>OZ026507.1:3371097-3816097 GCA_964019985.1 Aurelia sp. 4 Dawson et al 2005
CTTATTGCCTATTTGCTACAATCAGGCTAATTTTAGTTCACTTGCATTGTTGCATTGCACGATTAAAGTTTGATAAGATTTCGACAGCGGATTTGCGGTGAAGTTCGACATTTTTTCAATTCACCAGCAGTTGTTACGATGCACCATCAAAATCAAATAAAATTTCGACAGTGGCTTTGCGGGGGACTCTGACAAACGTATCTTTGAATGTAGCGTTTCATATTGAGCTTTGTGCTTTGAATCTGACAACCATGAAATTAAGATTGTCAGTAATAAATTCGTGGGTTAAATTCTTTATGTCATACTGCTGTTGATAGTGCCCTGCCATGGAAGTGACTGGGCAACTGCTTGCCGCAAGTGACCTTGTTTAGAATACATTAATATACCCTTTACCTATTCCACAAAACAATCTGTAGAATTTTCAAATAAGCACAAAAGGGAAAGAACCTTCAACGGCAGTATATCGAGCCTCTTGCATAGGGATCTGTCATTATCAATGCCGGTTAGGGGGCTGGAAGATATTTTGATTGATACTAAAAATTATTCATAATCCCTTCATTTCCTCGTTAAGATTTTCAACGCCCCCTGAGTTTTTAGCTGTAATTTTTGGTGCCCCCTCTCTGTATCAAAATAGATGACATATTCCTAAGCAACAAATCATATTTTCTGATGGCGAGTCATGCAAAAAGGGTAAAGAAATGCTTTCAAGAAAAAAGGTGCCTTGAGATTTATGAAAGACATTCATTAACGATACTTTGATGAAGAGATACGCGAGACTCAATTATCGACGACAATGGAAAGACGACGTTTGCATCTCAGTCCAGCTTTGCTAAGTTTTCATGGCCCCCTTTGTATACCTAAGGCTTTCAGTGTTCTCCCTTTCACCACCCAAAGGTTTTGGTTGCCCCTCTAACTATCTTCCCCCCCCTACCGGGTATTAATAATAACTGGTTCCAGGGACAGCGCAGCCATTGGGCTCGCAGGGGCTAAAGTTTTGTCTAGAGAATACCAACTCAGGGCACTTTTGATGGAGAAATTAGTCTAGGCAAGGGTATCATTTTCACAAAAATTGGTCTAGCCAGTTATATTTTGAAACTGTGGGCGGCACACCCTTACCCGAAACGTAGCCGAGAACCCTCCCTCCCTGTGAACCAACCCTAAAGTGCAAACTAGCTCATCGATTGCTTTTAACATGACTATGATTTAAACTAAACACAAGAATATTATAGCAAATACGTCGCTGAACTCCTATTCTTGAGTAATATCAACTAAATGTTTATAATTTGAGCTTGATAGAGCACTTTTTATAACAATCTGATATCTTAAAGGTAAGAAAAATTTCTACAGTAACAATGACGATTCATGATTTTTAACGAGGTGCAAAAGTCTTTGCTTAAAATCTCGTACGCTCTCAAAAATAATCACACGTTAATCGTATGTTAATTCCATTAATCACAAAAAATCACGAATATTGAATGATGGAAGGAATAGATTGACCGTGTCACCATTTCCCTAGTTTATGTGAGCATATTGTCAGAAATATAAAAACAAGCTCGAAAACATGGACTGCATAACAACGCAAGATCCTGAGTTCCCTGCGATGGAGGAAAAAGTTTTGTGTTGGAAAAAAATCTGCCAAATTGACATGATAGTCTATGACTTGATTTATGAAACAGGTTACCGTCATATTTCTTTATTTGGTTTATCAATCTTGCTCTATCTTTGCCCTATTCATACAATTTTTATAATACAGCAGCTCATTTGAGAGCATTTTGGATGGTGTGATTTATTCCAGAACAATCACAAATTAATCACTTAAATCACCAATAAATCTGATTAATCACGAAATAATCACCTGTGATTTTTAATCTCGTACGCCAATTTCAAAGGTGATTTGCCCTCGATTTTTCAAGATAGGAAAAAGAAAAAAGTGCTCGCTGGCCCGATTAGGTCTTTTCTCTATTTCTGTGATCCGAAAGCCTGGCGCTAAAAGCTGCAACTTGCCCTTCATCTTTACCTTCAAAGAAGGCTTAATTAAAAGTGGCTAATTTACAGCTAATTAAGGCCTATGAAAAGGAGCATTCTCAGTTCTCAGTTTGCGGGGTGAGTAGCCGAGTGGCTTATACAGTCTTTGTCAGGTGACTGAAGTTAAGCTTGGTCGAGTGGGGTCGAAATTCGGATGGGTGACCACTGAGGCCTGACCTCGCAACTCACCTCGCCGTCCTTCGGAAGGGACGTTAAACTAGGGGTCCCGTGCCTGGATGCGGCATGCACAGTGGGCCTAAATTAGCTTTCAGTAGCTAGAAATCCTGACAAGCCCACTCAAAATAAATTGAAAACAAACAAACAAACAGTGGAGAGACTTACCGAAACACGAACATCAGTATCATCTTATATCTTCGAGGTGATTTCAGAACAAATCTTGTCTCGCATCTGTTATCTTGCAAAACTCCTTGCACTATCGCAGGATTCAATAAGAATCATCCGATTTGATGGAGAGGTTATACTTTTTTGGCTTTTTCCACCTGCAGTTGGGCTCTTGTTTCTATCGTTACATAGACAATGCTATGGCAGATTTGCAACAATAGCATTCATTATTTGTTTCGATGACGCGGCAATTCAGAGTAATTAGCAGTACAGTAAACCCCGCATAGACGTAGGAACCGGGGGGGGCACTGGGGGCACGTGCCCCCCAAGATTTTGCAATAAACAAAGAAGTGCCCTTTTATTTTTAGAAATTGCCCCCCTTTTCTTAAGAAAAAAGTGCCCTCAAAGTGCCGTGCCCCTCCAAGTTTGAGATGCTTCCTACGTCCCTGAAACCCCGCAAACTAGAACATACTTTTCTGAAAATCAGACTGACTAGGTTCTTATAAATGAGGTACTTATGACATTTTCAAGGTGTCGTTCTTATCGCAAGGGAACTTGTTACTATGATGAATAGCTATACATTATCTGTTAAAAAAACTTGCGGGTAGAATGACTGCATTTAGATATAAGAGGGCATGGTATTTTGTTGTTAACAAAGCAATTTATCTATATTATACAGCTTAATAAAATAATTTGCATATCCCTTAAAACTGTTAGAAGTGTTCAGTTATCAATAGTTGGGAGCATAAAAGGTCATCTAGAATGTCTGCAAGTCGAAGTTAATTTGGCTAATCCATGGTTTCACGTTGATAACAACTTCAGAAAGACATTCCATATCATACACCAACTGTTGTAGAAAGTTGCAAAATTTTCCCGAAAATACCACAATTAAAGAAAATTGCATAACAAACTTTTGGGTACGAATTTGTACGAAACCTTTGGCAAAAGTGCTGCCAATGCTTCAAATTCAACAAAAAAGTAAGTTATGAAAACCTGTTTTGACATGTATTTCACGTTTTTGACTTGAATTTAAAAATATTTATAATTTGCAGGCCTAAACGTCCCGAAAAAGTACAAGTGCGCATTCGCAAAAATTGAATAGAACGAAAATCGCGAAAGTTAAAATTTTGAGTCAAGATATACTCAAATTATTACTGTTTCAGGTAAAAAAATTTCGCATAAATCCGAGTTGGCAGGGCGATTCTACAAACATTTGAAGATTTACTTTACTAGAGGCAATTGTAGATTAACTTTGGGAATTTTTAGCTCCGCAAGTGTACCTCCGATTTGAATGGGGTTTTTTTGTATCAAACTACTCCATGTCTTAGCTTTGAAGCAAAAATAGAGCCAAAGTCATTTTTCAAAATTCATTTTTTGGTATTTCTGTACTATTTTCTCTTTTCTGGATCACTGTGCAGTGCAGACACAACACGGCCAAGAAGAGGTGCAACAAATAACACACACAGGTATTACAGTCGTGGCCAAAAGTTTAAGACCACATTTTTGTCAACAACTTTTTCTTGGGGTAACGAAATGGAACCCTAGCTCTCTGCCTGATTTACCCTCTTGGAGCTAGTTTAGGTCAACTTTCTATGCAGATTCCGAATTTCGATGTTTTTTTTGAATTCCTGTGCCATTTTGCTATGACGTCAGAATGAAATCTATAGAAATACTACGAAATTCCAGTAGTTCTGTGGAAAAGGAGTGTGACCCAAAAATTGTGCTGCTCAGCTGGATTTTACATCAATCTATGCACAATTCATTTCCATGATTAGTTTGCAAAATATCGAAACTTTGCGGAAAACATTGCTTCAGGGAAAATGGTAGTAGATAGCCTTCAGCCCAAAGCTTTGGCCAAAAGTTTAAGACCATAATTGGCAAGGGTGAAAAAAGTTTTGTAATTATGGTGTAAAAGCCTTTGCTATTCAATAATTCGAACAGTAAAGGAAGTATTGAAAATAAAATCGAATAACTCTGCAAGTTGTTGCTTCATACTAAAAATAAAGTGCTGGTCTTAAACTTTTGGCCAAAGCTTTTGACTGAAGGTTCTCTACTACCATTTACCGTGAAGCAATAGTTGTCGCAAGGTTTCGATATTCTGCAAACTAATCATAGAGATGAACTGTGCATAGGTTAATGTAAAAAACAGCCAAGTAACACAATTTTCGGATCACACGTCTTTTCGGGAGAGCCACGAGAATTTCCAAGATTTTCTATAGATTTCATTGTGACGTCATAGCAAAATGGCGCAGAAATTCAAAAAACAACATCGAAATTCGGAATCTACATGGAAAGTTGATTTAACTTATCTCCAAGAGAGTAAATCAGGCAGAGCGCTAGGGTTCCATTTCGTTACTCCAAGAAAAGATGTTGACAAAAGCGTGGTCTTAAACTTTGGCCACGACTGCATACAATTACCAGTTTTAAGATCATTAATTCATTATTGTTCAGTTTAAAACCAACTAAGCTTCTTCTTTCTTCTCCAAGCTATTCTGGAAGAGGTAAGGAAATATGAGCTGCAAACTGGCATGAGAGCACGAAATGTGGACAAAGAACAGAAGTAAATTATTTGCATACAACAGATTTCCCCAGACACCTTCAAATCCATCTCTTCGTTAAGTTTTCACAAGCTGTTAGTCGAAAGGATGACGATTTATTTCACTCTAAAAATGAGAAATGTAGAATTCGAAATTTTCTTCGACCTGGTTTTTTGGATGGTAATCGTAGCCTAAAGTGATCATGCATCATCTCAAAGAAAGCCAAACCTTTGAATTAATTGGTGGTGGAAAAGGTTTTTCAGTAACTCTTAATTGCAGGGAGCTAGTTGTGATCAAGCCGGTGAAGTTTTTGTGGGTCATGCGGTAATTCATGCACCAATTGATGCCCCAGTCTATGCCCCAAATTTAAGCACTAATCTATGCACCAGTTTGTGCACAAGTTTACCGGGTGAGCCAGAAAAAGTTCTTACTATTGAAAATTCATAGCACCAAGACTACTTCACGGATTTGAGTCAATAAGATTCTAGTTAAAAACCGAGAGATCAAAGTATATTTGTGAATTTCCTTGCTTTCTTACCAGCGTTAGAAGTATAGGTAAATTCAACTTTATAAAAATTCATGGCTGCAAAATGACAGAACAGGGGCCTAAAACGTTGATAAAATCGTAAGGACTCTGCACGCAGGCTATATTCACACCAAACAATAGGAAATGAGGGTCTCAGCTCCCTCAAGTGTTATACCGGGTGTCCCAAAAAAAAGGTAACAGATTTGATCAAGGCTAGTATAAAGAATTGAGCTCGAAGCAATCGGAAATCATCTTTGAATTATTCCTTGATAGTTAACTTGAAGATAGATACCTTGTTTGTTGATATTAGAACATCGAGAGAAGATATTTTTATCTTCAAAGCACAGATTTGCCTCCATCTCGAAACCAGAGCTTTTAGCTTTTGGCCTAAACTACAAACGCACTGTTTTGGCGAATCTCCTCAAGGACAGACATAGCGTAGAAATTCTGAACAAGGACCAGTGTGCTTAGGGAGCTGTCATAAAGAACAGAACAGAAGGGGGCGGAAGGGATTTCAAAATTTTTCGTAAAATTATGTGGCCCAATGCAAGAAACAAAAACTGTTTACGTAGCCCCGAAATGTCTGCAAAATAATTTGATGACCCCAGGGTGGGCCCCAGGGTTTCAAAATAAACTGTATTTAGAGACTTATATACTGTGCAGTTCAATTTTCTTTCTGTGCGTCATGCTCTCAATACGGACTTTATGAGACTTCCGGTATAACGTTTTAAGCAAGTAGGGAAGAGCTTGAAGATAACACTGTACTAGGATGGAGATGGAGAACAATGCCAACGATCAAGAGAGCAGCAAAAATGGTGCTGAAAGTATTTAAAACAATTGTAAATATTGTAAACAAATACCTTCATGACCCATGCTTATCACTTGAAATGTTTTGCTAGCCCAACATTTCCCATCCAATAGTTTTGCTGACCCTGTCAAATCCCTTCCGCCCCCCTCTGTTCCATACTTTATGACAGCTCCCTTAGGTACAAATTTAAATGGAAAGGTAAAAACTAAAGACTGACAAACTTATCAATGAATATAATCACCAAGGAATATCTTTATTCAGTCAAGATGAATTTACAGAATAGAAACAATTTAAGCACAAGTGAGCTATTTCAAGGATCTTATCCTTGTTAGTTTTTATCCTTTGGGTATACGCGATTTCTTGTTTCGTAATAATTCCAATGACAACAAAAATGCATTTAATTCAAACAAGGAAGACTTTTTCACACCCAGGGGAATCATTCCGCTGACGAATAACTTTTATTCGACAGGTGTAATTCAAAGGTTTTGTTGAATGAAAGGAGATGTCTCTTTGGGAAAAAAATTCGTGAATTTGATTTCAAGTTCGATTTTGACTTCCATGAAGAATTTTTCCCAAGCATGAGGTTTCTTGCTTGTACTTCGCTCTGATTCAGGAGATTCCACAGCAAGTGCGTCAACAACTTAGGCCAAAACCCAAAAGCTCTGGTTTAGGGTTGGAAGCAAATCTTGACTTTCATGATTAAAATATCTTCTTTCAATGCCCCAATATCAGCAATCAAGGTATCTATCTTCAAGTTAACTATCAAGGAATAGTTTAAAGATTATTTCCGATTGATTCAAGCTAAATCCTTGGCGCTAGCCATGATCAAATCTGTTACCTTTTTTTTGGGACACCCGGTAAGACATCGATTTTCAAACAAATACCGAAGATTTTCAATACCATGGTAATTATTGTGTGGAGGATGTCTCTCCCATGAGTATTTCCATCATTTTTCTGTGCGAGGAGTCATTTATGCTTTGATCGATGTTTTAGGCCATTTTCAATCATTTTGCAGCCATAATTTTTTCAAAAGTATAATTTACGTATATTTCTAGTGCTCTTGAGACAGTGAGAAAAATCACAAAGATGCCTCGATCTTTTGGCTTTTAACTGGAGTTAGAATCAATCAAATTTGTGAAATATTCTTGCTGTTATAAATTTTCAAAAGCGGGAGCCCTTTTCTGGCTCACCCGGTGTGCACAAATTTATGCACAATGCTATTCACCAATCTTTGTACCAATCTATTCAGAAATTGTTGCACCAATCTATGCACAGATTTATGCACTAATCTATGCATCAATTTATGCATTAATTTATGCACCGATTTGTGTGCGAAACTATGCACTAAGTTATGCACAAATCTATGCATCTATTTATGTACAATTCTATGCTCTAATTTATGCACCAATTTATGGACAAACTTATGCATCAATTCATGCGCAAATATATGCTTCAATTTATGCACGAATTCATGAACTAATTTATGCGCAAATCAATGCACCAACAGACCACTTTCAAATTGACGTCAATTTCTTGAAATACATTTAAGTACATCACTTGCCTCGATGTAATGTGGTTCTAAATCTCAAAAGCGTGCATTGCTCTCAGCAACGCATGAAATAGTTTTGTCTGTGTATTTGCAACATAATGATATGACCTACAGGGTGTCTCAAAAAAAATGTTCGACGTTTGATTAAATACTAAGAAATAACGATACACTGAATGCACCCTTGGTTAAGTCACCCTTTTCATGAGGTTTTAGATTAATTTTTGACACAAGAATCTTGCAAATCCGCTAAAAATTCCTGGAGTTACAAGCATTTGAAGTTCAAATTTGTGCGAATGCTGAAACCAGAGGCCTCGAAATGGCATTTTTGGTAAAGGCTCCATAGGCCGTCGTTTCTGTTATTTCTCAATTGTTTCAGGGCGAATCAAGTTGGATTCAAACAGGTTTTCGATAACCTAGCTGTCAAGCATGTGGATATTTTGAGGAAACAGATTCAGTCTCTCGCCAATTATGTTCTGATCCACTGTTTTTGGACTTATGCAATGTAAGGAAATTTAGAGAATGATCGCAAGAGATAATTTACTTTAGAAGTTCTTTTTGGTTTGCTCTAATATCAACGAGAGGTATGACATTAAATAAGCTTCTCTTACCTCCGTCTTCGATTTTTTTGCAATACCAATAATCTGGGGGGTCTCTGGTTTCAGCTATCGCATATTTTTGATCTTCGAGAGCTCGTAACTCAGTGAATTTTCAACCGATTTACACGATTTTAGTCTCTAAAATTATTTCATAATCTTGGGAACAGGGTTATCTTTCTATGGGCTTGTTCACGTTGTCCTTATTTTTCAATATTTTATCAAACTTCGAACAATATTTTTGAGACACCCTGTAGATTTCTTGCTGAACAGAGATCACATCTCATACCTCAAATTGAATTTGATTTTGAAATAGGTACCAATTTATGCATCAAGTTATGCATTAATCTATGCACTGAAATAGGTACCAATTTATGCACTAATTCATACAACAATTCATGCACAGATCTATGCACCAATTTAAGCACAAATCTATGCATTAATTATTTGCATTAATCTATGCAGTATGCATTAATCTATGCATGATTTATCCACTAATTTATGCACCGATTCATGCACTGATTTATGAACAAATTACGAATTCAAAGACGTCAGTGTTTTGCCAAACCGAGCAATCATTCAAGGTGCAATATAAGAATATAAAACTTAACAGTGCCATTGTTGTCCACTTCATATGAATCATCAAAATCCTCTTTGTTCCAGAACCACAATTTCTGACCATGCTGTATCTCGATGACATCATTGAATAAAATGAGATTCGAATCACTTTCATTCCCATCATACGAAAATCCTTTGGGTCCTGGTAGAAGGGACTTTTTCTTGGTATCGCTGACAACTAAATTTATAGGTTTTGTCCCCCCTGCTTTGCTGCATCCAAATTTTGTTTTCATCCTTGCGTCTGGATGGCAATTGATATATCCAGAATGATACACGAGAATAAGCTGGTAAGTTCCAGTTGGACTATCGGCTATTACCTCAGCATACCCGTTACTCTTTGGTTTCATTGACACGAGACCGTTATATTTGCATTGGATTGGCACGAAGTCTAGAAAAGAGGCATTTGAGGTTAAAAATTCGAAGTCAACTCTGTCTCATGAATTCCGCGCGACTGATCCCTATTCTGATCCCTGTTTTTGAAGTCAGCTTAATGGCAAGGGATTTGTTACATGGACTACAAGAAGTAGCCTTGAAGCGAACTTGTAGCAGGTTTGTTTGTTAAATTCATTTTTTTCACTGTAAATTCTTTATGCACGGTAGCCCCATCAGCCAAGAATGACTGCTTTTCAGCGGCCGTGGCAAAACCTAATTACAATAATACTAAAGTAAAAAGGAATATTCACAATGTTCAATTAGAATAAAAGAAAAAACTAGCAGCTATTTGTTATTTTTATTCTACGTTCAAAAATAGGCAGAGAAGTGGCAAGCTTGACATCATGTTCTAATTCATTCCAAACCTTTGATCCACGGAGCGAAAATACTTTTGGCCATTACTCGTTTTTATTCGAGGAGCAAGCAAGTCAGTTTCAGAATTTCTCAAATTTACAATGTCTCGGGTCGAGTTTCTCGTGAACAGAGTAGAGAGGTAAGTGGCGCGAGACCTCTTATTGACTTGAAACCTATTGTAGCCGTCTATCGTTTGATGATGTCTTGGACTGTCAGCTATGTGAGTTCTTTTATCCGGTTTGCGGCTAGTGCATATCATAGCAACTGTTGGTAACAATTCTCGCAGCACGATTTTTGTAACTTTGTTGCATTAACAGGTGAGAGTCTCCACAACTACCCCACACAGAGCAACAGTAGCGGAAGTGGGTCTCAACAATACGTCTTTACATCTGACCAAGGGTATGTTTTGGAAGCAATTTCTTAGCATATCTTAGGAGACCCAACAAGCGAGATACATTTGAGCGTAGAACCTTAGTATGCTTATCCCAAGTAAGATGTTTATCAATAATAAAGACCTCTTTGCTTCTTAAGCAAGAGATATTGCTATCTGAAGACTTGCACCCTTCAGATTCTCTCAGCCGGTTAATCAACATAAATACGACCGCAAAAGTTGCTCTGAAACCAGTGGGGCAAACTCTCGCCTTTTGCGAGCGAAAGATGGTTTCTAGAATAAGTTATGAGCTCACAATGAAAGAATAAGGGTAAAATCTAAACTTCTATCTCACGGATTTTGTTTATTTGATTAAGAAGCCTAGTAGAAGGTATTGTATTTCTTAGGTATCTGGGTAAGTGAAAAAACTGCCGCACAGCTCCTGAATCAAGTAAACAAAATCCGCGCGACAGAACTTTAGATTCACCATTCGTCCTTCGTTATAGGCACATGGCTCATCTTAAAAATCATCTTTCGCATGCACAAAGTGAGGGCTAGGGCTTTCCCTACTGGTTTCGGGGCAACTCTTGTGGCCGTTATTGTTGTTATTTACCAGTTGAGAAAATTTCCTCTGTCCACAGTACTAACCGCTTTGAAATGAATTTTCAATTAAACCACGTGTTGGTATTGTTTGACAAAATCTGTCCTTGTTGTAAGACCACGCTTTAGTGACTGAAATTGATCCATTAAGTGAATCGGACTAAAATTGAAGGTCTGAACCTTGAAAGATGCAGCTATGAATCTGATGATTTAGAGAATCTTTCAGCATTGCTTCGAGATAAAAATTTGTGAAGGGTTGAGATAAAATTCGTCAATCTTCTTACCTGGTAGGCATCTACAGCCAGCGAATTCATTGCAGTGACATTGTGGCAAACCATTTGTACTTCTGCTTAGCTACAAGTAATACAATATAAAGAGTTAAGGCCAACAAATAGAATTGTATAAAGGTCTTAGATTGTCTGAGTGAGTTCTTAAGCATGCTAGTGTCGCTCAGATCTATTATTGGAATGGGTTTTGAGCTTTGGACAACGTGCATCAAGGATAACCTCGATCTGATATTGATCAAACGATCATTAGCTGTCAATGTTGGTTCGTTTGCCAACTGTACTGGCAGGCCGAGAAGACATTCTTCTATTTTTATTTCGTCAGACATTCCTGCTTTCATATTCCATTGAAAATTTACAATACTGGGTGTCTCAAAAAAATTGTTCGACGTTTGATTGAATATTGAAAATTAACGACAACGTCAACAGGCTTATGGGAAGATAACACTGCTCCTAAGATTATGAAATAATTTTAGAGACTAAAATCTTGCTAATCGGTTGAAAATTCACTGAGTTGCCGGCTTTCAAAAATAAAAAATATACGATAGCTGAAACCAGAGCAATATCATACCTCTCGATGATACCAGAGCAAACCAAATAGGACTTTTAAAGTAAATTATTTCTTGCGATCATTCTCAAAATTTCCTTAACATTGCATAAGTCCAAAAACAGTGGTTCAGAGCATAATCGGCAAGAGAACTGAATCTGTTTCCTCAAAGCATCCATATGCTTGGCGGTAAGGTTATTGACAACCTGCTTGAATCCCACTTGGTTCGCCCTGAAACAACTGAGAGATAACAAAAACGATGGCCTACGGAATTTTTACCAAAAGTGGCATTTCGAGGCCTCTGGTTCCAGCTTTCGCACAAACTTGAACTTCAAAAGCTTGCAACCCCATGAATTTTTAGCAGATTTGCAAGATTCTGGTAAAGGTGAAGATGAATTTGGGGTTTTCCGTGCCAAGTGCTGGGATTGTAGAAATAGCTAAGCGCTAATCGAGTCCGCGATCCCTTGTTATGACGCTCAAAGGTGCTGGTGGGATTTGAGCCCAGTCCTCCTGACTGTTCTGGCTGTAAAGGTAGTGGATTACAACACGTCGCCACAATACCTTATATCAAAATTTAATTCAAAACCTCAGGAAAAGGGTGACTTGACCGAGGGTCCATTCAGCGTATCGTTAGTTGTAAGTATTTAATCAAACGTCGAACAATTTTTCTGAGACACCATGTAGATGATTACTAATTACTGCGCCTACACCCTACGCTACCGTAGTACCCCAAGGAGGAAAAAATTTTGTCTACCAACAGGTCATAACATAAATACAGTGAATAATACAGTATCTTGCGACCAAATAAATGCGAGTGAAGATTTGAAAGGCTTAGAACAAGAACCAGTGGCGTAACGCACGGTGTGCACCTGTCAGCACAAAACTATGAGTCCCGAAAAATTTGGGCCCCGAAGGGGCCCCCGAGTAATTTGGCAATAAAACGGGTTTTTGGATGAAAGAATATGTTTCAGCTTTCACAACATTATCAAAATGATTGTAACACTGGATATGACTTGTGAGTAAGAACAAAATAATGATGTAAAGTGACAGTTCTAACTCACTTGATTGTCACCTCAGAAAAGAAAGAGGAAAGAGAGGATGCAAAAATCCTTAAGAATTGGAAGTATATGTAATGGAAGGAGAAGAATTATTTCATTTCATGTGCCACTGGTCATTTTTAAACATATTTAGGAAGCAGGCTTATGGGTACATTATATTATTTCCTTTGCTCTTTCAGGAAGAAACTAAAAAATGAGTACTTTGGTCAAAAAAGTTGCATCGAATATAGTTAAGTATGACTGCCCCTAACCACTAGTTTCACTAAGGGCCCCACACTGCTCTGTTACGTACTATAGAGCCGAGAAAGGCAATGTAAAATCTATTTCTTGGTTGCAAGGTTCCTTAAGACATAAACATAACTAAAGACAACATAACTACTGAAAACAGAGACATAAAGAGGGGATCTGGGTGCTCTAGTCATTGGTAAGCCAAAAATTTTGGCAGCTCTAACATTTGTTAGTAGGTCTAATAACTGTTTGCATACCCTACTTTTTGAGAGCTCCACTCCTGTTAACAGGACCAACATTTATTGGAAGGCCTATCATTTATTGCATGCCAGACACCCAACAACAACTCAGAACCACGCAAATTGATATTAAGGGCATCAAACATTTTTGATTGATCTCAACCTTCAATCCTATCCTCAAGCTCTAAATTTGGGGATGCCAAAGATCTTGTGGGTCTGTCAGTAAGGTGGTCAAACGATGCAACGAGGCCATTTTGCAAAGAAACCGGCAAATCAGTATACACGGTGGATCAAAATCAGAAGAGGACCGAGTCAAGAGCCTCGTGGCATTTGAATGCCAATAAATCGTCCAGCTTTGAGGAGACACTCTCAAATTTAGAGAATACAATAAGGTACTTCTCCAAGACCGATGATACCATAATTTGCCAGGTTTTCGCGTATTTCTCTGATCTGTACACAATGAGTAAGTAGCAAAACCAAAAGAGATGCGTCTTCTGCTAGTGAGATGAGGCGAAACATGGCATCTGCGATCGAACAATGAGGGGTGAACGATGGTTCTCCTCCGCTCTTTCCTCTCTCCTTCGCAAAACGTGCATGGTTCATCCTTAATTGCTCCTTCGCACATGCCTCGTTTCACTGTGTCTCACTCGCAGAAGAAGCATTTGGTCTGGTTTTTGCTACCTTATTCAAGGGCTCCCTCTTGTCTGCAGTCCCAGTGACACAAAGGAATTGGAAACCACACTTTAGCAAAATAAGCTTGAATTCACGCTGAAATCAGGAGAATAACTAAATAGACTTTGTAAGCATACGGACATCACTGTATGCCTTGATCTCATATTAATTCATTAAGAATTCCTTTTAATTCAAACTGTGTTGACTCGGTAGTTTGTACACAAGCAAAGTCAGTTTAAGAAATTCGACATGACAAACTCATGAAATGTCGATCTAAGCTAAGCAGCTGGATAAATAGCTCAGTAACTGTTAAGGCAGTTTACATTGAGCAAATCACTTAGACGCTGAATAAGATTCAATTTCACATTTCATATTTGTAATTACAACTGTAGCTAAAGCTTGTCGCAGATGTTTACATATTGCCAGCTACGTGGTTATTAGAATTCTTTTGTGAGCATAAGTTTCAGATCTTCATAAAGCTGGGTGTAGAATTTTATGGCCAATTTCTTCGAACTGGACGGCTTCAAAGAAACGTGAACTATTTTACAGTAAATCTGCCTTTGGAATTTTCCGAAATCCTCAATGTTTTTAGAATTACAGTGCCTTCCTTCCTTTTTTAAGCATCCAAGAAAGTTTTCGAACATAAAACTATCGTAATTTCTAAACATGTTGACGACAGATAAGGTCGAGATAAGATAATTTTCAAGAAAACCATAGTTTATGGCTGCAATATGGTATCAAGGAAAACTATGATGCGGCTTGGCCGCAATAATATGATAGACACAACAGTACTCACCGTTTCTTTTTCAAAATATGTAAAATTGTTGCTTGGAATCATCGGAAAGCTTCTTGAATCTACATTTAGCAGTTCACAGGCCATTTTATTCTTGGCAGTCAGTAAATTCAAAGAAAGACACTTCGTTTGGCTTTTGCAAGTAAGAATGCACTCCAGTTCGGTGATCACTGTCATAGTTTGGAACGCAATTCCACTAAGACGCATTGATCTAAATTCTTTGAAGTTTGCTCCAGATGAATACATGCAGGAGCTTGCCTGGTCACAAAGCATGGTTACCAAGCAGATGAATATTTTTATTTCCGAGTCAGCCTTGCTAGAAACCCTGCAAGAAAGGGAACTAAATTTTAACAAGTTCATATATTTTTTTGTCCTTGTCGTAGACTCTTATGCCCCATTCACACTGCAAATTAAACCAGCTTAAACTAAACCAGATTTTCGAATAAGACCTTCTGGTTGGTCAGTCCAACAAATCCAGTCATTTGATTGGTTGAATTCAAACTGGTTTAGATAAAGCTGGTTTAACTATGTCATTGTGAATGGAGTATTAGTTATTTTAGTAGTACCATATAGTAATTGTTAGTAGCTTAATTAGCAAACTGTATCGTAGTTGTTAGTCTAGTTCCATGATCTTATGTTATGGCCGCTGTGTTGTCATTTATTGTTGCTCCCATGGCATCGTCCTGTAGTGTTGCATAGTTATTTAAGGTATAGTAGAATGTAGCCTTTGTAGTAATATTTTACATTTTGTTTAAGAAATTCATTTTATAAGATTTAGGGTCTACGCTGATTTTAATTTTTTCCCAAACTTTTCATGCGCTCTTTCAATAAGCGGAAAAGTCGTTGTCATTCTGAAATTAATCAAGATATCAAAAATCACCAGATTCAAATTTCAGACCTATTTTTTACTCTCAGTTCATTGGACTGGAATTTATAAGGTCTAAGGCATGGGTTACATTCGTTTTATGTCATTTCAGCTACTGTCCGCTTGTTTGGATGTTCTGTGAAAGAGCCTTGAATCACAGAATAAATCATATTCATGAAAGGGCATTACGCATTGCATATAAAGATTACGAGAATGATTTTGGTTTCCTCTTGGAACAATCTAAATCGGTGCCAATCCATGTAAGAAATCTGCAGTTGCTCATGACCGAAATTTATAAAACAAAATGCGGTCTGAATCCACCATTCATGAACGATATTTTCATACAACGAAATATTAGCTATAGTCTAAGGCATGGCGATGACGCACTACTGCCAAAAGTACGAACAACGTCCTTTGGAGTTGAATACCTTGGAAATAAACTGTGGCAGAATTTTTTTTTTACCACAAGAAATAAAACAATCAAACAGCCTTACCATCTTCAAAAAACAAATTTGATGTTTGAATGGTGGAAAATGCAACTGTAGGCTCTGCAAAGTATATATCCCGAAAGTTGGGTTTCTAACAGGATAGATTTTCCTTTTTAACTCTGATTTGTCCTGTAATATTTATTGATGGTGGTACATAATTATACTGTAAATAGTAGGCCTTAATCAGCTGCAATTTAGATATTCTTTCGTTTTTAGCCTACTTTAAATAGATTTTTAATAATAATAAAATAATAATAATAATACACGATGCCGGATCGCTTTTCACATCGGATGAAAATCAGAAGTTGGAAAGGATCTGGATGTAACTGCCGCATATACATGGCTTAAATTGGGTAGAACATAATTCAAGCATGTAAATAGGGTTGAGTTGACCTTCATTAGCATTTATTAGCTATTCTTCTAGCCAACTGTAAATAAAGTGTATTATCATTATAATATTAATATTCAACAGCTAGCGAGCAACCAGGATTTCTCCTTTTTCGGTGCAAACGGAAACATCCTTAAATTCTCAGGAAAAAATGAGAGAATGATATATCGTAATGCTATTACGATTATTATCATTATCAACGCAGAAGCCCGACGACATGCCAGAGCTTACACGTTAGGAATTTGAATCCCTCCGAGTCAAGATTCTTCGACAGACACTGACATTTGAATCAATTTGACACAGACGATCTAAAGCCTGGTTTCCATATGATCGCAAGGAGTCGCAAGGAATCGCAGCGAGTTGCAATAAAAGTGACCAAGTTTGCTTGCGACTCTCTGCGATCATATGGAAACCGGCTAAAACTTTGTTTGCGACTCCTTGCGACTCCTTGCGATCGCTGTCGCAGGCAGTCGCAGAGATAGAAAATTTTCTATTTCTGCGACTCACTGCGACTCGTTGCGATCCATTGCGATTAATGGAAACCACTGTTCACAACTTTTGCAACTCCTTGCGATAACAACTCTTTTGTTTTGGGGGATAATCTCATTTCTGTGATCACAATTTTGGTTTGAAATTTGATGAAAGTGAAGTTAGTTGGGATTCTTTGCGATCCTTTGCGATCATATGGAAACCACTTTTTCAAGTCACAATAATTGCAACTCCTTGCGACTCCTTGCGACTCTCTGCGACTCATTGCGATTCTCTGCGACTCCTTGCGATTATATGGAAACCAGGCTTTAAAGCTCATTCAATCTTCTTTCTAGTGATATCCAGGCTGGGTTTATTAAGTGAACTAGTCATCGTAAGTACGGCCTATTCAGATGCAGAAAATGACAGGACCTTTGCACGGAAAAAATTCATCTTTATCTTTGTTGAAGGTTATTTTATGACTCTTGAGAAAAGCATCTCATGTGGGTGGATTTGTCTTATTCCTACCTTGAAGCATCACAACAAATGCCTCTAGTAGGTCAGAATTGTTTTGATGAAGTCTGTTTCGCAATTTTCTGCGCTGAAAAGGTTGTTTTGAAACGTAGAACGAGGATAACGATGACAATCATGTTCATGTTCTTTTTTATTATACGATTAATTATGTGACATATCCAGTGGTAAACAAGGTAGGCCAAAGGCCTGAAAAATTCGACTCAAATCATTTATTGATCATTTTCAGAACGTTTCGAATCAACCATGATTCATTATCAACCCATGAAACCTAGAAAAATAACTTGTTTACTCAAGGTTTCATGGGTTGATAGTGAATCATGGTTGATTCGAAACGTTCTGAAAATGATCAATAAATGATTTGAGTCGAATTTTTCAGGCCTTTGGCCTACCTTATTTACCACTGGATATGTCACATAATTAATCGCATAATAAAAAACATGATTGTTGTCTTTATCCTCGTTCTACAGTTCTTAACTAACTTGCGCTTTCCTCCCGACAAGTCGATTTCTGATATCATTCAAAGGTTGTTTTGAGTTTGCTCTTATCGCATGCTGTATATAGAATTGGCCACATGCACTAACATGTCGACTAAATGATAAGCAAGTACATTCATCTATCCAAACTGCATATCATCAAAAAGAGAGGCATTTCTTTCACAGTGTATACAAGTCTTTGAATTCGCTTGCCTCAGACTACCTGAGAAAATAATTCGCGAAACTTTCGGATGATTGAGAGCGATTTCTGCGATCGGTAGATACTGATCTTCAGATACCGCTCATAAAAGCAATCAATGGCCAAAGGCGTTTTATTATGACGGTGCTAAACTGAGGAACAGTCTAGAAAGAGCCACTTGGAACCTTCCATGAAAAGCTTCAAATTACAGCTATATACCGGGGAACTTTTCCTTCATGTTCATGTTCTCTTTTTAGAAACCTGGCTTTGTATGATATTGTAAATTAGGGATGTAAATACTTGGTAAAAATGTTAGATTTTGTCACAATCTTAGGGTATATATTTTGAATCGCATTTAAATGTTGGGGTATGGTCTCCACTAAAAATCAGAAATATTAGGGTGGGATTTCAGACGCTAAAATGGCACTGCACACTCCGTCACCTATTTTTGCCCCCTCCCCCCCGGGTGGCCATTGGGAAGCTCATCGTCTTTTGTTCCTGGTGGATCCGTCCATGTAGTGTTGCATGGTTGTTAAGTAATTAGAATGTACAATAGGATGTAGATGTAACATTTCATGCAATCACGGGGTAGCCGTGTAATCTCGCTCCTCTTGGAATCGTCCTTGTCGTGTCGTATGGTCATAATTAGAAAGTTAAGTAGAACGCAGCCAACATTGTAAATTTTTATCTGAATGTAGAAAAAAGATGTAATATCTATTGTAATGGTTTTTATATATTTAATGAAAAGAAAAAGCACTGATCACTGCAAGGCTTACCGAAAGAAAAACTTCATCTTTATCTTCGTGTACCTCCAGCAAAGATACTGTCTGTAATTGGGTCTGCTCTGTTTGAACTGGTTGTACAATCGAAGATATTTAATCGGAATTAATCCTTTCCTTGATTCATTTTAGTGGAAATTATTTACTATCTACCTGCAGATGAGCTTTTCATTTCTATGGCAACAAAGAACGGTTGCACTGAAACCATTCAGTTATCAAACCTGTCAGAAAAAGATATTTTTTCCTATCAAGATTAAAAAACTACAATATATGACACTGTGCCATCCATAAGCCTGGTTTTCATTAAATCGTAATTCATCGCCGACCATTGTCTTAGAGCATCGGCGAGCATCGGCGATCATCGGCGATGCTATAAAACAATGATCGGCGATGAATTACGATGTAATGAAAACCAGGCTATAGTGAAAAAAGACATAAAGTCACCGGGTCTTCAGCACTATGGATGGCGCTTACAAATCAAATCCATTTTCTATACAAAAAACAAAGAACAAAACCGCAAAATCAAGACACAATACGCATAAACAGCAACAAAATAACTGAGCCAAGGCAGATTACTGGTCAAAGAAATTTGAAATTAGATCTATTCAACTCGTAGCTGTAAAACGAGCGAAAACTATGGAAAATGATATAGTTGAAACCCACATAAAAGAACTTATTTTTATAAGAACCTTGAGGCTCAGATTTGATATCTTAAACCCCTAAATAAGAATCTCTTAGAGCCTGACATTGGGGGAGGTTCTTATATGACAGGTTAGACTTGATTACATGTCGTAGTTTCGCTTTTGGCTGAACTGATATCGCTACAACTACGACTTATTCCCAAACGCTTGCGGAAACGGTAAAGTTTCGTACTGATTCTCTTTGAAACCTTTCCGCTGCTCCACGAAAGAGTTCGGTTAAGCAGTGTTGGAGTTTCTATCACTATTGTGTACATTCGAACATTCTACAAAATGTATCAATCTGTCGTTCGATTCGCATTCTTTTTTAGAATGTAGCTGTGGGCCTAAATCATCTGCTACTTTTTCCTCGCAACCACTGGGTCTAAAATGCCGCTTAAAAATCAATTTTCTAGGGCTGCTGTACCATCAAGTTAGGTATCAGTACTTCGGTAAAGGATCATTCTTGCCACAAAAACAGAAACCGCCTTGCTCTTAGGCACTCTTAGGCTGATCGGTAGACGACGGGGCGACAGAATCCTGTCGCCGATTGAAATTTTTTGCCGTTTTTACAGCTCTATGTCCTTAAGGCCCTCAGTGGAGCGATAACAACAACAACAACAATTCAACTCAATGAGATGAGCGTAACTTGAGGGTCCTTATGGTAGTGAGGCTAATGACAGGTCTCATGTCTTCAGAATCCTTTAGAACTTTCAAGAATTCTTGACCCTCTAATCAGAATTCTTCAATGTTAAAAAACGACTATGAGATTTTTAACAACAGTCCTGACCTAAAATTTTCTCAAGGATTCTCAAGTCTTCAAATTTTTCAGGGCCTCTTTTAACATACAAACTAAGGGGGCAAAAGCCTCCCAGTCCTGCTTGCTTGCCCCCCAGTTACAGTTTTTCACAGTGTTTTGCCCCCTAGTATATCGTCCCTTTTTTCTTTTTGCTGTTCTTAGGCCCCTTTTCAGGCCTTTCGCAACATTTTCGTGAAGTCGAATTTGCTTGCAGTACTCATAAAAACAGAAGAGACTTTCAGAAATGCTTCAATTTCTCGGCTTTCGGCTATCAAGCAAATATCGATTCATGAGACACCCTTGTTGCTATGAATTTTCAAATCTGGGGAATCTTTATTTGGCTCACCCGGTTTGCTGGTCCATGTTTCTATGCAAGAATGCCTCTCTTAACCTGTATGTGACAATAGCTTGACTGTTGCTACAGTTTGTGCATATGATAGTGGATAGCCAGTTTGGTTGATAACTGGATCAGAGACACAAAAATGGCAACCAGAGTGATTCTAGCATCCAAGATTTTAAAATTTTTCCTAGTGGAGCATGCCCCCGGATCCCCCAGATGGACGCACATGTGGCGTACCTTCCAAAACTCCAAAACACGCCATTCATAAATCCTCTCCCCCGTCCTAATCACAAAGATGAACGGCATAATAGTAGTGATAGGCCTTCTACCACAATTTATACCTTGTAAGGAATATATAGGTTGTCCTAAGGAGGTCATAATAGAGAAATATTTCTTGTATCAAAAGTTAGGTCCCCTTTTTGAAACTTGCCCCCCCCCCCCAAGTCATGATTCTTTAAAAGATGCCCTGAAATTTTAAGAAACTCTAGTACTATGTCTAAGAAGTACTAAGAAACTTTTCAAATTTAGGAGCATGGATATTATAGCAAATAGATCGTTGAACCTTTATTCTTGAGCAATATTATCTAAACATATGTGTTTTCGACATAACAGAGAACTGTATATTCCTTTATGATGTTTTAAATATCAAGAAATATATCTGCAGCAGTGTTAGCGACCACATTGATAATTCTGCATTCAGAAAATAAGAAACCAGTTAAGAAACTGTCAGTTCTAAAATGTACACAATTTCATGTACACTAAAATGTACACTATGGCCTGATCCAAGTTTCTTATAAAAAAACGTGTATTCCATATTCCAATTCCATTAATCAAACTCTATTTCCATGGATATGTATTTGCCGCAGAAAATATTTGCGAGCATATCGTTTGAATAGTAAAGAAACCTACGGTTAAGAGTGACTTTTCATTGTGTAAAATTCCGCTCACTCGCAAAATGCCGCGGTGTGGAATAAGGCTTTTGGGCTTACTCTTCTCAACATTCCATTTCCATATGATTCTATTCTATCATTCCAGATTGCATCATTCCGTATTCCATGTTTTATAGATGGTGGACCACTCAGATGGTGTTGATCATAGAAATAGGAGGGCTAGAATGCGCGGTCTATTGTTCTGCTATATTTTTCGCGGCACAACTATGGGCAGTCAAGATGGCGGACGTTGGTTGGCAGAAGCTGCGAGTGGTGGTGTCACAACATCGTACATATGAGGGACTTTTGACGAATTCCCGTGTAAATAAAGGCACAATGATGTTCTAAGGGTAGAAGGCCAACAGTTACAGATCAATCTATGTAAGTATCAATATCGTTCGCCTATTTGTTGTCGTTGCTACGGAATTTCTTTGCTGTATTTTTAGGCCTTGTTGTAAAACGGCGGAGAGATGCTCGCTACTATTTCAATGCAAACGCACCGCTCACAAAGCTGCTAGACATCGATTTGAATGCAAATAAAATAAAATTGAATCATTCACGATCCTCCTAAATAGCTCTGGATTAACCTTACGACTAAGTCTTCGAAGCAAGGGCTGGAGGCTGCTGGGGAGAAAAAGTTGATCAAAGGTAATGGGCCTAGGCCTACCGTGTGCAATGTTAGGAGGTGAAATGTGGAAATCAGACTCACCGATCCTGGAGACACAAGACACCAATGCTTTCACGTCGTTGACTACTGCTTAAAAATACCAACCACGGTGACATCAAAAAGTCTCAGAGTTCAATTCAATGCATTGACCAAAGATTACGAAATTCCCTATGACTATCATTTTCCCACACCCTACATATACTTATTTAATTATATTCATCACATAGCAGATATATAGCTAGTGTTCCTATCAATGTTCGAATGATATTAAATATTAAGCTTAGATTCTTGCTGATATGATTAAAATGAACAATTGCTTATCAAAGGTTTGGCATTTCCTCCATCCCTCACTACTTTACCCAGGTTACTTAACCGCCGCCTGGTACTCGGCGTTACCTCATGAAAAGATAAACAGTTGTTCATTCATTTTGAAATAAAATCAATTTTGTGAGTTTACGCCTCTTTGATGCCTTATTGTTTTTGAGAATTCTCTCTGTAAATACCCTTCCAAACTGATGATAAAAAATAATGAGATACTGTTTGACAATTTCCTTGATGATAATTGTAATATGGTCATCTCTTAGACTTTGATCTAAAATATGGCATTCCTTGCTATGCTCACTTATTGACTGAAATGCATCATTCTTCATTGCAGACAAAACATCTGACAAGATCTGAGCATTAGTTTCTTTGGACAAGGACGCCCATTTACACAATGCAAGGCGTGCTTTTCTGTCAACACAGTTAACAACCTTGTATACGGAGCTTGATGGTATCAGCAATTCACCATACTTTTTGCATGATAGAAGTGAAAGATGACCATTATGAAAACTTTGTGCAGTTTCAGAGCTTACGTGTAATGCTGCAGCACAGTCAGGACAATCTATAAACTCAAGCAACTTCTTAACAATGTATCCAGAGATGTAATGTAAGACATCTGAGCGCCAAATGGTGGTTGATAACAAGAGATTTGATACTCTTGAGTCAACTTTACTCATCTCACTTTTATCATTAGTGGAGACATTAATGCAGTTCGCAGTAGAAGGAGACTCAATCTTATTTTTCAAGAGCAGTTGTCTGATTGCATATTTGAACTGCAATGCTGTTGGATTGTTGTTCCATCCAAACCGACTTCTGATTTTGGCAAAATACATCTCCAACTGATCTTGTGAAAAACGATAGGTCAAAACATATTCAAATGGTGTTTCAGCTCGTTGTAGTAGATTTTTGCTAATCCTCAATATGGATAGTGCTGATATGTAAAATCCGATCACAAACATTTTTCGTGGACCGGATATCAGTGTTAGACCATTGGCATCTTTCAAAAACTTTAACGTTTCAATGCCACTTTTCAGATAGCCCTCAACTTCAAGCATATTTTCAAGAGTAATTGGTTTTTTATAGTTCTTGCCAAACTTACTTTTACTGTTCAAGATATCAAACAAGTTATTCATAAGTAGAATAAAGTCACTTGTTGGTTTGCTATCTTTGAATTCTTTAAGTTTTAAATTCCTTAAGAATGTTAAAGCTGCATACACAGAATGGCTTAATGTCTGAGCAGCAACACTCAC
The DNA here is from genome assembly GCA_964019985.1 of Aurelia sp. 4 Dawson et al 2005. Classification (NCBI taxonomy): domain Eukaryota; kingdom Metazoa; phylum Cnidaria; class Scyphozoa; order Semaeostomeae; family Ulmaridae; genus Aurelia; species Aurelia sp. 4 Dawson et al 2005. Next base: position 3,394,850 of record OZ026507.1, read on the forward strand.
TTTCATTTTGTGATTTTGCCATTGAACATGCTTGGCTTTTAATTTGTTCCCAAGATGGAGGATGTCCTTTTGTTGGGCTTTGTGAAGCTCCCTTATGTATTCCCAAGATATTTTCTCTCCACCAGAGGTAACAAAGACTTGCATGTCAGCAAATGCATTTCTTGCAAGTTTTAGCATGTGGCAAATATCTAAGATGACATAAATTTTGCCTCCTGGCATTGCAGGGTGATCAAAAGATCCATCTAGGTTTTTTATGTCACATCCAAACTTAGTTGCCATGCCAAGATTTTTAGGGGCACCATCAAAAACAACAGCATGAACATCAGCCCCTTTTTCTGTTAATTTTTTTATAGCCTCAAAGACTAATTGTTTTAGAATTTCACCATTGAGACAGTTTGTTAAGAAGTAAGCAATTGGAACAAACCATGGCTTCTGAAGACCACATGCCATGATAACAAGTGCATTTGTAGCCTCAGTGTCAACTTCTTCTGCTTTTATTCCTCCATAGTCTACTTGGCCAATGAATTTGGAGGTTTTCTGGTCCCATTGGACTTGCTTTTTTATGCTCATTTCGTCAAGTAAAATTATGGAATCTTTTTGGCCTTCTGTGACTTTCTGCTCAATGTAATCAAAAGGTTTTTCAAGGAAACCTGGCTCACAATTTATGTTAACACACCACGATCTTATAGTTGCAGGGTGTGGTAAATGAAGAGCTTTCCTCACAAATTTATATGCTCTTGGGCTGTAAAAATGGAGGGTTAAAGCAAATTCTTTGATTTCTTCCGAATATCTTGAACCAGCTGATTTCTCAACATTTTTGCATTCATTTCTAAAAAGGGCAGTCGCCATATGGCCAAAGTTTTCATTTAATGTTTGAGCTAAGTCTTCATTCAGTAATTTGCATGCTTGCAATTTTGAGATCAAGCCACAAATTTTTTTTTCGAGTCGTAGATTTTTCTTTTTTAAGTTTCTTAATTTGTCATTTTTTTTTGTTTTAGTTTTTTGCGATATTTTGCTTCCAATTTTCTAGGTGAGATTTTATAAGCATATGTATGATCATGAATTGATGTTTCTTTTGGATTTGGCTTCTTAATCTTTTGTAGTGGGAAAGCCGATGCAGATTGTGAATTTTGCCTTTTACAAGGGGAACGCCTTAATTTGGTTGTTTTTTTCAAATGATCAGGAAAATTAAAAACTGTTGGGACTGCTTCTTTTTTCAAGTACTTCTTGCCGATAGATTCAGATGGGTTCAGGGATGGGGGAAAATGATAGTCACTTGGGAGGAAGTGCTTCTCACAAATTCTTTCATTGCGTGTTGGCTGCCAATCTTTACGATGCATTGCAAGGACCCATTTCTTAAGCAATGCTGCATTATCGTGAGGAAACCTGAAATCAGACCAGCTTGAAATATTTCTTCGTTTTTTGGAAACAGTTGCATCCCAAAAACTTATTTGGGGATGGTGTCCAGTGTATTTGCCAGTAAGAAGTTGGGGATCTTACATGTTTACCCCAGAAGACATATCAGTCAGACACAACAGAATTATATTTAATGATTTGATAATGTCAACAGAGGTAAAATGGGTAGGCTGGGGGATAAAATAGGTGATGCTGATGGCAAGAGCAGTGGGTTATCAAACTGTTAAACAATATTTCCAAGAGTTAAGTTCTTGACATAGCTTATTTACGTTTGCTCCTTGCAGACTTTAACCCCAAGCTGGCCCACTCCCGGCCCACTTAAGCCCTGTTCACTGCAGATCTCCTGAAACTGAAAGGCTGCAAATCCCTTCTATCTGATCTAAACCATTTTAGAGCTCATAGATCACATTTCACCATATCAGCGAGAAGGAATGAAGAAATAATAATTATTCCAGGCCAGCAAATGCGACCGGCCTAAAATCTTACCGGTGAAAAGCGAGATTTTTCTCGCCAGGAGCAAGATCTTTCTTTAATCTCCATCTGTTTTCGCAGCCAAAAGCCGCGCAAGAAATAACCATCTTATTTTCAGTTTCAATCGAAGAAAAACCAAGGATTTTGACGAAAATAGCGCTGCAATAACTGTTCAGCCTGGTCTAACATCTGTTTACGCACTGAGGTTCACAACAAACGGCCCACGCTTTTGCCAACCAACGTCAGCCATATTGGTTCCGCATAGTTGTGCCGTGCCACGTGATCAACCACGCATTCTAGCCCTCCTATTTCTATGGTGTTGATAAAACGTGTAGTGTTGCGAACATGGTTGCGAACAATACACTGAAATTGAGCACGAAAAGGATAATGCGGTTATGCTTATCCTGTTTTTAACAGGTTTTGTGGTTTCCAACGAATTCAATCGCCTAAACATCAGATTGTTCATTTGTTACTGTGTGCAGGTTGAGAAACGTTCTAACAAAATGCTTCGAAGGATTTCCACAGTACTTGGGAAAACTCACATGCAACAATGCTTGCAGCGCAATTTCGCCACTGCAGCTGTTGCAAATAAGGAACGCCCCAGACTGGTAGATTGCAGGCAAGGAGAGAAGGTCGTTCCTACTTTCTCAAAGGAGGAAATGCAGAACAGAGTGGACAAACTTCGAGCCCTGATGAAAGATCAGAAACTAGAAGCATGTGTTTTCACATCGATCCACAACGTGAATTATTTCAGTGACTTTTTATATTGTGCATTTGGAAGACCCTATGCTTTGGTTGTTACAGAGGAAGATTTGACAGTTATTGGAGCAAGTATGTTATCTTGCAAATGATTATTTTGCAATTACCCTTTTATTTATTACTTCATCGTTTCTTTTGTTGAGCTGAATTGTTCGAGGGGTTGCAAAAATCCTTTGGTTTTCAAGAAAAATCCTTTACAATGAGCATGCCCCTCGGAATTTCCCCTTTCGCCCCTTGGACGGTACCCTGGTGGTTGAACCTGAAATGAAGCCATGTGTGAAGCTAAAGAGTTTAAGTTGAAATCCGAAGGGTTTCGCACCGCACGGATTTTAAAATCTTTGCTATCAGGTTATGAAATTGCCGGACCAAGATCAGGATGGAATGGACTCACGCCTTTTCCACCGGGACGATTTGGTTCAGACCACTGGCAGTGGCACTGCTACAGCTAGAGACCGACAATGCCCCCCCCCAGTTCCCTCCAAAATCATAACTAGTATGCCATTGCAACTCCATGCAATAGTAATTACATCTATTGGAAGTATTGTAGAAGCAGGTAGAAGCAACCAAACAATGGGACCATGTCGCTATAAGCTGCAGTACTGAAAAGGCAACAAATGCTAATAAACCTGGGTGCACTCTGAGGCCTTCCCGCCGGAGAAATCCGGTGGAGAGCCATCCTTTTATTTTCTCGCGCTAAGGATTTTGGCGGAGCAGATTCATTCGTTGTGGTCTGGCGAGCAGTTGGTGTGGTGCAAGTTCTTCACTCTTTTGTTCTCCGTTCTGTTTTTCGACTTGTCACCAGAATTTGTTATTTCCCCGTGTTCTTTGTTATTTCCATGAACACCAGCAGATTGGCATTGGCGGCAACTCCTGCTATGCGCACATCCCTGGCGGAAACATGCGGTGGCGAGAAAAACTGGAATGCAATGGCTAATAAATGTCAGATTATAGAGAAGATATTGAAACCTCAAAAAACTATAGGACTAGTCTAGAATGACACACCTTGAAGGGTTGTGGTAGGGTTTTTGGTAGGGTTCAGTTAGGATCAGTATAGTGACAGGTGTGTGATTCTAGAATAGCGCTAACTTCACAGTAAAGAACTATTTCCCCAACCTCGTCTCCATGCCCCAAAAGGAGTCTACGCCTACGCCAACCTATTTGGGCCATGGTAGACTTATGACGATGAGTCCCTTGTATCCCTGCGGTAAACCTTGCTCAAGAGGGACTCATAATGAAACAGTGAAAAACTTGGCCCTATCTTCTCCAATCATCAATGGAATTATGATGGAATCATGGCTTTGTTCAAAGCAACTTTGTTCAAAATTTAGTCAACTGCATCATTCGAATCGAGAATTCGACATCATTGTTCTCTGCCAAATCTCGCAATCTGATTAGTACGTTAGGAATTGCGAAGTTTGGGCCTAAATAGGGCCAAGTTTTTCAGAGTAATACTATGAGTCTCTATTGCCTGAAGCACGTCATCAAGTCAAAGAGCACAGGGCAACAAGAGACTCGTCGTCATCACTCTAGGGCCATGCTATACTGATTACAGTGAGTCCCAGATATCGCTCACCAAAACGAGACTACTGCTTGCCAAACCGAGACCGGGGTATATGAGTTTGGCGGAGAAAGGCGGAGAAGCGAAACTACGGCTTGTAATCAGTCTAGGGCCATGCATGGTACGATGGTACCGGTTGCCGAAATCGTGGTATATTTGACGCCATTTTTGTTTTGCATAACTTATCAGCTGCACACTTATTACAAACTCTCTTATTCTCTCTATAGTTAAAATGACTTTACAAGCATAAAACATTTGCCAAAAGATTTTGATGCATAACATACTATGTAATAAGTCCAGAAAAAATTTGAGGAAGTATAAAAATGTGAAGAAAAATGACCGACCTTCTTCCACCGATGCAGCGGTATATAATGTAAGAAACTGAAAACAAATTCTTTGAGGACCTTAATTCAACCCGTTTAAAAGTATTTAGACAATAATCGGAGACTAGCAAGTGCATTTACTAGGAAAACGAGCACGACTTCTTTGGAGTGAAAATGGGCCTAAATTGGAAAATTAGGGAACTTTCACCTCAACTTCCAAAAAAGAAAGGTTCGTTATTCCTCGAGTTTTGGAGATAGATTGCAGATTAAAGTTGGAATAGATAAAGAATATGGTTTTACGTCGATTTTTGACATGCCGAAGTCGTTTGCCCGGCGCAAAATGGAGTTAGCGCACAAAAGGCGCGGGCCAAAATTTTACCCCATTTCTGAGCTCCTCTCACGAAGCCCCCAGGGGCAGTATCGCACCCCAAATGGTGGCAAACAACTTTCAGATGACCATTCTCTTGAAATCTTTTCTCTGTTCTAAAATCAGTTGAGTAACCATCGAGCATCAACTCCAAACGTAGCCTTAGGTCGAAAAAAAACTTTTTTTGTTTGACCCCCATTTATGATGTCATAATGACCTCAAAATTCTCAAAACCCAAAAATTCGGATGCGCCGTGGTCCATTACCCCTTGTCAGTCTCCCTCTATCCCCACACATGCAACAGATTTTTAAAATAACCGTTTGAAATGGGGCCATTTTTGAATGGGAATCAATAGGAATGGCCCCCAAAATGACTAAATATAGCGAATTTCTCCATTTCTCCCACATGCGGAGACGGAAAGAGCTCAAACCCCATCAACTGGGGCACAGACATAACATTAAAGTATACCAGCTATCCGTTTTTCAATCCGTCGCCCTCTTTTCTCGTGACAGCGATCCAAAGTTGACCCATTCAATAACAATCAATTTATATCAAAATTTTGAAATTTGGTCTATAAGAAACATGAATGATTTCATAGAGTCTAAAACATGCTGATGTCAGTAAAAATAAAAAAGTATATGTATATCTATATATATCAAATGAAAGTTGGCAATCATTGGGTACCAAGCACAACTGAACTTGAACACAAAGAAGTTAATTTTTGTTACTATTTGTGACCACTCTCCAAATATGGGCATCTGCTGATCATGTGACTTAAGTTATGACAATAAGAATTACAAAATGTAATTGCCAATACACCACTACACCACTTCGATTAAACAGCCTCGTTTTGGAAATTTGTCAAGATTCCTTCCTATCGTTCTTATGACAATTTCAAGCCCAGTTTCGGATTTAGCACCCAAACATTAGTCTAGTCTCAGGAAGCCCATATTACAGAATATTAGAAAAACATTTTGTTTCAGAAATTATTTTCCTTTCTTTCACATATCATTGTGTGTTGTTCTCCTTTCGTCCTTTCGTGTACATTCACAGCCAATCCGTGTTATACTTCGTGAAATAAAAATTTTGAAAGGAGCACAAGGAAACAAGGGAGCGAAAACGGATTGGCTGTGAATGTAAACGATAGGACGAAAGGAGAACAACACACAATGATATGTGAAAGAAAGGAAAATAATTTCTGAAACAAAATGTTTTTCTAATATTCTGTAATATGGACTTCCTGTGAATACAGCAAACGATCACTACATCCCCAATGACAACTAGCAAAGGACAAAAAGCGTAATCTTTCCGTGGTGCTGAAACTTGGAGCGAGCTTTCGTCAGACATAAAAGAAGCAAAATCGCTTAATTCGTGTAGATGCAAATTAAAACAACACGTGCAGCCTACTGTTTGAATGTATAATATTTCGTTCCATTCACCAGTTTTGATTTTACTCCTTTTTATTTTCATCATAAGTACCTTAGTTTGACTTTTTAGATATTAGAACTTGTAATTAGGTTATAACTGTTATACTTAAGTTATTTTAGTAAGGTATTATTAACTTTGTAAGTTTTAACACTTCCCTGTAAAGCAATCTTACAGTGGTGGCCCCAAGCCATCGAGAAATGGGGGGACGAAGGGGAATCGGGGGTCCGGGTCCGCCCCCGGAAAAATTTTTGGGGAGACGCCCTTTTTAAGCTAGGAAACGCCCTTTTTACCGACTGGGAACGCTGTTCATATGCAACTCAACATTAAGGAGCAGCGACACTGTCAATACCTTGGGATTTCTGATGACCAATGTTGCAAACAAAGCTATATGTCTGCTAGGCTCGGTAGTAATGAAACACAAGTCTCTACTTCTCATTCAGATATGAGTCATTTAGCCTGTTCTAGAGATAGTTTTGATAAGGAACAATAAGAAAAGTTCCTACACAACATAAAGTTGCAGTTTCTAATGCAGGCAATTTCATAAAGTATTATAGTATACCTCAGTGAAATCTCACCCCTCCCCCGACAATTTCTCCTCGGATTTGGACGAATTAAAAACTCGATTCTGGTGACGAATGGGGGGGGTCGCGTCCCCCCAGACCCCCCAATCTTAGACCCTGGGGGAGGGGAGGGGGTAGATAACATGTTGAGGGTACGGGTATGTGCCGCCCGGGTGGGTTTTTGGCACCAAATTCTCTAAACAAGGGTCTTGTTCTCGGCAGATATCCCTTAAACATTGGTAGGTTTGCCAGAAATTAGCAAAAATAGTTAAAATTGGTAGTTTTCCGACAAAATTCATTGTAAAAGTGGGTATGATGGCTAGTTTCGGTAATAAGAAGAGGGTAGCTTTCTGAAAACCGAACGGCAGATCCCCGTCCATTCGCAAGTCATGTGCCTTTCGAAGTTTTTTGGCGGCTTTACGGTTCTTGGTACCCCTCCCCCTACAACCCCCACATCGAGGAAAATGTGATGAGAGACCTGATTTGCAAATGCTTAGTTTGATTCTCTATGTTGTATGATTTGCACAGATTAACTCCAAAAATTTTGCGTTTGTCCCAACCCCTCAAAGTTACTTCCCGCAAAAAGCTCTTCCTTTGAAGAATGAGATCGTGACAATGATAATTTTTTTCTGTAGATATTGATTATGGACAGCCATGGAGGCGCTCTTTTGGCGACGCAGTAACATATACAGATTGGCAGCGTGATAATTTCTATCATGCAGTTGAAAAACTCGTTGGCAACAGGTCACGCGTTGGGATCGAATTTGACCATATCAACATGGAAAATTTTGCAAAGATGAAGAATACGTTGCCTAAAGCTGAATTAATCGATGTTGCATTCCGCTTGATGAAAATGCGGATGGTCAAATCAGCAGAGGAAATTGATCTCATCACAAACGGTGCGCGCATAGCGGATTTGGGTGGATATGCCTGCCGTGAAGCAATGGCGGAGAATGTTCCTGAATTCGAGGTTGCCCTTGCTTCAACGCGAACGATGGTGAGGGAAATTGCAAGGACGTACCCGAATGTAGAATTAATGGATAGTAAGTCGATTTGATATTTTCTCTCAAACATGCTCAAACTTTTGACACTTACTTCTTGTCTGAGGAAACTAATGTGTCCCCCCGTGCAGTTGGTTGAAGCTTATGCGTCTGTCAGAGCTTCGACTCCAAAACGCTACTGCGAATGAGCTTTAACTTCCTGGCACGGGGGACACATAAGTTTCCTCGGACAAAGCATATCTCGTCTCCCCAACAACAATAGGAAGTTACAAAATATGTTACTAGTTACACTACTCAGACGAAATTGCTCTGCTAGTTGCACTACTTATAAAATTACTCCACTAGTTACAATACTCACAAAATTACTCTACAATTCTACCAAACGATACTGCAAGGAGCACAAACTGCCTCTACCTCGCGGCGTTAACTTAGAGTTAAAACTAGTGATAAATTAGACTGATGACGATGAGTCTCTTGTTGCCCTGTGCTCTTTGACTTGATGACGGCCTTTCAGGCAATAGACCTTTTAGCTATTCTGAAAACGAATGTGGAGCGAACGATATTTCATTACAATTTGTAGAGTTTTCGAATGTGCACAATTGCGATCGAAGCTGTAACGCCACTCTTTCGAACCTCGCGTATAAATTTGTATAAAAATATCGCTCGATCCAGGCTCTTTTGTAGAATAGCTAAAAGGTCTATAGAGACCCATAGTATTACTCTGAAAAACTTGGCCCTATTTAGTCCCAAACTTCGCAATCCCTCCAGTACCAATCAGATTGCGAGATTTGGCAGAGAACAATGATGTCGAATTCTCGATTCGAATGATGCAGTTGACTAGATTTTGAACAAAGCTGCTACGGCAGGTGGCTGAAGTTTTCTCTGGTTTGTTTTGGTCTTAAAAACATGGAAAATGTAGCGTTGAAAGACTTGTTTTGCACTCACCAGGTAAAGTGAACTTCCTTCTTCAGATTTGTACCAAGTTTCATTGATTAAACGCCTGCTTAACGTGGTTTTCATCGCATTTTCTTTCCGAGGAGTGGCCTTTGAACAGAGCTACAGGAGTCGTTGGATCCTGATTCGATCGATCGAATCATGACCGAATGCATGAGATAGGGCCGGGTTTTTAACTGTTTCATTATGAGTCCCTCTTGAGCAAGGTTTACCGCAGGGATACGAAGGGACTCATCGTCATAAGTCTAGTGATAAATATGAAACAAATCATAAAAACCAAACAATACAGGTAAATACTGTACAGTAATTAATTAAACTAAATACACCTGCATGTTGCAGCAGCTAAGTAGGGAGTTTACGAAACCACAACGGCAACTGCAATGCAATGTTGCTTTGGTCTAAGAACTTTAAATTAAAAAGATTCCTTGTTTTTCGTTCGAATTTGTGTCCCTTGAGACACTCTGAAGTTGTCCTTTTCAATTTCACGACATGGATAGTCCATTTCTGGCGTTCTGTACTGCAGATCTAGGCCTACGAAGTAAAACTCTGTCTTTTCAAATGTTTGTCGTCAAAGAAAAAGTATGGTTTTTAGACATCTCCAAGTTATAGGAGGCATTATTTTCGCCTTGTGGATGATATATTAACGGTAGCGTATGGAAACATAACTTGCTTTGTGGAATAATTGATGACGTTCTGGCTGGCGTTGCCGTCCTGATTTCGTAAACTCTCTAGTATCAGTGCAGGGCGCATCCAAGAGGTTGCGGAGGTTACAACCCATGCCCTTTTTCAGCAAGAATGGTGATTTTTCCCTATTTTCATCAATCTCAACTGCATTGTTTCTGTTTAATTATTATTATTGTCATGCGTATTCTTGCGTGTTCTGAATCCAATGACCTCAATTTTAATTTCCAATGACCGCAATTTGACATGGTATCAGTCAGGGATAAATACCAATGGAGCACACAATCCCCTCCGTAATCATACCCTCCGTAAAGATTTTCTGTTTTGTTCAAATTGTGTCGGTATTGCTTCAAAGTAGTCCGAGAAAGAGGTTAACCTCTACTGAATACAATGACCTCATTTTCAATTTCTTTGTAGCTTGGACATGGTTTCAATCAGGGATAAATACTGATGGAGCACACAATCCAGTTACAAGTCGCAAATTACAGAAAGGGGATATCATCAGCATAAACTGCTTTCCTATGATTTCTGGGTAAGGTATTGCAATGTTTTCTGGACTAATTTTCATGCTTTCCTGGCTGAGCCAAAGGACTTATGATGTTTGTAGGGCAGTGCAACGAAAAGCATTCCAGTGATGTTCAAAAGTAAAATGTTAGGCTATCATTAAAAGACTGACTTGGATGTGAAGATTTCGTCTTCTAAATCGTTCATGATGAGACGGCTATGTACCGCCCATATGGGTGAGTTTTGGGCCCCACACAGCAAAAAATGCACAAATTTCCCGGTAGCTCTTGGATGGAAATTCAAAGGCGCAGGGTCACGTAATGTAAACAAAGTTCTTTCGAAACGACGATTTTGCAGTATTTTTGATAAAACAAATCACAGAGATTTTTCATTAATTCTCTCAAAATGAAGGTGCTGTTTGAAGATGGACTCTTGCACTTCGTAGATAAACAAACGAAGCACTCATATGTTGCACGATTGCAGAGGTATTGGTGGATTTTTAAAAGTAATTTTTTGTGTGGATTCAACCCATCCACCGATATCTGTGCAGAACACAATGGCCACGTGTGGGCAACAATATAGATTTTAGAGATAACCGCTTTGTTTACGGTTACGTGACCCTGCCCCTTTAAGGGAAATTGACAAGATTCTCTGGGAAATTCAAGAGAAATGGAAATTCCCATTTCCCTTTTTGGAGATTACGGGAAATGAGTCCCTTTCCCCAAAATTTCCCAACAATGTGGTGAAATTTCATCATTTTTTGCAATTCCAGATTCTCAAGGGACCCTTTTCGGCAGATTTTCCTTGAGCATGGTGGATTTTATAGGAATTGGCAAAACATTCAAAAATGGGTAGTTTTCCGCCAAAATTCATCATAAAAGTTGGTATGATGGCTAACCATCGTAATTAGAAAAGGGTAGCTTTCTGATAACTGGATGGCAGACCCCCGTCTATCTTCAAGTCGTGTTCCCCCTCCCCCTGGGCATTTAGACCTAGAAATTAGGAAACTGCTGGTAAGGAGTTTGTATAGGAACGAGAAATCCGTATTCAATTCTAATCAACGATTTACTTGCCTGCGAGCAGACATTTTTTGAGTCTGCAAGCAGGCTACGATGTACTTGCATTTAGATTTACAGCTTGGTACAGTTTTCTGTCTCAGGAATAGAATTGTATGTAAAACGGTAAGTAAATTATACCGGGTGACGCAGAAAAGAATTCCCATTTTTGAAAATCCATAGCATCAAGAATAATTAATTGAAAGCCAAAAGAATGAAGTATGTTTGTAATTTTGTCGTTGTCTCACGAGCACTAGAAATCTTGGTGAATTCAACTGCACAAAAATCTCATTGTTACAAAATGACTGAAAAAGAGCTAAAACATTGATCAAATCATAAAAGACTCCTCTCACTGGTCAATAAAGAGAATGCAATTTTCCTTAGGTAAGACATATCTTCTGCACATTTATTGTCATGGGACTGAAAATCTCTAGTATTTGTTTGAAAACTGATGTTGTATAACTCTTGAGAGAGATGAAACGCCCATTGCGTACTGGTCTGTGTAAGGGGACACCTTACAGTTTATTCAATGTTTTAGGCCCTTGTCAGCCATTCTGTGGACTTGCTACAAGTCTCTCTCGCGGCAAGAACGGGAGAAGGAATAAAAGCGAGAGAGACTTAAAATACTTAGCAGCCTAGGTCGTTGGCTGGACAGGATTCTGTCCAGTCGGCATCCTTTTACAAAAAACCAATATCCAATCATCTGTCTAGAAAGGACAATGATACAACAGAGCGAGGCTCTCCGATGTTTTTTGACAATGACAGAGTCAAGCTTCGATGAAACAATTGACAACAACCCCGTCATGTTTGAAAATGGAAGCAAGGCTCGATTGCTCATGAATATTAATGAGCATGCCAAGTATTACAAGTCTCTCTCGCTTTTTTCCTTCTGCTGTTTTTTCCGCGAGAGAGACTTGTAGCAAGTCCAGCCATTCTGCAAAGTGAAACTCTTATAAAGCCCCCCTCTCTATTAATCTTCCCTCTCTATAATCCGCCCAAGTCATTATTTCTAATTATTTTCATCCTTCGTTCGAATGAAGTATGAAACATGTCTCAAAAAGGCCGCATTGATTAGGTTCCAGAAATTTGGAACCCGCAGTAGAAAGCCTGTGTTTTTTTCGTAGACCCGAATACTGGATCTACTTGTTGGCTAAAACCAATGGACCTTTGGTCCGTTGTCATCCATTGTCCACTTCATTTGTTTTCCATTATTCCATAGCTACTACACCGCACTGGAGAGAACGCTGTTCCTGGACCACGCGTCCGATCGCAGTTTGGAACTCTGGGAAATCAATTGCAAAATTCACCGCCGTGGTCTTGACTTGCTGCGGCCTGGAAATAAATGCAGTGAAATTGCACAGGAGCTTAATGAATTATTCAAACAGCATGACCTGTTGCAATACAGAACATTTGGCTATGGTCATTCTTTTGGGGTATTGTGTCATTACTATGGAAGAGAGGCAGGCCTCGAATTGCGTGAAGACATCGAAACAGTTTTAGAGCCAAATATGGTTGTTTCTATGGAGCCAATGATAACGATTCCGGACGGAATGCCAGGAGCTGGTGGATATAGAGAACATGATATCATGGTGATGAAGGAAGATGGTGCGGAAAACATTACGAAATTTCCATTCGGACCAGAACACAATATTGTTAAGGGGTAAATAAAATGGATAAGAGTAGATAAATGATTGGGTGGTCTGAATATAGTTGGCCTTAATATACTAGCTGGGCTTGATATAGTTTTGGCCTTAGGCATATCATAAAAAGCATATAGATTATCAGTTAAGTCGAAAAATGTGTCCAGTGTTTTGAAATTATACCTAGAAACCAAACATTTTTTATATCAGAAATGAAAACAATTAAACTGAAAACACTTATAAATATTCCATGGCTGCAGTAGCTGGAAAGGACTAGCCTGCGTGCATCCCCTACTGTTTCCGTTGAGTTGAAATTTCCCGTTGAATTGAATTCATTGTCAGGAAATGAATTCAATTCAACGGAAAAACTTCAACTCTACGGAATCAGTAGGGGATGCACTAGGGAAGTAGGAAGCATCTCAAACTTGGGGGCACGACACTTCGAGGGCACTTTTTCCTTAAGAAAAATGGGCCATTTTCTGAAAATAAAAAGGGCATTTCTTTGTTTATTGCAAAATCTTGGGGGGGGGGTACGTGCCCCAGTGCCCCCCGGTTCCTACGTCTATGGGATGCACGCAGGCTAGAAAGGACGTGATATCATCGAGCTCTAATTACGACAGCTGAAGGCTGAGCTACGCAATTATTCAAAACTGTAACTCTTGGAGAAATGCTTCGCTATCATAGTTCTTTAGACTTCGAAATTCGATCACATGTTGTAGATTATCATAGGGACTCTTTTGTTCTCCTCTTCTATTGCGCTTTGCATTTAGTTTCCTAACCCCATAAATGACGTAGTGGTCAGTAATTCCTGATTTAATTACCCCACAATCAGAAATATGGTCCGGGCGATTTGTAGAATAGTGATCAATAAGAGATTTTGTGATCTTTGCCTCCCCCTGGGCATTAAGCATTTAGCCTCCCCCACGTTAAGGTGGCTCGTTTCTTATACAAATTTCAAACCGCTATACACTGGGTGTCCTATTGCTCATGGTCATACCATAGACATATGACGATGACTCCCTTAGGACTCAGTGAAACAGCGAAATAGCCGACCCTATGCATTCATCAGTCGAGTTATGATGGAATCGCAGCTCCAAATCTTGGATTACGGTCTCGCATCTCGAATCTTGTTCAGATGTTATCAGTTGCTCAAAGAAATCGAATATCAGAGTTTGGGCCGAACTAAGGTCTGGTTTTTCAGAGTAATGTTATGAGTCTTTGTTGACCGAAGCGCCATCAATTCAAGGAGCACAGGGAAACAAGGGGCTCCAGGTCATAGTTCTAGTCATACCGCACTAAAATTAAAATACACACAAAACGAATCGTATCGCTATCGTCAGACGCAGCGTCGGTCAAGTACAAGTAATTCTTTGAGTATTTGTTTTTGAAAGATACTCGTAAACAAAGCAGCCTTACATGTGGCTGTATTCAAAAGGTGTAAGCACTACCATCAATTGTAAAATTAGCACAGCCTTGCAATAGATGCAATGATATGCGATGGCTATGCATCATAAAGGATAGTATTTAAAGCTGGGATCAGATGCAATTAATATGAGTTTAGATCAATTGAAACATCTCTGTTTGTTTATCAACATGATTCTGATACGATAAGTACTCGCTTTAAATACACTTAGCTTACCATTAAGCTTTGCGCACCGCACAGCAACAATACCGGCCGAGCAATGTCGGTGGTATGTGTTTGCGGTTCTCCTATCAGGGTCGAACAAAGAAAGACACGAAGAACAGGCCACTGTTCTTTGCCCCAAGGAGTCTTTTATGAACTATTTTCTTCCCTGCTTCCATTAACTTGACTTTCTACGGAAGTAGAAAAAAACTGGCTTTAGCGCTTGAAAAAATTGGCTTAGCCTGCAGATTTTCAGGTAATGTAAAGGTCCTTTCGCAGGGCAGCAACAGGGCACATGGCTGCATAATCAGCAGAAGGTCTCTAATCGAAAACGTGATTGTTTGATCAAGGGCCGTATGAGATACGTAGAGAAGGCCCAAAGTAAGAGCCGCTCATGTCCTTGCAGCGAAATTCTGGTACACCTTACTTTGCCTGCTCGTCAGCATTCGCTGATTCTCGCCTAGTGTTAATGAATGTTCGCTTCATCCAAACGTAGCCTCTGTAAACTTTCCTGCAGCCAACTGTGCATTCACCACACCCTTAGGCCCCGTCCATGCGTATCCGGATATTTTTGAAAACGCATCTTTTTTAATCCGTTTTGGGTTAGCGTCCACTCGTAGACGGCGTTTTCGGTCACCAAAAACGGAGCTTTTCGAAAACGCTTTAGAGTGGATCTTTTTTGAAAACGCCGTGTTCATGTTGTCGTGTGGATGGTTGAAAACGGAGCTATTCGAAAACGCTAACGTCACAGCATCGATTCACTACGTATCAGAGCATGCGCACGGATCTTTGGGGATGACGCAAGGGCATTTTGCTTGTCTGTTTTCTTTTATCGAAGTTCGAACATCGAAGATTGCATGTAGCAGCGTTTTCTAAAACGCTCCTCGTGTGGACGCGGATATTTTTATACCGATAAAAAAGATGATTTTTCAAAGATATCTGGATACGTGTGGACGGGGCCTTAGTTCCTCTGAAGCATGTCCCTTTGTAACTTCATTCGAGCTGCGCAGTGCAACAGGCAGCTGTGGAGGAGCTGTAATTGGGATTGTCTTGCTGTCTGTTTTGGCTTATGACCATGGTCTTTGTTTCGACTTGCAAGGATGCTTGTGCTGAAAGCATGGTACTATTTCAAATAATAACTCAAAGCATAATAATTTTTTCTCATTTGTGACTCAGGCCCCGTCCGCACGTATCCGGACAATTAGGAAAACGCATCTTTTTTATTCGTTTTGGGTTAGCGTCCTCACGGAGACAGCATTTTCAGTCACCAACAACGAATCTTTTCGAAAACTCTCTCAAGAGTGGATCTCTTTGAAAACGCCGTTTTCATGTTGTCGTGTCGACGGATGAAAACAGAGCTTTTCGAAAACGCTCTGAAAACACAGAAATCGATTTACGACGTATCAGAGAATGCGCATGGATCTTTGGGATCATGCAAGGGCATTTGGATAGTCTTTTTTCTTTTCTCGAACTTCGAACAGCGAAGTTTTATGCAGCAGCGTCTTCGTGTGGACGGGGATATTTTTGAAAACGCGCTCCTCGTGTGAGCGCGGATATTTTTTATACGGATAAACAAAGATGCGTTTTCAAAAATATCCGGATACGTGTGGACGTGGGCTCACTTTTACAAGGATTGGTTCGAAAATTTATTCTCGGTCACTTTTGACAAATTGTGAATTTCAGTTTGATAAACATGAACTGACTCTGCAAGAAACTTTACTTTCAGAATTTGGCCCCAATGATAGAAACTCCTCTGCCAGAGTTCAGAGCCATATGCCTTGTAAGCTTTGTATCGCTGTCACGCAGAAATATCAAAATTTCCCTGGGAAAGTTAAGGGAAATGGAAATTTCCATTTCATTTTTGAGAAATTATAGGAAATGTGTCCGTTGACTCAAAATTACCCCCAGCAAGACATGCTGTGAAAGCTCGTCATTTTTTGTAGACTTCGGGCCTGGAAGGGGTACATTTTGCTGGCGGGATGTGCCCTCCTTCCCGGGTATCGTTTTCGCCTCTTTTTTATAACGTCATGTACCAAAAGAGCGCAATATATAGAGCTGATTATCAAAATTGTTGATTTGTTGTTTTTCTAAGGATATTTTACGTTTTGAAGATTACTTTTCGCTCGATTTTGCCAAAAGCTGGCTATCGGAAAAATTCTAAAGCTACTGTATTATTTCTCTGAGTGTACATCCCAGTACAATTGTAGGTCAATGCCCCCTCTCCCTGGTGTTTGGGACCTGGGTAGACAACAAGCTGAAAGCAATGTATGCCATTGGTGCTAAGTTTTATATCTCTTCTTTTTTATTTCATAATTCATTTTTCAATTTCAACACCTGAACAAGCTGCATAAACGACCAGTATTTCATGCGTAAACTATTGTTTCAAGTAGCTGCACATGACCATTGTTCTCGTTCTAAATACAAATCTCTCTCTTTCCAGCTGTGCCACCACTCACGCAAGCTGTATACAATGGTCCTGCAAAGACCTTACGATTTCTTTGGCCCATTTGCCAAGCAAGGTCCTGTGCAAAAGAATCGGAAAGAAGAAGCCAAATGCCTCCTTTAGAGGGCTTTATGCGGAGTGCAGCCATAGCTAGAACAGAATCCAGTTTACGGTAATTTTTGTATATTTTCAACAATTCTGCAGAGTATACACCCCTGTTTGATAAGGGCCCTGGTGCTAGTTTAGACGCTGTAGATGTTCGTCGGGGTCCTGGTGGTGATTGGAAAGCCTGTACACTTATTTCTTTCCAGAAGCCTGGATCAGCCTGTAGTGTAATTAAAGTTCCTCAGTCCTGCGTACAAATTTCGGCACTCAAGGATAAGGGTTGCACGATGTATTTGCCATTTTACATTTGAATTGATCTTTTGAAGGCTTTTAAGCACTTTTCAAACATAGCACAGTAAATAACCACGTGTAAATTTCGGATTAGGCTGTACAGTTTCTTAAGAAGCGAATGAAACTTCTATTTTGTTCTACATATTGTCGTAAATAATTCTTCCATCTTAGTACTCAAATTGTAGAAAGTCAGGGTGCAGTTGCCATATTTGATTTTCTTTATGCCTTTTTTACTGTTGACGAGTTTCTTTAATTTTCAACAATCCTGTTATTAGTTTTTTCATAAAAACTAATAGATAAGAATTAGATAAGAAACGTGTAGTTAGATTTTGCCAGGGAGCTCCAATTTGATACGAGGTCAGCGTAACTTTTGGCGCGGAACTGTGTCTTCATGAAAATAGTTTCTCAGGTTCCTCCCCGTTGTTTCTCAATTTGCAACCGATGCGAGGTTTCAATCATGAGGTGTTTTGTACGAGGGAGATTTACATCGTACCATCCTGCCTGAGGACAAATTTCGCTTCATTTTATTTCACTTTGGAAATCACCAAGTAGAATATGATACCGGAGCACTCAGAAAGAACTGTGTGCAAAGGAGAAAGATCTATTGGAACCTTTTCATTAAAATAAATCCAACTAAAACCGATAAGAATAAGCTTCAAAGTCATCCCAATAGTTGCAATTTCCTTTTTGACTGAGATTGTTGCAGTGGTATGCATGTCGGGCTTAGAGGTTCCTGACGTTTAACTGCCGCCCGATTTGAAATATATTAAACTTCATTATTTTTCATGTATTTCGCTTCCGTTTTACTGTTAGAAAGAAGACAGTTTGTCCGAATGAATATAAGCTCCAAACCTTTTTATTCCAGGATTTCTTGTGGTCTTAAATCACACCCCAATTCATGTATCTCACATGGCTGATATTTTTTCGGCCACAGCAGTGGCGACATACAGGGGAAGAGATGATGACATTCACTTATCCTTCACAGAAGGGGGGCTAACAAGACATGCACGAGCGTGGGGGGGGGCGAGGCCTTGTTGCTTGTGCAACCAAGATCAAATTTTTATTATGTGGCCATGCCAACCGCTAAGAGCTGAGAGGGCAAACTAAAGTACGGAGCCTTGGTGGCGAAGACTTGAGAAGTTTTCAAGATCATGTCCTTTTCGCCCCGGGAAAACGTCCATATAGTGCTAAGAAACACCTTGATTTGCATTCAAAATTTAGGATTTAGTTACCAAACTCTTCGTTTGGCCATTTCTTCACCGCTTTGAATGAAATCCCGGGGGGGGGGCTAGGTATAGAATGTGCCAAATTTAGGGTGCCTTTTTCGAGCAGAACTATATTTTTAGGGTATCATTTTTGGTAAAATCACAAGTAGTTATTTTGGGGTATCTTTTTAGAAAAATAACTTTCTAGGGTATTGATTCTGATCAAACATCACTTACTTCGTTAAAGTTTTGGATAGTTGTCACAATTTTAGGGTATACATTGTCAATGGCCTGTAAATTTTCGGGTATCGTATTCACGAAAATTTATAAGTTTTAGGGTGTGATTTCAATTGTCAAATGGCACCCCCCCGCGTCACCCTCCAATTCAAGTTCCCCCCCCCAGCAATGAGCTAAGGCCGACCTTAGAGACAAGTGGGTGGACTCTTCCCCCCAGTCCACCCATGGTCCCACAAAACTGCCTTCATTCTGAAGCAACGAGGGTCGTCTCGTGAAACTGCAAGATCCACAAAGGAAAGATCGAGATATAACATCAATATAGATTAATGTAATTATGAATTCACAAGTCAAACTTTTTAAGGAAAAACCGATGATAGATGAACAAAAATAACAAAAAAATAGGGAAAAACGAAAAATGCCTGTGTACAAGAAGCGCTTAGCTATCGCACTTATATACATCTTTCCTTAAAACTTGTGAAATTTTCCTGGTATAGCAACCAAGTTTCGCGGATTGTCTTGGATTGATCGTTTTCTTCAAGTGATTTCTTTGATGAAATCCTCAAGCTTGCAGAGCGAGCGGTGTTTTACATCTCTGAAATTACTACCCTGTTTGTTGTCAACGAACCTAATGACAATGGCAGTGAAGTTTCGCACCTCTGTGTCTTTACACTTAGGAACTCCCCCTACAGTCAACAGTAGAATAGCTAAGCAAATAGAAATAGAGTTCTGTCCGAATAAAACATTTCGAACAGAACCAGAAAACCGTCTTCTCTTAAAATTTCCTTTTTTTAAGCTTAGTTCATTCACACTCAAGTTAAACACATATAGAACTGCATTAGAAATGGAACGGAAAAAGCGTCGAAATTGAATATTTATCATCCCAAGTAAATTCGTTAGAACATCTGTAATTTGTCACCTAGGGTCTTTTGCGCAGTGGACTTTCAATCTGAAGATCGAATTTGGACTAGGAGGAAAATATGAGTCCATGCCGCAGTACTTGAACGAAAAGTTTGAATTTGGTTGACTTTTCTGTCAGTTCAGCCACTGCGTTGCCTATCCATATTTTCCTGACTTATCTAAGTAGGCTGTTTGCTACGAAATGATTAGTATTACATTCAAATTAGTTGGTAATCCTGGTCAACATCAGGGCGCGGCGAGTCAGAAAAGCAACCCCCCCCCCGTCTGAAAAGCAGCTGCTCCCTAAATTTCAAAGTAATAAATATTTTGCAATATCTGATTGATTAGCCGATATGATCAATTATTTGTAGAATTTTTCTGGTTGAAATTGGTCATTCCGCTCACATTTCACAAGGGATTTTGTCAAAAAAGTTTCTTTGATGAACCTTACAAAACCTGCTCAAATCACAAACAAATTTCCTTAATATTGCTACCTTGCAGCAATGACTTATACACACTTCAGCACGTGCTATCATGTCCTCTTGGGAGGCCTTCCCCTGGTATGAATGGCTTATCCAGGAGGGATTCCATTCTCCCAAGAGAACAAATACAAGAATACATCTTTAGTGTCATTACACCCAGGCTGTGGAAAACGCTGAATTTGGAAAAAGGTTGCTTGATGCATCGAGTTATTCCTATCCCAAGTTATCATCTAGTTTGTGTTACATAGTCTTGTTTTCCTCTGTTTGTACTGCTCCAAGTCAATTTCTTTTCTTCATCAGTATCTTCAGAGGCTTTTACCAAAGGAAATGCGAAGGAGGAAAGATTGAAAACGAAGCGAGACGGGGGGAAGGGAAGAAAGGAAAAGGATTTTCTCCTCCTTCCTTTTCCTTTCTTCCCTTCCCCCGTCTTGCCTCGTTTTCAATCTTTCCTCCTTCGCATTTCCTTTGGTAAAATTATTGCCTCTGAAGATAATGATGAAGAAAAGAAGAAAAGAAATAGACTTGGAGCAAGTCTAGTACTTCTCCTGCGAGAGTGCCATTTTAATCCCAATAAGTTGCAAAATTTCTCCAAGGCACTTGAGGTCATGAGGTCAACTGGCGCGCTCTAGGCCACAGTTGTGGTTCTGTATTGGTGGAAATATTTGCCATAAGACAATGAAGAAGAAAGAGACAACCACTGCATCGTAAGTTTGAATGAATATATTTCTTTACCAGGCAATTTAAGCACTTTTAGGCTAGCCACAGTAGTCTCCTAACGCCCATGGCAGGAGAAGTACAAACAACGGAAGGAAGACAAGTCGGATCAACCACTAGCGAAATGTGAATTAGGATAGGAATAACTCAATGCATCGCTTAGAAATATTTTTCCAAATTCATTGTTTCCAACAACCCGTGGTCCTTATTGATAGGAAGCAAACGCGAGGGAAGTTGGTAGTCGTTTTTACTGATTTGTTTTTGTAAAGTTTTTATTATGGCTCTCTGTGAAAAGAGATCTCTCATATCCACATGACCGATTAAAGCTGCGTTAATTCCTAAATCTAGTTGAATATATCGGCCTTGAAACAAGACAGTTTTAATTATTATTGCGTTGATATTCAGGCAGGATCATTTTTCGAAAGCTGGGTGGTTTTTTCAATCACTTGGTACATGTTTGGTACCAACGATACACCATTTTTGTACACCCAATGGCTGTCACTAATCAGTTTCGGTGCTTGAGAGTCAAGCGCCAATTTGTACATTTTCTCGAGAACATCCCTTATCAATTTCAGAGCTGAGAAGTCGATTTCAGTCCAGTGGAACCCGAAATTTTACTACTATTATCATTTTGATATCCAAGGAACAGTGGCCTAGACTTATTACATGAGTTCTTATAGCAGTAAATAACAATTCAATTTAATAGAGAAAAATTAGATGAATGTCATCATTCTAAAAGTGGCCTTTCAAACGGTACTTGTTTCTTTAATGGCCCGGTATTTCCACTGCTATAAGTATGGGTATTGGAAAACGCTGAATGTGTTATGGGATTATGTGTCGTTGTAAAGAATCAGAATTGTTAGGTCTACCTTTGTGTACTTATCATCTAGACTTAACGAAACTCGTCGTAGTTTCGCTCCTTTGATAATCGCTACAACTACGACTCATAATCAAACCAATCGAAAATCCGGCCAGAAATTGATGAACCTCACATTGATGCCGGAAGACCAGAGCTTAGGCCCGTTCTATACGATCACAACTCACCAATTTGGAAACGCCTGAAATTCGTATTTCGTTGGGGTTGAAAAGAAAACCAAACCAACCTGTGTCAAGATGAATGCTTCTTCTGTGTATTGCTTGGAGATTCCTTCAATATGACATGGGAAATCCTTTTTTACCGGCCAAATTATTATTTGGATTTCATTTCATCAAAGCGATCGACAGCAATCCTTGCACGTTGCATCACTTTTGAAGCCTCGTAACTAAAAGGAGGCTAATTTTGGGAATGAGACTGAAATGTTGATATCCTACTGGTCAGTTTGAGCACAGTCAATTGTCGTTTGGAACTCTGCAATCTCATTGGTCGCGCCACTTTTGCGGCGATTTTGGCTGGAGTTTCAGTTAGTTTGATTATCAGGCCCAGATGAAGGGCAGTGGTGGCATCCAATTCAATGAACGAAGCGGGAACTGGGACTGAATTAGTTAGTCTACTTCTCATCTTCATGTTTTCCTTTACCCTGTCAATTTTGCATTTTCACTCTGCTTGCAGTCGCTTTCCACTCCACATCTCAGAGTACCATCCCGGGGGGGGGGGTACTTAGTATATCTGTCCGACGAGGATGTGTCGTTTTCAGGGTATCGTTTTCGCCTATTTTCCCTAGAACGGAGTATCAAATGAAGGCAATTTACCCCGAACCACTTTGTCAAAACATGCTGAAAGGGGATTTTTGTCGGATCGGGTTATGATTTAGTCCAATTTTGTATTTTGGAGTATGCTTTTCACCGATTTTTTCTAGATGGCAGAAATTCTGGAGCCGGGTAAAAAAGATTTCGTTGGCACATCCCCGTACAAATTTAGGTCAAGTACACCCTCAGGAGTACCTTGCTTTTTAATGTTGACTGAAGTCATCAACAAACATAACGACTTTAAAAACAGATAAGTTTTACTTCTAAGTTTCCCAATACCCATGCTATAAGTTAAATCTCTGCATCTTTGTCTATCATGGCTTATCGTCTATATATGTCATACATGTCTACCAGTGACGAGAACTCTTGACCTCTATCTCTTTGACTAATGTACAACTGTGAACTGTTTCAACGTTTTGGAAAGACCTTGGTCAGCCAAGATCTTTAGATCCTTCCAGGAGCTTTAGAAACACATCACTCTCTGCTATATTAGGGCGAAATTTATCTCTTTCTTAAAGCCTAGCCATTCATAAGTATTTGTAACTAAGTAAGCGATAAGATTAAGTGGTCCCTACGTGGTCCAATGATAGCGCCTACAGCTGAAAACGCTTGTTAATCTACTGTCTGATTCCGTCTCATACGTGTTGCGTCAGGAGAAGTTAAATAGATCTGACGTAGAATTTCTGGGAAACGAAGACAGCCTTTCACTACATAACGACAGGAAATTTTACAGTGGTTACTCTAAAGTAAAAGCTATGAGAATTTTGATAATTGGCAACTCTAGTTTGGGAAATTAACAATGGGAATTTCACGGGATTTTTACGAAACTTTGAAATGCCTTTTGACTCGTGAATTTGAGATATACACGTTTTTTATATAAGAAACTGGTTTACAAGAAACTAGTACTAAGATGGTCAAAATTTTGAGAAACTCTAGTACTATGTCTGAGAAGTACTAAGAAACTTTTCAATATTAAAAGCATGGATACTATAGCAAACAGATCGTTGAACCTTTATTCTTGAGCAATATTATCGAACCATCTCTGTTTTCAACATAACAGAACACCGTTTATCCCTTTATGATATTTTAGATATCAAGGAACATATCAACCGCAATGATAGCGACCACATTGATAATTCTGCATTCAAAAATAAGAAACTAATTAAGAAACTTTTAGTACTAAAATGGACAAAATTTCATGTGAAATTAAGAAACTTTTAGTACTATGGCCTGATCCAAGTTTCTTATATAAAAAAAACGTGTACTTCATCTTTCATACCAAGTTTTCATTTCCATGGCGGTGGAGCTATATTTCCGTGACAGGCATTCTCCAACTTGTGCTCATGATAAACATTTCATGGTCCCTTACCTTCCCAAATGATAGCCCGTTTAGCCCGTTAGCGTTTTGCACAAAATTGTCAGTTGTATTTCAGGAGGAACGAAGATCAAATGATGAGCTAGATGATCTGAATGAAGCAAAAAGGGCACGAAAAATTTTCCCCAGACCCCCATGTTTCTTCCATAGTGGCCTTCCCCAAAGTCCAAGGCCCTGTTCATGGGAAACTAAAAAAGTTCCTGGAACAGAATTTCCCAGCAGGAGCTGATTTCCAAAATTCAAAATCTCATGACGAGTTTGAAGACAGTTGTAAATCATAAGGATTTGAAGAAAATGTGAGAAGCTTCGTGCGCTATCTGTGCCAGATTTTTCTATGATAATTTCATGATAATTTGTATACGATTTTGTCCTGCTGCCCAGTTCGCTATTTCACATGAAATACCGTTCTTTTACTCGATTTTCATTCTTTTCAATTTTGTTTCGTTTCTTTGAAGCAGGTTTCATTTTCTCAGACAACACACATGACAACGCTAAATAACAATCATTTCCGCTCTTTTCGTTAACCAATCAGAAACCAAGATATGCAGCCCGTGATCTGCTTTGGCCTTCATAACGATGACTCAAAGTCCTGCCTTCCTTTTTGGCATATTACATAAGTTAATTTGAAATCCCCACCTTTCTTGAAAGCCAATCAACTCAAGGCATGAGAATGAGGCAACCAATTAGCGTTGAGAGCTATGATAGACTTTTTCCGTGTGGACTTTGAGACCATCTGCGGGTCTGCTTTCCATTGTTATCCAGTTAAGAAGCTTGTTCAACAGGTCTGACGGGTCCATGCTAGACTTGTTTCGAAGGTCTAACACATAAACAGAACAGACCCCAACAGTGCACAACAGCATAGCAACCCGACTGGTACGGCATCTCTCAAGACCGTTCGCTCGAGAAGAAAAAATTTCCCTGGTTGACTTCGAAAGATCACTAAATTCACCATTTCTCTCAAATAGTTGTTGGATCGAAACAGATGGATGAAATTGGATGGTTATTTAAAGCACTGCGAGGGATCCTTCATGAAAAGCCCACAATAACAACGAGGGTCGTCGAAAGTTTTCGGTGTTTTTCCAAAGGAAACACTTGACATTTGGTGTGGGCCTACAAGATTGGCTTCGTGAAGGAAGTTCAAATTCACCAGTTGTATGCGAAGAAGTCTGCAACAGAAGTCAAAATGGATGGTACCTATTCGTGGGTCATTTGTGCAGTTTGTTGCATTGCCAATGCTGCAACGTGTGGCTTCTATAATTCATATGGGACGTTGTTCGTCGCCATAATCCAAGAATACCAAGTCAGCGAGACCGTGGCAGGTGAGAAAATTTCTTGTTATTTTTCCTATCATGAATAATAGATGAAGGGAAGCGGGCTGTGGCTGTGGTAGACTTAAATCATGTGATATTCTGATGAAACGTCTATTGTTTTGTAAGCCAATCATATTTGCCAATAAAAAGTCTCTTGTCATATTAGCCAATCAAATCCTCTTGTGGTTTCAACCTCATCACATGTTGTAGTCTATGCTAGACCCACTTTCCCTTTTATCATGCCCCATTTCATGAACCAACTCCTTGACTTTATTTCTATTCTACGTCCTTTTGCTACTTCACACTACTAATGAGATCTCATTTTAGAAGGTTTCCAGAATACAGTTTTGTATTCACGGCAATAAGTTTAGCTTACAAACAACTTTCCATTCTGAATTTCTGATAACTTACAAAAGTTCGTGAAAGCTCATTGCCTGGAAGAACTTTCTGGAACGATGCAAAAGTGGGTTCGTGGAGATTGAAGTGAAGTTAATTTGACTTGATTTAAAGTATCATGCTAACACAATTTCACGCCTTTTCCTCTTACATAATCGTGCTTTATCATCAACGATCACATTAGAAGAAAAATTAAGTTTAAACGTGAATAGGAAAAAGAAAAAATGACTCGTTGGCTAGGCCTGACATCAAAAGGAGTCCTTTTTCAACAAATTTCCCCAAATTTTCTAATGAAGTTCGTTGTTGAAAGAATTCTGGATGCCACCGGTTTTTCTTGTGCATACATTATTTTCAAACGACATGTAAACAAGATATTCTTTCCACACACCGCAATATTTATGCTTCATTAATATTTCATATGACCTATATCTCAATAATATTGGAACGAAGGCATGCACTTTTGTAATTAGTTCTAGCACCATATGAAACAGGAGCATTTCTGGAAGTGTTATTTCAATTTCAACTCTCCTAGTAGCATTTGGCTAAATTCTTACCAAATTTTAAGCAACTAAATCAGAATTGCCGAGGAGGTTTGACATGATTTGAATTATTCCTGTGGCACAGATCTCGTCGATATTCTGGATCCAGCCCAAGAAGATCACGAGAAATACTGAGCGAATATCAACACCAAGCGAAATTTTCGATCGCAAAGCGTTCTCGTAGTCTCACATCAAAGAAATATTTCCAGCTTTCGGCCATTTCAGGGGAACGTCCAAAGTTCCCTGGCGTGTTCTCTTTAAAAACTTCAGGGAATCACCATTGGGCATGTGAACAACTGTTGCCATGGCTCCCGCTGCGAGCACAGGAAAGCTAACCCTGCTTCTTTGAGAAGAAAAATTGTCAAGAGTTGTAGTGAACGCTGTCAAAACTACTTGACCCGTTTTGACCAAGATTTGAGAGTCTTGAAGACACATCTGTAAGGGGCCGCACATAAGGCAAAACGTCCATTGGACGTTTTCAAAATACTCCATAGAGGGTCTCGTTTTCGAATTTTTATACATTTCTTGATACGTGATTTCTGCCCATGGATTTTGATTCAGCACCCAGGACCGTCGAGAAGGGGGGTAGCCAGGGTAGTTACCAGGGGGCCCGAGGCCTTAGGGGGCCCGTAAGAAGTAAGGTATGCAATTTTTTCTTTGTTGCAGTTTTCTTTGGGGGGTATTTCCAGGCTCGTGGGCCCACTAAATTCTAAGTTTAAGCCCACTAAATTAAAGCCAGCGGGCCCACTAACTTCTAGATTTAGGCCCATTAAATTGAGGCCCGCGGGGGCCCTCTAATATCTTGATATACAAGGACTGAAAGAAGAGATGATCCATATTAGATCTATACACTTGGCAAATTTTGGAGAGAAATCATTGAGTCCTTTGCAGTTGCTGAAAAAAATAAACAAATTCAAGCTTGATGACACTTTTTACAATGTCTGCACTGCCCTTGGAATTTTTTGCATAATGAAAGATTTTGCTTTGAAAAAGTACAAAAAGCATTTTCTTGAAATTTGAACTTAGCCTTGATTTGTTATCGATTTGTTACGCTGGAGACCATATAGGTTCATCTTTTTCAGTTTGTGTCTTGACTGGACTTAGAAACTTAGAAAGGTGCTTGCACCAAAAAAAGTTGCGTTTTCAAAAGTGTATGGGAGGGCGTTTCCATCTAAAAGCAGCGCTTTAACAGTGCATATGAGGGCGTGACTTAAGGACAAAAGGGTGTGGTCCAAAAAGTTTTCCGGCGCCGGAGGCCCCTCTAAGGTCCTAGCCCTGGGGCCCGGGCCGTCTCTCGATGGCCCTGTCAGCACTCCCAAGTTTGCAGTAGTCTAATTGTAAATTTCATATTCCTAGACATTGCGATTTCTATTTAATGGCGATAATAGATTTGAGTATTGGGATTTGACCGTGAAAATCATCCCGGGTGTAATTTTACACCCTCAGTCGCTATTCACGGTCAAATCCCTAAAAAGCCAAATTTGATATCCTCATATAATTCAATTCGCTAACTGTAAGATTATGAGATTTCGATATTAGACTAAAATTAGGGTGCTGAATGTGAATCTGGGGCCAGAAAATTCTTATGATCCAAACCAAAGAAATATCGAAAAATTCCAAAACGAGGCTGCTTTGTTGAAAATTCGTATTGCTCGAGTATAGTAGCACGCTTGACCATCAATGCAGATTGATGACGGGAGTCCCGCCCTATCGAACCTGCTACATAAAATGAAAAAAGCCATCAAGTTTGTAATTCCAGGAAGGTCCAGGACCACTAATTCAATAAGTTTAGGTTCTTGATGTTCTAAAGCCACCTTGGATGCTGGGTGGGCGTATAAAGACTATGGATGTAGATGGAAAAACTTTCTTGCAAAGCATGTATTCCAGAAGTTCATTAAAAACACACGGAAAATAACAAAAACAAGATAAAAGTTGATCAAATATTTAAAGGGAAATAGCATATCATTCCGTTCCCTGGAGCAGCTGCAAAAATATGTGTATTAAAAGTAATCGTTTTAGATGTTTTATTTATACTCACCGACGACAAATTTTTTCTGCATTTTGTCATTTATTCTGTGCACCGAATATCTAACAGTTTCTGGAGAATGTGAAAGTGTCTGATTGCGCAATTTATTTTAAAATATTTCCACAGTATGTTCAAGTTGGGTTTCTGAGAGCCTAAATGGACAGTATCAATTTGACAAGAGCTTCAAATGACACCTTTCACAAAGAAAATCGCCAACGCAGCTGTGAAGGAGCGCGAATGGGAGTTTAAGCCGTGTCTTGAATTTGAAAGAACCCATTTAGCTGTAAACCTACCTAAGATGACTTTCAAGGCTGTACTACTGCTATGCTCTGGCCAATATAGGCAAAGCAGGACTGGATGAGTCAAAAAATGTCAAGACGTTTGACAGGCTGTGGAAAAAAATGTACGCGGCTGATGTTCAAAATTGAAATGTTAATCTATCTGTCAAGGGCTAACTTAGATGTGAAGATACTTGTAAGGAGTTTGAGAGAACTCCATGTCTGATTCTGATTCATGTTTTATTGCCGTTTAAATTGAAATTCTATTAGTGGCAAGTTAATCATGGAATAGAATGGAAGGGGGAAATTTCTCGTTTCAGTGCGAATCCCTTGCCAGCATTCTCCTAAGTTTCTTGGTCTAAGGCCCCGTTCACACGGGAACGCTATCGTTCCATTCCATCTTCTTTCCAGCTTTTGGAACGCAAAAATAGACTGTTCACACGGGAACGGAACGATTGCGTATCGGTTTTTGTTTCTGTTCACACGGGAATGCAATCGTTCCGTTCCACAGTTTTTTCTTCAGTCCTTGCCATTTTTCTCAGTAACAACTACATCCACGCATGCGCTTAGGGAAACAAATCTCATCGTTCCGTTTTTTGGACCAGTTTTGATCTCATTGCCTGTTCACACGGGAACGGAACGGAACGATTGCGTATCGTTCCACTTTTCGTATCACTTTTTACATCGTTCCACTTTGTGGAACGGAACGATGTTATTTCAAGTCTTCCCGTGTGAACGCAACCCCTGAGCGTTCCACTTTTCGGAACGGAACGATATGGAACGGAACGATTGCGTTTCCGTGTGAACGGGGCCTAAATGATGAGTGATTTCAACAAACAAATTATTCACATCTATGTTAGCCTTTGATAGGTAGATCAAAATTTCAGTTTTGAATACCGATCGCATACTTTTCATTTCATAGGCAACCATACGTGTCAACTTTTTTACTCATTCGGTAGACTGATCCTAGTAGCAGGCATGACAGCTTTTCAGAAACATCATAGACGTAGGAGATAGGGGGCTGGGGGGCTGCAGCCCCTCCCAACTTTGGAGAAATTTGCAAAAATCACCCATAATCTGGCAGAAAGTCGGCCTAAAGTCGGGAAAAACTTACGTAAACAATGGATCTTTTATCTGGCAGCCCCTTAAATTCTATTTCCCCCAGGCTTATGAGAAACATCATGAAAATTGTCTAAAACAATTAACCATTCTATTGAAGAAAGCATAACCCCGAGAATTCTTAGCCTATGTTACATAAGGCTTTGCCATATTATTGTTGCTATACATTGGCGTCTTTTTGCACAAATATGTCGCTCATAAAATTTTCAAGATCTCTACTAAACTGCTCCCTGTAAAACCTAAGGCCCTCTTTTAAGATTTCACCAGAGCAACTCCCAAAGCAAACAAGCGCTAAGAGCTGTGTCCACTTAACGTCTTAGCTCAGCTAATAAACTTGAAAATACTTCGTGGTAAACCGAATTCCCCTCTTCATAGAAACCAGTATGATGCTCCCCCGAAGAAAATTGATAAAAATTTGAGGAAGCTTATAGATAAATCAGTAAAATTTCTGAACTACTAGCTGATCAGCCTTCATTCAAAGTTAAACCAATTTTGTTTAAGCCAGGTTATGTCGAACCAATCAAATGCATTCGATTTGTCGGATTGACCAGTTACAACACATCATTTGATTACCAGGTTTAGTTTAAGGTGGTTCAACTTGCAAGTTTGAATGGGGCCTAGGTTTCCTCTTCATAGCTCATGCTCCCAAACAAACTCTTTGATGATGGCCGTTGAATAGCAACAGTTGTAATGAATAGGAAAACTGCGTATTTGGCGGCTTGCTCGATAGTCTCTACTTGTGCTGATTATTAAGACAACCTGTTTTAAATACTCATTTGCAGTCAAAATAACACTTTTTGTTATTTACCATTGCAGGTGGGATAAAATAGGTATATGATGCACATGTTAAGTTCGCACATGTTGCAAGGTGACACAAAGGCTGAATCGCTCAGTGGATTTCGGGCATAGACGTAGGAACCGGGGGGCACTGGGGGCACATGCCCCCCCAAGATTTTGCAATAAACAAAGAAGTGCCCTTTTCACTTTAAAAAATGCCCCCGTTTTCTTAAGGAAAAAGTGCCCTCGAAGTGTCGTGCCCCCCAAGTTTGAGATGCTTCCGACGACGTCCCTGATTTCGGGGCTCTCGCTACAAAAGGCGACGCCCTAGACATGATGAAACATGAGAAAAAGGGACTTTGGGACAGTCCTTCTAAAGAAGCACACTCCCCTGTCATTTTAAATCTCTCAGTGGAGATATCTTTCTTAGAAAGCAAGGATCTCTTGCTTTCAATCTATCTATAGCTCCTTAGTACCCCAGGCAATTTCCCTTTCTACCTGCTCCCAATTCGGTAGTTCTTGTTATGGGCCGTGAATTTAGGCTTGTTTGCATCTGCTTATCAGGAAATTAAGTACTTTGTTCCCTGGAGGTAGCTTGATTTTAAGATTGCGTTTCTCATTTTAATCATGCTAACATTTTCAAAGATAATTTTGGTTCAGAACTTCACTCTAAAGCGTTGTAAAATTGATAGCTCCTATGTGCGTGTTTTCGAATACAGCCGATTTGAAACAGAACATGGTTCACTCCGCCTGAAACAACATTGGCTTCTTTTCGAAAATTTAGGCTAATCGGTCTTTACCCGTCTCCTCAGCAATATAAGTGATCACTAGTTTCCATGCCCCGGAGTAGATGTCATCTAACAAAAATAGTTAATAGCATTGACTGTTGCTGAGTGTTCAGAATTTTTTAACATATAATAACCGGCACTCAACGTTTCTCTTCCTAGCATTCGTTGGCTCAATTTCATACAGCATGTGTCTACTGTTTGGCTGCATCACAAGTCCACTGTGCAGTCGCATCGGTTGCCGTCAAGTAGCGATCATTGGAGCAGTCCTATATGCATTGGGGCTATTGCTATCATCATTCGCTAAAGGGATTATTATGCTGTTCTTCACGTTTGGTCTCTTGTTTCCTTTTGGTGCAAGCGCTGTATATTTCTCCTCCCTGATGGTGCTACCTCAGTACTTCGAACGCAGCTACGCTCTTGCGTTCGGTGTTTCAAGCAGCGGAATCGGCGCTGGTGGCTTCATCTTTTCAGCAATCACTGAGAAGTTATTACAATCGCACGGGCTCTCGAACACTTTCAGAATTCTCGCCGCTACAGGAGCCTTGCTTCTTGTTGGTGGCCTGTTGTATGGTAAAACGCCTCCGCAGTTTGCAAAGCAAGAATCCGAGACTGCGCAGAAAAGGAGAATGCTAGATTTCAAGATCTGGAAGAATAAAGCATTCCTCATTTGGACAATCTGTGTCTGCTTGTTGTTCTCAGTGATGTACATACCATTCGTGCATTTGGTGAGTGGATATTGCATGTTCGAATTATAGCTTGCCATACTCAAGGGAAATTAGGATTTCTCTACGGGCTAAGTACCAAAAATTCGTTCGGCGCTTGAAAGTATTGCTCCTGGAGTATCAAAGTGATGATTCTGAGCAATGTCTTGTGTCATGGCAAATGTGTGTTTTCACTTCTATGTAGAGATGTACCCGGCTTCAATTGGTTACTTTCCATCACTATTGGCGATTTTCTTTCAAAAACATGCAAAACCATTAAAATGACGACCAAAATTTTTCCGGCTAGCCTTCCTGGCAAAAATGACATTTACAAGTATCCCTTACTTGTTATCTTTTGTTATACTCCTGGAAATGGAATTCTCCTGAAGCACAGGCAAGTCATTTCTGTAAAGTAAAAATGATGTAGGAAAATGGTTGCCCATTTTAGGCTACTTTGAAAGTTGCTGAGAGGATTTCTTGGGAAAAATTCCTTACTTGCTCTGGGGTAGGTGGCCAGTTTTCAGGCTGGAAATTTCCTAAAATCAGTTCAACATGTCGGCTACTCAACAACATGACATAGGGTATCGTTACTGATATATTCATAGGATCTTGAGTTACATTGGTACATGGACTTTTTAATTGCCGTTTTCGCTTATAACGTTTAGTTTTCATTACCAAGGCAAATTATATAACGGAATTAACTATTGCGCAAGGATACACGTGTAGAGGTACACCTATCGGCGGCATCAGCAGATAATGTTCTGGTCTAGATTGGGGATATAGTAGGTGGGAAGAGCCGGTGCCATTTTAGACGTCGTTCCGCTACCAAAGGTCGAAGCATTTATTGAATTGAGGTTTTAGCTGTCAGAATGGTCCCAATAATTCTTGAATTGAGGTTTTGGTTGTTAGCATTTTTTGGTGGTATATGCAGCCAGGTTTTACCAGTAAAACAGATAACGCCTGGACCAAAATCAGCCACATTTCATGTGTCATATTTCAACTTATCATTTGCCGTCACAATTATTCGTCGTTCTTTTGTGTGGAATATACAACATTAGATGCGAAGCCAGATTGAACCCTACGCCATGAAAGCCGGTCGCACGATCATGGGTGGCTGATCGCACGATCATGGGTAGCCATACCCCGCAGTTATCTTTCAGCATAAATATTTAGATGCTTAGTTCTGCAGAGGAAAGTTCACACTTCTCTGCGGAGAATGCTTTAATATGTTTCAGCATATTTGCATCTGCGGAGGAAAGTTTACAACTTTCTGCGGAGGACGTTTAAAGTTACTGAAATGGAAGCTGGCTCCTCCGTAGTAGCCAATAATTCTTTCCTGCACAAAAGAAGGAGCTGCAGCAATGAAGCACCATTGCCGAGTCTGTCCATCTTTGGTACGATAGCCTATTTAAAATGCAACACGTACTTAGTGAGTAGAATTGTGGTGTAACAAAAGGCTGTTAACTTCTTATTCTAAACATTTTGGCAGGAACTTTATGGTGACAGAGGCTTCTCACACCCATCAAAGGAACCCTTCAGGTCTCACACGAGTTCCAATTTCTCAAGTAACAAGTTTGGTCGTCACCTTCACAAATTTTATTGAGGAAATAGACTTACGGCAAATCGTCCCTAGATACGACAATTTTTGCAAAAAGACAGGAGTCTAGAAGACGCTGGGAGAGATCTTGACTCTATGAAATTAATCCAAGTACATGATTGATTCCAGCCCTGTTTCAAGCCTCCAAAGACATCACTACTTTGAAACTGACAATTTGATAAGTCTACTTATGAACTTATGAACATCTGAAGGGGGTTCCTAGCATTCTACAAATGTGACTTTATGTACAGTCACATGCAGTTGCAAAAAGTGATATTCTTGAAGCACAACCATTAGTGAAATTGGATTTGGCCACAGAAGTACCATTTTATCGCAAAATACTGCAAGGAAGGGGTAATTCAAATGAGGCTAGCGAATGGAACTGAATCAAACTTGTAAAATTTTTTGGAAGGTTGATGTGACTTTCTGTTGTGAAAAATTTTGGCAAGGAATTTCACCCGCTTTTGCCTCCATGAGTCTTTCGATGAGGCAGACACTTCGTTTGTTGTGTGTAACGGGTTTGTAGACGCTGGCTTGCTCAGACTTTTGGCAATAACTCTGTGCATCTTCAGTTCTCACTTCATTTTATCAATATTTAGACACGATACTCTAGCCTACCAACAATTTATGTAAGAAAAATAATAGGAAAGTATTGCAAGGTGCTGCTGTAGCAAGGAGTCATGTTTGGGTCCTGTACGCTCAAAGTTACTCTAAAAGCTGTTTTAAAAACAAGTGATTCATTCTTTTTTCTGAAATTTTGTCGGGGCTATCATTTCAATTTTTGACACCAGAGAAGTAGAAACTGCGCTTTGCTTATCCTTGCTTAACTTTGGAAATGTTCAAATCTCCAAGATTACTCTGAAATCTGGGGTCCTTCAGTGGGCTTATCGCGAAGATTTTCAGGACAATGGCCAGGCCTGCAAAGCATTACATGAATGCAAAACTTTATATGTCATGTCTCCTTCGTCAAAGGATAAAAAGGGCTGGACAGTAAAGTCATGTACAAGTCCATCCGTCCTTATGCTTAGCATCCTCTGCTAGCTTCTTTGCCATCGTTTGCAATAGTCACAGTTAGGGTATCTTGGTGTTGGAAAGATTACTCCAAAAAATATTACCATAGCGAAGATGGCTTTTAAGAGAGCTTGGTCAGGCAAAAGTTCCTTTTCAGGCAGATTTTTGTCAGCTTTCTCAAGCAGGTCAGGCCTAATTTCAGTTTGTATCGGGCAACGACATCAGTAATGACGACCTTCTTGAGCTCGCGGCACTTCACTTAAACAAGCTCATTGAAATAACGTGATTACTAAACGATTTTTCATGCCATAACTCACCATAGAGGCCCTTAAGCTTGACTGTGCAAAGTTAATAGGTGGCCTGACCTCCATGTAAATGCCCTTTGTACCTTACTTTGCTTTGATTCATTCATTTAGGCGCAAACCGAGCTTGAAATGGTATCCCACAATGCATCCTGCTGCTGACTGCTGGTTGTTATTTATATATTTTAAGAGCGCATTGGCGCGTTGTTTACTCTCCGCGGGAAGATATTTGTAAACTTAAAAAACTAGTACGTAAATAACTGCATTAAAGTTTTTTGTGTATCATTTCAAAACTTTGCAGTTGTTCCTTTCTTACAAGTTGGCAGGCTGGTTATAAGAAATGAGCGAAGCTGATGCAATGCAGAAGAATTTTTCAGATCATAGCTCAAACGTTTATATCCATGATAAATTTTGTCCAGCCAGAACTCTGAATAGAGGCAATAGGCTCAAGTAAATACGAATTACCTATGAATAAGCCTGAGAAAACGCTAACATTTTTGCTCTCCGACGGACAGATTTGAATAAACTTTCGCTCTGCAGCTAGGACAATTCGCTAAACGGACATGAGTAGTTGGTCCCAAAGGTTTGAGGCTCTCGTAGAAGGCGGAGAGGGGGCGGTTCTCCTCAGCCGCCCCTCGAAATATAACATTCTCCCGTCAAACTCTTAGCAAAT
Organism: Aurelia sp. 4 Dawson et al 2005; assembly: GCA_964019985.1. Classification (NCBI taxonomy): domain Eukaryota; kingdom Metazoa; phylum Cnidaria; class Scyphozoa; order Semaeostomeae; family Ulmaridae; genus Aurelia; species Aurelia sp. 4 Dawson et al 2005. Next base: position 3,430,143 of record OZ026507.1, read on the forward strand.
TTTCCAGCCTTTTCGCCGTCCCAAAGATTTGTGTGCTTCCGGCTCCCAACTTCCCTAATTTCCTGAACATGCTCCCACTCCAGTCCTATTAAAAGCCTTTCTCAAATCAGACGTAAGATAACGAAAATTCTACATGCTAAACACTTCGACTGCTATTATTTGCGGACATTTTCACGTGAAGTATAACTTGAGATAGACTTTAGGTCCTGTATCCTTCCTTATGAAAACCCTATCATACCTTCAGATGTTTACTTTTTAGGGAGTTGACAGTAGTTTACATTGATGTCATTTTCCAAAGGCATTCTCAAAGTTTTCCAAACTGTAGCTGTTGTTGTTTTTGCTGTTTACTTTATTTTAATTAGCACTGCAAATTAGCAAGGAAATTTGAAGTCTTTCCCTTTCATTATTCACAGGTAAAACGAGCAACCGATTTATCAATATCAATAACAAAAGCCTCATCACTGCTCGGCTACATCTCCGCTGCCAGCAGCATTGGCAAAATCTTCTTCGGCAAGTTGGCAGATTACAGTTGGGTCAATCGCCTCTATCTCGTGCAATTCTGCCTCCTTATCGTCAGCGTCAATCACACCCTATGTCCATTGTATAGCAGCTTTGAAGCCTTGGTTGCATATTGTGTGATTTATGGCTTCTTCGATGGCTCCTTCGGGTCACTGCTGGCTATTATCGTTGGTGATATTGTTGGACGTGAGAATCTACATAGTGCTATTGGTGCAATGTATCTGTTGTCCTCCCTGTTCATGATGCTTGGGCCCCCCTTAGCAGGTGAGTAAACGATTGTGGTAGCTACAATATAGGGGTCAAATCTTTGAAGAAGTTTATGTAAAGTTTTAACAGATTCTTTTGTATGTATGTATGTATGTAAAATATCTTTATCGTAAATAACAGGATTAAGCATACAGAGCTTGTTTTCAACCTGGTTTACGTAAAACGAAAAGAAAACTTACACATTAAACACTAAAATCGTAGTTAACAAAAGAGACAGCCTTAAAAATGTCCATAAAATATAATTTACATTTTAATTTAAAAACATCTAAAGATTTAATGTCCCTAAAAGACTTGGGCAGCGAGTTCCAGACTTTAGCTCCGTAGTACTGAAAAGATTTGAGATGAGTTGCCCCAGTGCCTCTTGTGGTATGCAGACATCCACTTGCAGAAGAACGAGTATGATGATCATGAATATCGGACTGTTTCTGGAACATGTGATTGAGATAATCAGGAGCTAAATTGTTCTCAATTTTAAACATCAGGATGCAGGTGTTAAGCTCAATACGTTGAATACTTTTAGTCAAATGGCTTGAGAAGAACTTAGGGTACTGTTGCAGAAGTTTGTTGATATTTTGATTCATTTCAAAATAGTGCCATTTGCCATATTTCAGGCTGTGCCGTCATAAAATTCCTGAGTCCTAAGCAGAGGACCTAAAATTTCTGGTTATTGCTTTATTGTAGACGTTTATAAACCATTGGCTTTTCTTGAAGATTGTATCTTTTTCTACTGTTGATTTAGCATTTGTGATGACTTTAATTTCTTTAAATTTTCCATGAATCTTTCAAAATGATTAATGCCGGTATTTTGAACATCATTGAGATACTAAAAATTTTGCATGCAAAGTTTGCTGCAAAGTGCCATAAGTTCCTTTCAAGCAATTCACTTCAACAACAACACAGTTTTACACCCATCTTTTCAAATATTTTGAAAGACCTGAGCTAGACTGATTGCACATTCGTAGTTATCGCAATTGATAGGTTGATGGACGTTCAGACTACGACTCATGGACTTTCATTATCAGAATTTGGACGCAGCTTTCCCATATCGATTTCATAGCTGATATGCAAACCATTACCCTGGGTACTCTGGGTATTTTCCCTTAGAGAGAGTCTGGTACCCAGGGTAGCAAACCATAGCAACACTGTACGAACTCTAGGTAATGACGGGTTGGCCTAAAAATGCCGACTCAAACCTCCGATGCTAAAACACCCTAAACTTCAAGTTTACAGTGATATTAGCCATGAAAAAAAGCCATAAGTTTCTAGATCAATATAATGTTTCTTTGATCCAAGAATCAATAAACCTTTCAGTGTGTACCAGGAGTACTCATTTTTAGGCCAATCAGCTTCCACGAACTTCATCGCAGCAATGAGAACTTCCAACTGTCGAGGGTGGCTTGACTCGCTTCTGAGACAGCACCTTAGCCTTGTTTCAGGACGCACACCCAAACTTGTCCATTCACGTCTTTAATTTTCATGTGAAAGTCCAGAAGTCCCAGTCTGAGCAAAATTAAAAAATTATGTTGTTGTTGTCATTGTTATTGTCATCGTTGTTGTTCTTGTTGCGATAACGGGGACTTTGTTGTGAGTCTAGATTTGAGCTCTATGCTTTAACGAGGAAGAAGATTTCAATCCTGCAAGAGCAGCAATGAGTTAATCTGTAACCCTAAAAGGAGAGAAAAGAAGTAAACAGACCGTTGACTTCTGACCGTCGACAATTCTTTGCTGCTTCAGGCAAAGCTGAGAGCCAATCTAATCTGTCGTACATTAGTTCTTCAGAGAAATATTATTGCATGTCAGTGCAATATTTTGCGCGTCGCAGCTACCAAAAGTGCATGTCAAAACCTGGTTCCTATTCAAAGTTCCTGCACCAAGTTTGGTTTCCCGCTTTCACGGTTTCCTATCTTTCAACTCAGTTATTGAGCCTTTTATTCTAAAGTTTTTTCTGAACGTTTTGATCATTTTATGAACACAGAATCCCATTCATCGCAACAACAACAAGATCTCAAGCTGAAAAAAGTTTTGCGCTCCTCCGCAGCTGTGTATTTTGTGTTGCGTTTTTTCTCAATGAGTTGAAAACAATGGAACGAACGGAGTAATTGTCTTTCCGTTTCCCCACCTGCTGACTGATATTCTTAGCGATCGTGTTTATCTTACTCTGGGTACCAGAGCCTAATGTGGGGAACGACGAAGCTCTGGCACCCAGGGTATATTTATCTCAACATTGTGATCATTTTCTCATAGGTATCCTATACTCCATGTCTGGCTCTTACGATTCATCCTTCTTCACCCTTGGCGGTGCGGTGGCTCTCGCAGTAAGTCTCATGTTCTTGGTGCCATGGTTTCTTCCAAAAACCACACCGGACACCAAGGTGATACTAGAAAAGGGAGAAGCAAGCTCAGAGCAAATCTCCGAAGAAGGCACTTTAATCGATGGGAAACTGCCAAGCAAAAAAGGTTCTTGGGTTACGTACGATTCTGGTATAGACTTGACGATGAAGGATAACTCAATATATTCATGCACAACCGATGATGAGAAAGCATATTCGTCAAAATCTTCCACTAGAGAATCTAGCAGAGTGGTTGCTAGCGAGTTTAGAATCATGAACTTCTTGGAGAGGTATATTCGAATGCCTAGGAGAACTTTAGTACCTGGAAATCTCGTGAATTCATATGCCGTTAGTAACCTTGAATTGAATGCAGAAGAACTCTGTGTAGTCGATAGAGTGACGATTGTTTGAAAAGCTAGCAGAGATTAATAAACAGTATTCAAGCTTCGTTGGAAAAATTTGCGATTCGAAGATGATGCCATGGGCCTTAAATCATTGATCGTCAGGTTCTTCTATTTATTTACAACTTATCAACAAGAGGAGCAGTTCAGTGATGTTTGCACGGGCCTGAATCTACTCTTAATGGATTGCAGCAGAAATTTTGCTTTATCTTGTGGCATTTTTTGTGTTTCATGATCGCAATGAAGGAACGAAAAAGAATAAGCCCAAAGAAAGTTACACTTTCAAGCACAAATAGACTGACCTACTTTTAATAAACTGCTTCAAAAAGCTATAAGATATCTTGCCGTTACTTCATGTTTTATGATCATTATGAAAACGCTTGAAATATGTTATCTCAAAGAACGCTTCCACTAGATAACAAAACGGAAAAGAGATAAACAAATCGTACGAAAATGCACAACTCTTGAAGATAAAATCATTAACGCATATGATACTCCAGAGCACGGTTTCTCGAACATTCCAGATGTATAAGACAATGTCGACAATTAGTTGAAATTTAGCAAAAATTAACGCAAAAACTAATAGATATTTTTACATTGATAACCATACGAACACTCGCTCTAGTCGTTACAAATTGCTGATTGCACGTGACTGATTATAGACCAATCAGCTGGGGAAGATCGTAGCAACAAAGCCCTGCTTGCAACCATGCCCTCGTCTACTGCTATGAGAGTTCGCAAGAATGGAAGGAAATAGCACGAAAATATAAAGACAAGTGAAACCGAACTCGACAGCCTCCCGGAAAGAAGCTCTAGGTGCTAAAAACACTTCGTTAACCAGTGATGGAAAGTCATATCTTGGTTTTTCAAAGCGTCCTATACGAATGACTTCAATACTTGCATCTTTGAACCTATGTCAGCGGGAAAACATGCAAAGGAACGCATAGAGATCGATAAACACCAACACGAAAACACGAAAGCTTCTATTAAAAAACTTACAGGCGAACATGCGACGACGATATTAGGATTCAACGAAGCGCCTCCTACAAGCAACTTTGAACTTGCATCCCTCATTTACAAAACATGCAAAAGGACGAGCGAAGATCGATAAACACGCGCACCTGAACACAACAAGATCCCTGCGGGATTCTAGATGCAAACAGAACAGCATACTCCGTTAATAATCCTGTAAAACGAATGCATCGTAACACAAATCTATGTCTGATGGATGATATGGACAGTGAGGTGGTAAAACTATAACAAATACTTTTTCAAATTCATACCACGTTCACACAGTATTGGAACAAGTTTTGATCCGCTACGAAATTGTTACCGTGGAAAAGCCTTTGCATTTTTCTACTGGGCGTTCCAAAATGAAGTATCCGCGTTTGCAGAGCAGTATAAACATGAATTATGTGCCGATATCAATAAGCTATCTCTCATTTTGAAGCCCAAAAGCTAAATTGAATGCAAACATTTTATTTCACTAAAATTGTTCATATTTTCCTAGAGTCGTGAGCAATTTTATTTGGAAGATATTTTTGATAAGTCACGAAAAACGCTATAAAAATTGTAATCATAGAGTTCATGCGATTTTTATCTTTGATAAGATGAAAACTGCATTGATCATCGTTTGACAAAATTAATTAAGTAACCAATATGTGTGTACATTATAGAGTAACAAATTTATATTTGCCATCAAGCTTTACGCCAGGGAATTTTTTCGTTTTTTGAAGCTGAAAAATTGGGCAAAACGTTGTAGGGATTTTTTATTCTCCTTGAGGTATCTTCCAAAAAATTTCAAGCAAATAGTCCCAAGCTCTAGGTTGGTATAGCCAATTTTAGTGAAATAAATTTCTGCAGCTTTGTTGCACTTTCTGCTACAAAATCAGTGTTGTTTTATTAAAACTGGTCCATAATTCAAGATAGCATGTTTTGGGACACGCCGATACATCACTTTGGGACACCTGGTACAACAAAATGTTTCTACTGGGTGAGTCAAAAAAGTTTACGCGTTTGGCGGGCTATGGAGCACAAATTATGTGACTGATATTCAAAAATAAAATGTTAATCTATTAGTCAACGGCCCACTTAAATGAGAAAATGTTGTTTGGTAAAATCACACATTTTTAAGACCCAACAGAATTCTTTGGTAAAATCACACATTTTTAAGACCCAACAGAATTCTGTATGGGAAAGCAGAATTCCACGTTTCGTTCTTGTCCATTATTTATAAGGCAATGAAGTTTTCATCGTCAGTTTCAGAAATAGAAGTTTAATGTCGATTGAATCCTTGTGCTCAAACTTGCCGTTTACCAACATTTTCCTAATTTCCCGGCCTAAAAAATGTGTGATTTTACCAAAAACCATTTTCTCATCTTAGTTAGCCTTTCGCTGATAGATTAATATTTTATTTTTGAATATCGACCTCATACTTTTTATTCCACAGCCTGCCGAACGCGTAAACCGTTTAGACTCACCCGGTATAGATAGAAGGACGGATCTACAGTTGTTCCGGTGCTGTGTAAACCAGATTTTAAATCAAGCTCTTAGAGCTATTTATTACAAATAATCATGTGACCGTTGTTCTAAACAACTTAAGTAATCTATAGCAAGTAAGATGGTGTTATCCAGCAAAAATGCGAGTTGCGCGTATGAGAACCTGGAGATTAAGAACCTACATGTTGAAATTTTGAATTAGACCCCCATTACATAAGACCTCATACAGCCTGAAATTTGAAATAGGTTCTTACTTGTAGATATCATTAACACAATCTATAGTCATAAGCTAGGTTCTTTTCCTTTCGCTTTTTTAATACCAGCGAAGGGATAGGTCGTAACAGATGATGAGCTTTTTCTGAGATAGGTCATAACTGATTAAGGGATTCTCCTGGCATAAGTCGTAACAGATTACGAGATTTTTCTGGAATATGTCGTAACAGGTTACGAGATTTTTCTGGAATATGTCGTAACAGATTACGAGATTTTTCTGGAATAGGTCGTAACAGATTACGAGATTTTCCTGCTGCTCAAAACATCACTTTCTTATTTCGAAGTTCACGATCCCTTTCAGGTTGTTTGCATAAAGGCTGATATGGAAAAGTTTCTTTGCATCCTACTGTGCAACTGCATCAGCTCTTTGTGGCATTTTGTTCCAAAGGGTTCCCAAGTTTAGCTGCATTCACAAAAATGTTATTAAGCCCATTTACTGAAATGTATTGGTTTGATAGCCCGAAGCAAGAGACATCCCCATTTCAACGGCCTATGCTACTTTCTTGAGTGAGAGAGTTTGGGAGCGAAGCTCTCAGGAAGACTTTTAGGGCCACGTTTTTACTTTGGCTTCGAATGAATCTCTCAAGATGATGCTAGACATTGGCGATAAAGATATAAATTTATACTCCGCCGTCTTCTCGTCAGTTTCAAAGGAATCTTGAGAACCATTCTGGGCAAAAGTGGGGGCAAACTCTAATTGTTAGTCAAAGTCTAATGCATAAAAATCTAGGGGAACGAAACAATTATGACTGAGGAGGCTGAAAATTTGACTTGGTTGACTGAGGGCTGATGGAGAGGGGCTGTGCCTTCCTTCCACCTTCAGCGGTTGCGCCATGGAGTCTTGCCGGTAATAGTTTCTTTCGTCAGTAATTGATGCTGATAAAGCATATGCAGTATATGCAGTCCTCTGCTAAACCCAACTTCGGGCCTAGCAACTCTGCAAATTTATGAATCCATTCGGCAGTCCGAAAGATATGAAAACAGTTTTTGATGTAAGATTTGTTGTATTTACTTTGAGCTTAAGATTGAAGAAATATTTGACTCCATGGCTCTTGGTATACTTTCCAATTTTCATCCTTAACTTGATGTCAGATTGAACTGTGTGTATGGAGTTTTGTAAAATATACACACCGTATTATTTATGTAAATTAGTTAGTTTTTGTTTTGAAAGAGTGATTTCGAAATATTTGTTCAAGGACTTGTGTTTTTGTCACACTGTGTATTCTGCTTTTATGTGCCGAATTTAGCAACTACTGATTTAAGCATGGGTTTTGGGAAACATTGAATGTACTATATGGAGTGATGTATCGTTGTTCAGCATCAGAAACATTAGGCCTACCTTTGTGCATCATCTGTTTATCGATGATATCTTCTCTCGTCTTGATTCTAAATGTTCAGATGGCTGCTTTCCCAAATCAACTTCACTTGCACAGTGCATTGTTAAAATGGGTTGTTGTGTTGTTCAAGCTTCTTCAAAGGAAAGAGCGCGGAGCGAACATCATTGAACTGCCGGATATCCCAAAAAATATGCAGATTTGGTCGACCCTACTGACACGAATACAATCAAACCGAAATGATTTTCTAAACATACCTCGATAGCCAACTTGCACATTGATGCCTCACATGTTGATATTGGTCCGTTGAGAGTGAAGATATTAATCTTGAAAGGACAAAATTACCTCCACCTCCAAACCAGAGATTTGACCTTTGGACCGAAGCAAATTCTTGAAGCAAGGTGGATAAAATTTACAAAATTTGCGGCACAAGGGGAAAAACTAAAGACAGCACCAAAATACCATTTATGTGAGACCTATCGTCAAGGGAGCTCCGAAATCTGCTTCATTCATCTCAATATCAGCAATTCATTTTACACATGCTATTCATCGGTGAGAGCGGGCGAGAGTACTCCCTTGAGCATCACACTCTTGGAACTGTCGAATCATTCCTTTTTAAACGAATTTGTTATCAGATCTCTCGGGAGTCTAAGAAGGTCGGAGATCTTGGGGGCCAAAAGCTGTCTCCTCTTTCGTTAATGACCCACTCGGGAAAGCAGCCTTGAAGATACGTCATGTCATGTTCAACCTGATCCAGGAGATCTGATAACAAATTACTTCAAAGGAATAATTCGACTATGCCAGAAGTGCGTTGATGCTCAAGGGAGTGCTTTCACAGATGAAATTATGCGTAAACTAAATTTTTTATAGTGAGATTAATGAAGCTGACTTCGGAGGTCCCTTGATGACAAGTGTATGCAACAACAACTTTTTTGTATGCATTAACAACAGCTATGAAGCGCCTCCTGATTAGTCAAAAACTAAATTCTAGCAATTGAATTGGTGAATGCCAATTCTATATCATTGGTGAATGCACATTCACTCTGCACGGGCCTAAATTAGGCCCACTTTTTAAGAGTTCTATTATGAGTTCCCACTGGACGTACCGTAGTGGTATCAGCAAATCTAGGAACGCAAGGAAACAAGAAACTAAAAGGCATAAGTGCAGCAAACAGGCAGAGCCATATAGAGATGGACTGGGCCCCAGGCTTGGGAGTGGAAGGGACGTTCCAGCACTGAAGCTGTTTTTGATGAAAGATGTTTTTGGGGCATGCACTTTTTCTTGGACTACACCCTCAAATGCAGTGTTTAAGCGCCGCTTTTTGATTGAAACGGCCTCAATGCACGGTTGAAAATACAAGGTTTGATGGAACATTTTACGGCAGTAGGCCCGTGGACCTAGAAGTGTCCACTGCTGTATTTTGCACTGCTTTCTCACTTTATTCCTATCTGCTATTGGCGATTCCACCGACCACTGTTCGACTGTTCCGAAGTTCTGTGCTTTGTTAGCTTCAAAGCTGGAAATACAGCACAGCCCTTGTTCCAAACAATTCTAAACGGCCTGCATGCCATGCTATTTTCAATTATTGATGACTGCAACTTCCGCATTGCTGCCCTGCAAGCGACGGCTGAAATCTGGTAATGCTGGATCTGCAGTTTTGGCCACGTGTCACGTGTTACTTGTGAAGGTTTTGCTCACCTCTCCTCACCAGTTTATTTTGGCAAGATAAAGACTGTATAGCAGATCATCTCGCATCGTTTTCAACCACACATTTGGTGCTTGGATTTCTAGTTACGGTAAGCTTGTTTGTTTACAGCAGATCATTGATTACTTTGATATGTCCTAAAGGCTCCGTGACAGTGTACTTTTTGCTAAGAAAGTCAGCTCATCATCTTCATGAATTTCGAAGTAAAAACGATAAACTGGCATTCTCCGATATTCTGCGTCAAAGTACACTGTCATTGAACTGACTAGGTAAATAGGGCAATCACTGGGCAATGAAAAGAAATGTCATGACTCTCGAGTGTCAAATCATCCCCTCCCCTGCATGTTTACTTTTCAAAGATTTTCCAACCCCAATCTTTATTCCATTCCAGCGTCTCTTTCACTGATTTTTGAAACATGTCATGCTTGTGTAGTGAACATCTTTCAGAAATTGTGCCCCTTTTCTATGGCTGCTGTGGAGGAGCTGTAGGTTAAGTCATCTCAGTTTTTACACAGTTGCATAGGTCAAGCTTCAACTTACAGTTTGAGACATTGTTTGAGTCAGTCTGAAGAGTTGTTGCTGATTTATGACAGAGGAAAGGATAAATTAGTGGTTGCGTCAAACAGCACTTCAATCTTTCTCCAGCACTAGACCTAACAAAAGTGCCAAGCGACTGAAAAGCAACACCAGACCAGGTTATTTGTCTTCAGCTTATCTGGGCATGTGATGAACACTAGTTCTCTGTTCTGCAGACTTCGCGTTCTCATTAAAACTGGCAATGCTTTTTTGCCAGTCAAAAGTCTGTTTCGTAAGCTCGAGCGACTGATCTTGCTCCCTTTGTTGACTGCACTTAAGATGCTGCACAGGAATTTTTCACCATGCGATGGTTTGTATCACATTGAATTTCGATCGATTTGATTGGCTGATTTACCGCAAAAGTTCTTGGTAAAAATTCCTGGACGCCTTCGCTGGCGCAATCGTCTATTCCAACGGATTGCTCGGAATTGTGGAATGGGGACAAGTGGAATCGGATCGCTCAGGCAGCTTTCAGGAAACAGACTTAGACAAGTCTAGTCATTCAGCTTCTAAAACAGCCTTATTCATAATGTCTCAACCTGAGACAAACCCGTTCATGATGTCTTTTTATCTATTGGTAGATTGATTTGATTTGATCAAAGATGGCTGGAAAAGTGAAAATGAGCCTGTGTACTGCTGTGATCTTCCTAGCCTTTGTCGTCACACAAACTCAAGCTGCAAGTAAGGGATGTAAAACCTGTATTACGGTCTGTATGCTTGGAATTACGAATCTTAGGTGACACCTGGACCCCCTACAAGTCTCTCTGTCTCTCTCTTTTTTATGTATGTATGTAAAAATTTGCCATTAAAGTAATACAAAAGGACTAAAATTAAAGGAAAAAAGAATCTAATTACAAATGTACAATTAAAATTATAATAAAAATTAAAAGGGAAAATATAGATTAAAAACACCCCTAGTTCAAAATGGCAGGGATGGCATTAAAAGGTTAATACAACCTTGTTTCCACAATGGTCCCCCCAGAGGTGTCTATGAAAGAAAAGTTTTCACAGAAGAACCGTTTACACTATCAAAAAGAACCGTTTACACTATCAAAAAGATATTTTACACTATTAATAGTTTTACACTATTAAATGCAACATATTTACGATATACCAGATGAGCCAGAAGTATGTTCCCACTTTTGAAATTCATGGAATCAAGAGCACTTAACAGATTTGTCTGATTTAAATCAAGGACCGCGGAGCGATCCAAAAAGTGGATGGGCTAGGCCGCGAGCGCCAAGCGGGTGTAGCTTGGGGTTCCGGGTCTCTAATTTCTAGAATCAAGCTCATTGGATTGCCGGAAAACACCCTTTTCATAATAACTTGAATAAACTATCACAGCACTCAATTACATCTGCAAAATCATTGGATGCTAATGCCGTCAATGCCTCTAGGGGTAGCAATTCGAGCTGCTTTAAAATTTGCCGGCTGATTCAATCATCGATCTATACAGTGTACAACCAAATCAAGAGATCAAAATGTATTGTTCTGAATTTGTCTTTAAAGGTTCCAAATTCAGCTTCTCTTTTCAGCAGACTAAGCGCTAATAATTGTCAAAACTTTGCCAACAAACATAAAGCTATTTGTTCCCGTGGGTGGGCTATAGCCTACCCAGCCTCCCCTGCTCCGTGGTACCTGCTTGTCTGTCATACCCCCTTTCTCAGAGATTTCATAAACATTTGGTCCCTTGAGCTGACATACTGGGACGCTAACCATACCGTCTAGCTCAGGCGTTGCACTATATGTGTGTGTGTTTGGGTACAGACACGTGCCATCAGGAAGGGCTCCGATCTCCCAGATGATGGGAAAGGACCGGTACCTATTTTCACAATTTGATCAGAGCAACGGTACCGATGTTGTCGATTTTGGTATAAGATATAAGGTCAGGTATACTTTTTCGAAAAATTGGTTTAAGGTCAGGTTGGGTTATCTTAGAAAAATTGTTTTAAGGTCCTGGTATTTTTGAAGCTTCGATGGCACGTCCCCGACCAAAAATCTCTTCTAGTGCACCCACAGGGCTAACTGTGCATAGCAAATATGACTATTGCGGTAATGTACTATACTTACTTTATTTTCCTCTTACCACAATTCATTTACTGAAGCAAAACTATTTATTGTAGCTTCCTTACCTTTCAGATTGCTCTTTATCAAATGGTGGATGCAGCAAACAAGCTTACTGCACGCAAATCACGCCCTCTACAGTCAACTGTACGTGTAAGATTGGATACTCCAGCGATGGTTATAAATGTGAAGATATTGATGAGTGTTTCGCTCTAAAGCCTTGTGCTTCACAGGCTTTTTGTACTAACAGTGCAGGAAACTATACTTGCACGTGCAACTGGGGTTACACAGGCAATGGGACCTTTTGTGAAGTTGTCGATCGATGCTTAGAAGAGGTTAATGGAGGGTGTCATCAATATGCTGATTGCATCAATAGGCCTGGCCAGAAGAGAAAATGCACATGCAAGAATGGTTTCACAGGGGATAATGAGTTCTGTTATGATCTTAATGAATGTTTGTTTTCAAATGGAGGCTGCAGTAACAACGCCACGTGCATTAATACTTTGGGTACGTAAAATTTTGACTTATTACATGGGCTATGATGTATTCACTGGTACTAATGAAAAATTTCGTATTGTGAAGATAAATTTTTGGCTTCAAAGGGAGGCTGCATCAACAATGCCACTTGCACTAAAACTTTGCAAGGGAAGTTAAAATTGGAGGTCCAAATGGTCCCAAGACCTACTGGTCTTTTTCATAGTCACAAAACGATTAGTGAGACAATATCTTGCCACTGTTGCTTAAATACAATTCTATTTTCAATATTGCAACTATAGATGGTACGCTTCCGCCGCTTTGACCGTAAAAGCCTCTAAGATAAAGAGTGATCTTTGAAGATTTTAGGCTGTGCGTTCTTATGCGAGGAAGGAGGAAGGCAAACTTTCTACGTTTTCAAGATCACAAAGCAATTTGCTATTCAAAAAGAGCAGATTTCGCAAGTCTACGTGCACTTAATAAAATTGAAGTAAACAGTAAAGGCAAATCGTTATGGTTGGCTGCATAGAAGGTGTGAAATCTATCAATGAGGTTGTCAAATCGCTTTACCTGAATCAGACCTGTATCCAGAGTTATCACGAGTCCTTGTTTTTGCTCCATTCCCTCCAAAGATGCCCCCACCATACCCTTTCCACTTCAAGGAAGTTGTAGAGAAATGACAGTGGCAGTAAATAAACAATTCACTTCAATGTAGCAAAACTTAAACGAATGTCTTCAGTCTAACCTGTATCCTTGCTTTGCAAAATTCACTCCTGCTTGACAAAGGTTCTTATAAGATGGGTTTTACTGTTTTTGTTGAGTTAGCTTTTTGTTTTATTGCAGGTAGCAGACAATGCATCTGCACGCCTGGTCTTGCTGGGAATGGCGTAAACTGCACCGACATCAATGAATGCGCTGATGGAAAAAATGGTGGATGCCACCTCAATGCCTCTTGTTACAACACATATGGATCAAGATCTTGCACTTGCAACAAGGGGTTTCAAGGGAACGGAATTTTATGTTTCGACAAAGACGAATGCATGACCAGTAATGGTGGCTGTCATGACAAAGCAACATGCTCCAACACAGTAGGCTCAAGAATTTGCACTTGCAAAGAAGGCTTTCGAGGAGATGGAATATCCTGTGCTAATAAAAACGAATGCCTGACTTCGAACGGTGGGTGTGACATAAATGCAACATGTACAGATACCATAGGATCACGCACATGCACTTGCAAGCCTGGATTTCAAGGCAATGGGGTGTTCTGTTTCGATAAAGACGAGTGCCTGGCCAATAACGGTGGCTGCAGTGACAAAGCAACTTGTATAAATACTGTCGGATCTTGTAATTGCCGTTGCAATCGAGGCTACACTGGTGATGGCTTCAGTTGTGTTGATATCAACGAATGTAACGATGGAAACAATGGAGGCTGCCATGCAACTTTTGCCTCGTGTAGAAACACAGCAGGGTCAAGAGACTGTATGTGCAAGCCTGGTTTTGAAGGAAATGGCATCTTTTGTATCAATGTCTCAAGAACTCAAGTTGACAAGCAAACTTCAAATAAGGGTAAGTTTCAAACTTAATTAAATCGGTCTTGGTACAGTTTTTAAAAGTCTTGAAAATTGTTATCGATAGAAAGATTCCCGTTCACACAAAACAGCGAAAGTCATGTCAGATCAAAAGCTAGCTTGCTTAGACGCGTTTGAAACCACTGGGAGGTGTTTTTGGAACGAGAGTGATGTATCTTTAGGCCTAAGTCCATGCCACAATTTCTTAGCAGAAATGGACTCGAATAATCAGGGCAATCACTCTGACCAAAAAAGGAATATCAAATATTGCAAAATTTCAGCCCTAAGAATATACTAAGACTGCTTTATTGGACTCAAAGTGTCAGGTCCCTGTCAACTAACAACAGCAAGCCCACCTGGAAGTTTTCTTGGAAATCAGTAACGAGGCACTCTTTAGGGCTCTTTAGGTTTGTATGCTAATCTTTTAAAGGGTTAGCAATGTTTTGTATCCATAAGAGAGCACTTTCTACCTTTTAAATATGTAGAAAAAATTTCAATACGATGTCAGAGCCCTTTGTCGAAAATTTGCTTTGTTCTGACACTGCTGGGAGAACAAGAGAAGTGCTGTTTTGTAGTCTGTGCTCCAGACCATTCTTTGGTAGTGATGGTGTGGAAGACACGATATGTTATGTTTTTGAAACAACCATGTATTTTGCCTTTTTTTCTGCGATTTATCAGCCACTATGTTATCACATTGACTCAAACAAGGTCTCAAACTCTAAGTTGAAGCTTGACCATTGCAACTGTGTAAAAATCGAGATGATTGAATCTACAGCTCCTCCACAGTAGCCAAACAAGGGCAGATTTTGTAAGACAACAGCATCAGTTGCTTTTGTTGACACCTAAATTCAAAACGATTCGAGATTGCAGGCACAGGAAATTCTCGCAACCAGTGATTCGAAACAAACAAAGCCGTAAAGATTCTCTAAAACTCAGGTAACTAGCTCTCTTGTTGTGCCCTTCAGAAATGGTTTTAACAGGAAATATTTGCATATATCGAAAGAAGGAGGATATATCTAAACATCTTCTGCGAGCATTTTATTTCTGTAATTCAGAAGTTGAGCAATAAGTGCTTTGATTACACCCAAAAATACGAGAATTGAATCGCCTCCAAATCGGCTTCATACCAAACAAATATAATGCTCGCGATAGATGCTTAGAGGTATCATCCTATTTTCACTACCTGCTTATATTTGCTCTGAAAAACCATTTCTGGAATGCACAGCAAGCGAGCTAGCAACCTGGCTTTTAGAGAAACTCTGCAGCTTTGTTTGTTTTGAATCACTGGTTGAGAGAATTTCCTTTGCTTGCAGTCTCAAATCACTTTGAATTCAGGTGTCAAAAAGGCAACTAGTGCTATTGTCTTACAAAATCTGTCCCTGTTAAATAGCCAAACAAAACGGGGCACAATTTTTCTGGGACACCCTGTCGTTTTCGCAATTTTTCCTCCATGCCACTAGCCTACGCGTAGACCCGTTTTTCAAAAAAAAGAAAGGGTCTACGAAACAATGGAGCAAAAGCTTGCTACAGTGAGTTTCAGATTTCTAGAACTTAATTTATGCAGCCCTTGTCGAGACGCGTTCCACATATCATTTGAATAGCGGGTTAGGATAATTCAAGTTAATTACTCTAGTAACCGTAGCAAGCATACACTCGTTGTTTCATAGACCCTTTCTTCTTTTGAATGACGGGTCTACTCGTAGGCTACCATGCCACGGGGTTGACATGATATTTGCTCCTCGTGGTATCATTTTTGCATTAGTGTTGAGTATTTTGTTAGTAATGTAGTAAGTATCGTCAAAGATAATCGTAGTGTAAATTTCTAGATGACTATATGTAAAAAAGGGTCCCAACATCTATTCTATTTCTGTTTTTCAGATGCCGTGAAGAAAAGTGATGCGGCCATTATCATATCATCAATTGTTGTTGCTGTTGTCATTTTGATTCTACTGATACTCATCTTCATGTTCGTCAAAAACAGGAGCAAATTTAGCAATATCTCAAAAATAACCGAATCTGCTTTTTCCAACGAAATTTGTAAAGGTTCAGTAGAGCTACGTTGATTGCAATAATACTCATGTCTACTGGGAGTTATCATGGGCTCCAGGACACAAAATCGAAAAAGGGATGGACCGAAGGGCGACGGGAACTGAAACACGTGCACAATGCTTACACAATTTTGTTCTATGATACATTTAAAAAACACTGCAAATCTTTATTTAGCACACTGTCTCTGCTTATACAGTAAGGCCCCACACTTAAGAAACCACCTACAAGAAACTTTTAGGATACTGAAATATGATTAGCCCTCCTACTTTCAAGAAACTCTTGAAGCTCAAGCCCATAGTGAGTTACTGTTATTTGATTGACAGTAAGTCCTGGTGTAATGTCTTGGAGCGTTCCAATTCATGCAGAGTTCAACATAGGTCTCCAGTTTTTAAAAAGCTGGGTGTAAAATTGTATGACATATTTCTTTGAACTGAACGGCTTCAAAGAAACTTGAACTATTTTACAGTAAATCTGCCGTTGGACTTTTCTAAAATCTTCAATATTTCCAGAATTACTGTGTTGTTCTTCTTTTGTATGAATTCAAGAAAATTTTCGACAAAATCTTGAAACTGTTGTAACTTCTAAACCTGCTGACTGAAGATCGAATAATTTTCAAGAAAACCATAATTTATGGATGCCTACAATTTGGTATCAAGCAAAACTCTTTCGCTCTTCTGGTTTGTGATTTAGAAATTTGATGACGTCACATCACAAAATGAGCTGAAATATAAAATAGGCTGTAATTTCGACAAATAATCAAGATTTCTGAAAAGTCCAACGGTAGAATCCTAGAAAAGTGGCTAAATTTTCTTTCAAGTCATCCAGTTAAAAGAAATAGGTCATTGAATTTTACACCCACCTTTTTTCGTAGATTTAAAGATTTGAAACCTATGCTGCAGAGTTCATAAAATATTGCAGCCAAGATATCTTACATTTGACATACTTTTATTTTACAATCTTGACAATTATCGATAACACACACATATGGCTGATACATGTATGAATAGCCCCATCTGTTGAAAAATATTTCTCTAGGACTTTCCAAAGAAGAAATTGGAATCTAAAGAAACTTTGAGCCAAAAAGATGATAAGGCTCATAGATTTTAATAAACTCTCCTTCAGGGCTTTGGCCTGAAAAAGTGGTTGTTTAAATGCGCGGCCTTGCTGCAGTACGCTTATCTTTGTGGGGCCCTTCTAAATTCTGGGCCTGAGTATCGAGTACATTAATTTGGGCCTGGGTATCGAGTGCATTAAAGGCCAAAATGTTGCAGAAGTTATTATTATCAGATATTTGATTCGTCCAAATGTCCAAAATTTTTCGTTATCCGAAATATGTAATGTGAAGCTTTTTTCACAATGGAAAATCAAACAAAACATTTTCGATATCTTGCTCCAGGAACGCTTTGCATTGAACAGAAATATGGTGAGAGTGTTGATGAGTGAAAAATATTTCACTTTTCTTGGACAACATCCTTGATTCTGGTCACTCTCAACAGTAATCATTAATGGAAATTTCTGACCATGAACACATAAAATGGGCCACGATCCATATGTGTGATATTTTTAGTATTGAAAAAAGCAAAAATGAAATGTAGATATATAGTTTTTTCCATTCGAAATTCTGTGGAAAACATTAGAAATTCGGCAGAAAAAGACGTTTGAAGATTTCTCATCCGAAGGTATTTTGTCCGAAGTTTATTCGTCCGAGATTTTGGCTTTTAATGTATATCTTCCCTGCTTTCAAGGCTGTAATTCTGTAGTGATCCAGTAAACTCTAGCACTACACCTCACTTTCAGTCACTAGTTCATAATTTTGATTTTAACCAAGCAGGAACTATCCAATTTAATGAGTGACACTAAGATTCATGTAGAGATTCTTGTGCTCCACTATATTGCTGATTAATTAAAAGCATTGTCAATAGATCCAACTCTCCCCCTTAGTGCGTGAAATACCAATGACGGATGCAGTAAACGATACAGAGAATCAAATGGCCCGGGAAAATCATAATGCTTTAATATAAAACTGTTCTGTTATTTATTTATTTCCATCTCTTGCTTGAATTGATAGTATCAAAAATTAGAGAATGATAATTATAACGAATGAATGACAAACTGGTCATATCTAGTCGTGTTGAGTCCATCTAAATAGTTGAGCGTTAACACTGTCCTCAATTTTTGCTGACAAACTGCTGACGTCCCTTTGTTGTCGTACAATAGTGCAAAAGTCATTAGTAGTGGAGACCAAAGAAATTGCATTATCCTAAGGAATTTCTTTTGTTTAATTTCAATAGGGATTAAATGACAACTTTTTCTCATAATTGAAAAGAAGTTGATATTGGTCATGAGAGCGCTATTTATACGGACTCAATATACCACAGTTTTGTCAACAACGTTTCTCGGCGTAACGAGATCGAACCCTGCCGACCAGCCTATTCTAATATCTTGGAGTTTGTTGTTTTACCATCTTAGATTTCATTGTGATGTCATAGCAACGGGGTGAGTGGCCTATTGGCTTAAACAGTTTTCGTCGGGTAACTGAAGTTAGCTCGGTCGAGTGAGGTCAAACTCCGTATGTATGACCTTCGAGGCCTGACTTCACAACTCACCTCGCCATCCTTCGGAAGAGACGTTAAACTAGGGTCCCATGCCTGGATGCAGCATGCACAAAGGGCCTAGATTAACTTTCAGTAGCTAGAAATCCTGACAAGCCCACTCAAAACAAATTGAAAAACAAAAACAAAAGCAAAATGGCACACAAATTCAAAAAACAAAACCAAAATTCGGACTCTCCATGTACATACGAAAAAGTGCTGCCAAGGAATTGGACATTTGCTATCTGCGGCTCCCTAGGAAGTACTGCGCAGCGACGCACTGTTATTAGATCAAATGGCTGAACAATGAAAGGGCGATTCGTAAACTTCTCTCAAATGCTACAAGAAAATTTCTAAACTTCACTGTGAAAATGCCTGTAACTTTTTCCAAGTAAAGATGACATTTTTCATATCAAAAAGACCAGCCAAGTGTACTCTGTTAGCCTCGATGTGTCGATGTGTACTTTTTTGATATAGTGTACGAGGCATATGCAATATTGCAGATACTGAGGCCAGTGCCTGTACGATCAAACGAATGCCGTACTGAAGCACTTATGATTGCCAAGGACTTCTAGTTTTAAAATCAAAATTGCCGGTTCGAATTTTGCAGAAAATGGAGAGAAAAGTACACTAACGGAATGAAGAAGAGTTTATTGTGCCAAAAGAATGTGTACTTTTTCAAATTGGGATAAAATTTTTGCCCAAGGGATGAAAATTGCAAGAAATTTGCTGAAAATGATCGCTGCGGCCTATCGAAAACAGTGGGCGTTGCGGGTGAGTGAAAGCTATTTTCTTTTTTCCAAGCTCTTTTCCACATGAAATTGACGTAAAAAATCCAAGCGGGTATGATAGGCAGAGCGGTACCTCGGTACGCCGAGATGCCTTGCTGACAAAAATGTGGTTTCAAACTTTTTGGTCACGTCACGACTGTACACGAGTAATTCAATGAATATACGGATAGGCCTATGTGTAGAAGAAGCCTTAAAATTGCTAAAAATTTCATTCAAATGTGCAAGGCAACTTGTTTGTAAAAAATAGAATAAATATATACAAAATTCCTACATTTGCTTCAAACAGCTGGTGCAATTGCTCGTACAATAAAAGACGTGATTTCTTTGCATTCAAATTATGCTTCCCTCTGACCACCTTTATTACATTTCTTGATCCTGAAAGGAAATTCAGTTACAATAATTTGCATAGCAGATAGCCAAGGGGCCGCACACCCACTGGGCTATTAGGGGCTATAGCCCCCCTCCCACTTTTTGAAGACATGAGTTTGGATTTTCAGACACTGAGAAATGTTTCTTTCCGGAGGCTGAAGACACATATTTTGATGTCCTTCTGAAGAAGCTACGACTTTAAAGTCAGAAGATTCTCATACAGTAGAAACCCGCGTAAAAGAACCTATGCTTTCTTGGGCTGCCTGAATAGGTTCTTAATTAAGTCGCTGTTATTCTAAATTCCAGCCTGCAAGGTTCTTCGAGAGGTTCTTATATCCGGCAATCACCTTGCACACATAATACTGTTCTAAGCACAAGAACTTTATCCCGGGGGGGGGGGGGGTACTATGCATATTTTGGGTACGGGGACGTGCCATCGGGAAGGGTATCGATTTTCACGATTTTGGTATAAGGAACGGTATCGATTTTCACGATTTTGGTATAAGGAACGGTATCGATTTTCACGATTTTGGTATAAGGAACGGTATCGATTTTCGCAATTTTCGCAATTGGTTTAGGGTCGGGTATGCATTTTCGGAAAATTGGTATAAAGTCCGGTATATATTTTAGATAAATTGATATAAAGTCGGGTATATATTTTGGAAACATGGGTATAAGGAACGGTTATGTGTTTGCAACCTCGATGGAACGTCCCCGTCCAAAATCTGGTCAAGTACCCCCCCCCCCCTGGGAACTTTATAGACTTTTTGAGAAGTCATTCCCAATTCTTGAGTACATCTTTGGGTTAGAATTATTGGTAAAAATCTGATAGTCTTTTTGTAACATTGAAGAATTCTGATCAGAATGTCAAGAATTTTTGAAAGTTCTGAGGAATTCTGAAGACTTGAAACTTGCTATATAAAACCTCTATCAGTGTTAGCCTCTGAGAGGTTCTTATTTAGGGGGTTTAAATGTTGAATTTCAGTCTAAAGGTTCTTATAAAAATAGGTTCTTTTATGTGGGTTTCTACTGTAACCTGAAACCCTCGATCGAAAAGTTTAACAATTGGAAATTGGCCTCTTGTCTAGCTTGAAAGGAAATCTTTAATAGGAAATAAGTAAAAGGCCGAAGGACATACTTCAAACGCTGTTTTGTCGCAAAAAGACTGCCCTACATTATTACATTACTTCAAAGTTTTGCAAAGATTGGAGCCCTATGCTTGCCTATCCGTTTCCTTCTTGCATCCAAAGTGTCCTACAGCCCAATCATTAACAATCAAAAGAGAATCTAAATGATACTTACACACTGAAATGAATGAGCATGTAAATTACCGCACAAACAACAACAACAACGATAACCAAACTCATTGCCAATACCAAGGGATCAGTGATTGCTGGAAAAAAGAGGACACATTATAAAGAATGGTACTGGGGCGTTTTGTACCGGGGCGATTCACAGCTTGGCTTGGGACTGATTTTTGCTCAAATTTTTCATCGGAGAAATCACCGGGGTAGAATGTACAGGGGCATTAAAACGGGGGTGGGGCAATTTTACAACAGCAGATCATATACTGAAATTTATACATTGAAACCCACCTTTACAGCTTTTACCATCCCCTTCGTATCCTTTCTTGCACGCACACGTATGGGCTCCATTTGTATTTGTGCAGTCTGCATTTGCATGACAAGAATGAGTGTTGGTTGCACACTCGTCTACATCACCACACCATGTTCCATTTCCATAGTACCCACGGGCACAAAGACAGGCATATGTGCCATTCAGGTTATTACAAGCAGCATTAATATGGCATCCACCACGTGACTTTCCACATTCGTTTATATCCATGCAATGAATTCCATTGCCACTGTATCCTGATTGACATTGACACGTCCTTGAGCCAATAGTATTCGTGCAATTTGCATTGCTATGGCAACCTCCATTGTTCGTGAGACATTCATTAATATCAACACAACTGATACCATTGCCCGTGTAACCCGCGTGACACGTGCAGGTCCGTGATCCAAAAGTGTTTGTACATGTTGCTAAGGTTGCATGGCAACCACCATTGTTGATAAGACACTCGTTCACATCCGCGCAAGCTCTTCCCTCGCCTACAATTCAACAAAGAGCCTGCTTAAGACAGTTTTAAGTTCTGTTAAAGGACAAGTCCAGAGTTGGCATGAAAAAATGCGAGATGATACTGCTACGAATGTGAATCACATTTTTTCCACTATTTATCGCCTTTTTCTTAGGAAATTCCGTATTCAAATACGCTATTGATGCGAAATGACGTCATATCGAGACAGAATCCATCTCGCTTCAACGAGTCTGTTCGACTGTTTTCTCAATTTATAATCGTTAACAGCCTCTTTGACATGAGCTCATGCGAGAAAATTGGCGTCACAAGGACCAGATCTGGCTTAAATTATCAGAATCTTTAACGCATTATCAAATGTTGTGACAGAGGCGGCGCCACGGAGGGGGGGGGGACTGGTGGGGACTTGTCTCCCCCAAATCCCAAGAGTCAGCAAACATTGTCTGAGAAAAATGGCATAAAATTAGTTAGGTATATCTTTAGATTGAAAAATCGATTTAGATTGAAACGTCAGAATCCCCCCCCCCCATTTCTCTCAGGTTTGTCAGAGCTGGCGCCGCCACTGTTTTGCAACTCTAAAATGTGGAACAAAGGTAAGAATTCGCGTCAATTGTTGGTAGGTTTGTTTTGCAGCATGAATCATACGAACCCTGCACTAGGGAGATTACAGGTAGCTTGGAACAATCTGGGCAAAGGGGCGAACTTCTTTGGAAAATGAAGTCTTTCCTGTATCTTCTTTTTCTAACTACACTGCTTTCATTGGGTCATCCACCGAACTTTCCAAATGTACCAAGTTAAAAAAAGGGGCACAAATTAAAGAAAAACAGATCCAACGATGATGACACAGCAGACGTGAAAAATCGTCAAAGAACTTATTAATTGTGTATTCTTGAAATATAGGCCCTGTCTACACGATACCGTTTTCATTTCGTATCGAATTGGTTTTATATCGGATTGGCCTTATGTTTCGACGAGGTCAAGGCCGTTTTCAATTCATTCAATTCATATTGGATTGGCCTCCTGTTTACACAAGAATGCACCAATCCGATAAGCTTTATGCCGTTTTCGCATGTAAACATAACCCCAATCCAATATGGAATGAAAACGGTATCGTGCAAACGGGGTCACAATGTCGAAGAGATGAAATAAATCCCTTGTTGTGAAGCCTGTGGTAAACCTTGCTGAATCTGCTGACCGAAGCATCCATGCTCAAATCAACGAGCACATGGAAAAACTAAGGTAATAATTCTAATACTGACCTACAAATCCTGAATTGCATGTACATACGAAAGATCCCATTGTATTTGAACAATTTGCATTTCGGTCGCATCCATGCATATTGGCTCCACATTCATTGACGTCAGCACAATGTGTCCCATTACCCGTGTATCCCATCTTACATGTACATGTGAAGGAGCCAATTTGATTATGACACATTGCATTCATTGAACAACCACCGTTGTCTGTTGCACATTCATCGATATCAAGACAGACAATACCATTCCCTGGAATTAGATATCGAAAAGATGAGGTGACAGATGGGAGTGGTTGACTGATTAGCTTGCGTGCAGACTCAATTGGCTTATTGGTTTACCGAAATCATATTGAGTTGAATGGAAAATTGAAAATTCACTTCAATTTTCCATTCAACTCAATATGATTTCGGTAAACCAGTCGAGTCTGCAATTGTCACCTTCCACGCTTTGGGGCATACTACAATGCCAAGCTGTCTGTGATAAAACTTGACAATGCCATAATTGAACGGACAGTTTGAATTTCGCTACTAAGAACAGCCCCAGGGGGAGTACATTACTTATGGATTGACGAGGTGAAGGAAGGTGAAGGTGAAGGAGAGGTTGCGTTTTTCAGCCCCAAGCGCTGGGATCACAGAAATAGAGCAGACCTAATCGAGTCCGCGACCCCTTGTTATGACGCTCAAGTGGTGTGGCTCTACCAGGATTCGATCCCACTCCGCCTGACTATTCTGGGTGCAATTGTCAGAGGATTACACCACGATACCATAACAACACAACACTTTGACACAGGGGTCTGCCACCAGGTTTTCAGAAAGGTGCCCTCTTCAAATGACCAAAAATAACTAAGTTCCACGAATCGGTTTTTTTCGCCCAAAAACGCCAGGCAGAGTGGCCAGAAGCGCAATAAACTTCCTTGTAGTTTCATTGGCATCTGAAAAACAACAACTAAAAATTCGATTTCTATCTAGTTCGTCCGGCAGACGAGCAAAACTTCAATTTTCACAGGACAGGGAAGGTACAATGCAGGTCCATGAGGTTTATTTCGTAGATCACCAGATGTCTTAAACGGGATTACAACTCAGGCAACCATGCGCATTAAGGTTCGGGCAGTTGGTAGCTCCAATAGCTCCAAACTATCAAATGTCCATCCGACAGATTTTTTAATTAAAAAATAGGCCCAGAGAATTACGGGCCCAGAAACCCAACCATATGGGCGGCACATACCCGCACTCTCGACATTTAATGCCTCCTGGGCCCATTTATAATTCTTTGGAATGGCATGAGAATTAAAAAGAATCTAATTTTAAGATTTTCCATACCTGCATATCCTGACCTGCAGTTGCATGTTCTGCTTCCCATCGTATCTGTACAATTTGCTTCTGAACTGCATCCACCATTGTCAGTCAAACATTCATCTGTGTTCTCACAAAATGTTCCGTTCCCCGTGTACCCCATTTTACAAGTGCAAGTTCTTGAGCCAAGCATATTTGAACACACTGCATTGCTGTCACAGCCTCCATTTGATACCAAACACTCATCAATATCATTGCAAATAATTCCATTACCTATATCGTAGAAATATTGAGCACTGTGAGCATAACGGTAATCTTTAAACACCCGTTTGCTTTAACATCCCTTTCTGGCAATTTTTCCCTCTCATAACAGTTGTTTGCCAAATCAAACGGCATTTGCTACAAAGATCTCTCAGGATCTCTCGCATGCAATTTATACGGGAATTTCACAGTAAAATGAATGTTTTCGAAGCAACCTTAAAGACTCTGTTCCGTACTATTGTTCACAATCAAAAGAGTCATACCATTCCATTATAACCATGCTCTTCAACTTATATCACTCAAAGCAGTCTGGCAATCCCAGGAGCCCTAAAACTAGGAAGACGTTGAATTCCAATATGGAAAAGTCACAAAATACTAAGTTTCTTTCACATTCTTCCTTGTCATGAAAGACGACCTTCTACCAACTAATGGATCTGAAATTGTCTCATAAGCATTCATCTTGAAGAGAAGGGAAAAGAGATATTGATATGATGTCGATACATACCTGTATATCCAGAGTTGCACTGACAAGTTCTGCTTCCCACTGTATCTGTGCAATTTGCATTTGTGTTGCATCCACCATTGTCAGCCAAACATTCATCTATGTTCTCACAAAATGTTCCGTTCCCTGTGTACCCCATTTTACACACCATTTTATCACTCAAAGCAGTTGCGCAATTGCAGTAGGAAGGTGTGCGTTCCAATATAGTAAAGTCACAAAATTAAAGATTCCTTCGCATTCCTCCCGGTCATCAAAAGAGACATTTTAGCAACTAACGGATCCGAAAGTGTTTCATAAGCATTTCCCTTGAGAAAGCAAGAGAAGAAAGAGAAAAGAGAATTTTATATGATGTTGATACCTGTGTATCCGGAGTTGCACTGACAAGCTCTGCTTCCCATTGTATCTGTGCAATTTGCATTTGAACTGCATCCACCATCATTAGTCAAACATTCATCGATGTTCTCACAATATGTTCCATTCCCTGTATATCCCATTTTACACGTACACGTTCTAGAGCCAAGTTCATTGGAGCACATTGCATTGTTGTCACAGCCTCCATTTGATGTTAAACACTCATCAATATCATTGCAAATAATTCCATTACCTACATTGTAGAAATCAATTTTACTTGTAAAAGCCATCCATAGTGAAGACCCGGTGACTTTATGTCTTTTTTCACTACCTACATTGTAGAAATCAATTTTACTTGTAAAAGCCATCCATAGTGAAGACCCGGTGACTTTATGTCTTTTTTCACTATGGAAGTACAGTTTAACATAGAATTATATATTGTAGTTTTTTAATCTTGATAAAAAATATTGTAGAAATATTGAAAATTGTGAGCATAATCTTAGGTAATCTTTAAGCCTTTTTTTTCCTTTGCTAGACTCATGACGTTGAGTCTCTTGTTTCCCTGTGCTCTTTCACTTGATGATGACACTTCGGTCAACTGAAGCCTGTTGAGCAACGTCTACCGCAGGGATACAAGGGACTCATCGTCATTAGTCTATTCCTTTGTCTTAAAATCATTTTCCAGCTATTGTCCCTATACACTACAGTTCCTTTTTTAAGAATCAAATGACATTTGCTACAAATATCTCATACATGCAATTCATAAAGAATTTCACAGCAAATTTTGACACCTTTTCAACTAACGGCCTCGTTTCGGAAATTTTTGAAAATTTCTCGATACTAAATTTCTGACCATGGATTTTGATTCAGCACCCCAAGTTTAGTTTAATTCCAAATTTTCATAATCCTAGAGTATTTCATTTCGATTTTATGGCGATAATAACTTAGAGAATTTATAAGGGATTTGACCGTCAAAATCGTTCGGGGTGAAATTTTACACCGTCAGTCATTATTCACGGTCAAATCCCTTATAAATTTTCAAATTTGTTATGGTCATGGAATTAAATTCGCTAGCACTAAGATCATGAAAATTTGTAATCAGACTAAAATTAGTGTGCTAAATGTGAATATGGGGTCTGAAATTTCATATGACGCAAGCTAAAGAAATTTTGAAAAATTTCAAAACGAGGTCGCTTAGATGAAAAGGTGTATTGCACGTTCTTTCTCATTGTTGTCAACCGAAAGAGTCATACAATATTAACCATGGTCTTCAGCTTATACCACTCAAAGCAGTCTGGTAATTGCAGTAGCCCTATGACTAGGAACTTCCTAGAGATCTTAGATTTCAATATGGAAGACTCACAAAATTCTAAGTTCCTTCGCATTCTTTCTTGTCATCAGAGAAGATATTTTAGCAACTAACAGATCCGAAACTGCCTCATAAGCATTTCTCTTGGGAAGGCAAAAGATGAAAGAGAAAAGAGAATTTAATATGATGTTGATACCTGTGTATCCGGATTTGCACTGACAAGTTCTGCTTCCCATTGTGTCTGTACAATTTGCATTTGTGTTGCAGCCACCATTGTCAGCCAAACATTCATCTATGTTCTCACAAAATGTTCCGTTCCCTGTGTACCCCATTTTACACACCATTTTATCACTCAAAGCAGTTGCGCAATTGCTGTAGCCCTATGACTAGGAAGGTGTGCGTTCCAATATAGTAAAGTTACAAAATTAAAGATTCCTTCGCATTCCTCCCGGTCATCAAAAGAGACATTTTAGCAACTAACGGATCCGAAAGTGTTTCATAAGCATTTCCCTTGAGAAAGCAAGAGAAGAAAGAGAAAAGAGAATTTAATATGATGTTGATACCTGTGTATCCGGAGTTGCACTGACAAGCTCTGCTTCCCATTGTATCTGTGCAATTTGCATTTGAACTGCATCCACCATCATTAGTCAAACATTCATTGATGTTTTCACAATTTGTTCCATTCCCTGTATATCCCATTTTACAAGTGCATGTTCTAGAGCCAAGAGTATTTGAGCACATTGCATTGTTATCACAGCCTCCACTTGATGCCAGACATTCATCGATGTCAAAACACTGTACACCGCTTCCCTCATATCCAGTCTAAAATTGTTGGTAGAGAAGTATCAACATCCGCTTATTACTTATTCTAAACAATTAGAATACCTGCAACTTTCATCGTATCGAACTCTCGCATTCGAACAACTATGCGGAAGTCAATGAACACAACACAGCTGTGGAGAGGTGCAACAAGTAACACTTAATGGTATTATACAATTAACGATTTTAATACCGCATTACACAAGTTTCGCGACTAACGGCTTCATATTAACCAGCTTAAACAAGTTTCAATATCAACTAATCTAATGACTGGATTTGTTGGATTGACCAATCAGAAGGCCTTATTCGAAAACCTGGTTTAGTATAAGCTGGTTTAACTTGCAGTGTCAATGGGGGATAAGATTGTAAAATCATTATATATTGTTCAGTTAACTGCCTGGCCTCCCTTTGATTTGGCAGGAAAATATGCTGTCGAATTTTCCATTCGAATGATGCAGCTGACTAGATTTTGAACGAAGTTGCTGCGGCAGGTAGATGAAGAATTCTCTAGTTTGCTTGGTCTTAAAACATTGAAAATGTAGCGTTGAAAGACTTACTTTGCACTTAACAGGTAAAGAGAACTTTTTTATTTAGATTTATACCAAGTTTCTTTGATTAAATGTCTGCTTAACGTGGTTTCATCGCATTTTCTTTCCGAGGAGTAAACGTTGAACTGAGCTACGGCAGTTGCTCGATCATGATTCGATCGATCGAATGCAGGAGATAGGGCCAGGCTTTTCACTGTTCCATTATGAGTCCCTGTTGAGCAAGGCTTACCGCAGGGATACGAGGGACTCATCGTCGTAAGTCTAGCAGTAAACACCCGTGTATGAGAAGCCAGTGGATCTAATCACACCCAATTTTAGTAGAACCAGTCCACTGTCGTCATTGTGCAAGACCAGACTCATGACATAGTCCCAGTTATCGCAAGAACAGCAACGATAACAACAAAGAAAACAACAGCAGCAATGACAACAACATATTTGCTATCAGTCTATCAATCGCGTTGCAAAATTTGGGTTTAGTATATGCGAGTGTTTACTGTATTGGGTTCAGTTCCAAAAACACACCATTTTAGGCATACACTCTGCACTTACATTGCATGTGCAAGTTCTTGAGCCATATGTATTTGTGCAATTTGCTTGAGCATGGCATCCTCCATTATTACCATCAAGGCATTCATCTGTGTCGTTACAAACAGTACCATTTCCCGAGAAACCCATCTTGCAGGTGCAAGTTCGACTCCCTGTGTTTCAATAAACAAAATTTCTCCATTAATACTTTCAAAAAATTTAAAAAGGAATCATTTGGAAAATATTCACAATGTATGGTAATTTACACCTTGTATCCTGAGTACTAGAGAGTGTGTTATCCAGGGTAACAACGTAAAGTGCTCTATAAGTTCCGCATAAGTAATTCAGTTCGAAGAACAATGTAACAGAATTTAGATTCAGCTTTATATAAAGACTTGAAAGATTTTACTCCTATGCTGGGAAGGGGGCCGGAGTGACCAAAAAAAGCTTGCATGATGTATGCAAGTCCTAGGAAGCCATGAATGGGAAATAATTAGGTAGTAGTGATAGCAATAAAAAGGACGAGATTTATAAGTCTACATCTCACCTAGAGTGTTGCTGCACAAAGCATTACTGTCGCAGCCTCCATCTGAAGTCAGGCATTCATCGATATCGAAACAAAGGATGCCATTTCCAGTGAAGCCTTGGTTACAAGTGCAAACTGTTGTGCCGTTATCAACTGTGCAGTTGGCATTAACGCTGCACCCACCATTGTTGTTTGAGCAATCTGCATCTGATAGACAAATCACACGAAAGTGAGCCAACAAAAAAGATGTAAAAAGAAACATCTAAATTTCCCAGTAGTTTTTATATGGAAATTTAGGGAGAAAGGGACAGTTTCCTCTGGAAAATTGAGGGGAAACGGAAATTTCCATTTCCTTCTTGGAAAACTGCTAGGAAAGTGTCCGTTTCCCCAAATTTCCAACATGGGGAAATTACACCATTTTTTGCAGTGTGACAGCAAACTGGTACGTCGTACAAGACCCAACTGGTCTCTTTGGGAGAGGAGGGGGGCTATCTATGTATTTTTTTGTGGTACGGTCAGGTGTCAGCTTCTAGGGATACTGTTTTAGGACGTTGACTTTTCTCATGCTTTTCGTAGCCTTCTTCGCTTGTTGTTTTCGGTTTCCTTTGTGTAACGTGTATTTTGGAGCTGGAGCCCGTTTGCAAATCAACGCGCAAAAGCGCACAATAAAACAATCATGATATGTCATTGCCCTTGTCTTACCGAAGCGACATGATGTCATGCCGGCATCGTGTAAACGGAGCGAGAAAAAATCACATATTAAGCCATGCTATCATCTTTAGAGATTTTACGGAATTACGGGTATCTCTTTCAGAAGGTTCTTGCTCTAGAGAAAATTTTGTATGTATATAGAAATTCGGGAGATCTTTCATGATTGCGGAATGATGGCCCAGGTTTTCATTAGCTTTCCGGAATCATGGCCCTAATATTCTTTAAATTTGCAGAATTATGGCTACCAGTCTTTCGTGCAAATGGGACGTACCGCTCAGATCAAAGGGTTGAGATCCCCCTTCAAGCCCACTGGCACACGATACAGAGCTAAAAGCCACTCAAGTCAACTTCAATTATCTTGAATTTCAACCAATCAAACCAAGGGCACTCTGACGATATTAAAGTGGCCTAAGCATATGAACGTGGCCTAAGCATTACGTCGTCCTAAATTTTGTTAATTCGGGTATCACAATAACAAGATGGCTAAAGTGTTGATTACCCTGATCAGTTGAGCAAGTTGATGGTGTTTTCTCTGCTTCTTCTTCTCTGTTCTCCTCGATACGAAACACTTTAAAACCACTGCTGGAGAAACTGCGACCGCCATTTCTCGTCTCACTCTAACATGTGACATGTTAGAGTGAGAAGAGAAATGGCGGTGTGACATGTTAGAGTGAGACGAGAAACGGCGGTCGCAGTTTCTCCAGCAGTGGTTTTAAAGTGTTTCGTATCGAGGAGAACAGAGAAGAAGAAGCAGAGAAAACACCATCAACTTTGCTCAACTGATCAGGGTAATCAACACTTTAGCCATCTTGTTTGTGATACCCGAATTAACAAAATTTAGGACGACCTAATGCTTAGGCCACTTGCATATGCTTAGGCCACTTTAATATCGTCAGAGTGCCCTAGATAAAATTAGCTGTTTGATTTGGCTGTGTACAAAAATAAGGCCCTGTCGACATGTGTACAGTACCTTGCAAACGCATACATTGCTATACGTTTATGCATTGGGTCCACATGTTAATGGTATTTTACGCTTCCATAATCGCTTCATTCGCAACAATTTCCAAAGTCAGGGTATTTTTAACGTACTGACTGGTAGGAAGTGGGCCTTCTGTTTACCCAAGTAGTGAAGAAAAAATAGCTAAAATGAAATCTTCCCCTTTGGATATCATCCATCTGGCTGTATTCACTTACCAAGTTAGTATATTTTCAGGTAAAAGTTCGCTTTTATGTATCTTTATGTATCCATCAACAACATTTTTTAATGGTACAGCTTTGAAAGTAGGGACTTAACTTTGTCAGTGATAAGCGATTCACTTTCGTTTCGGCAAAGTCATGCCGTAAATTTTGGGACCCTTGGTAGACTGATGACTTTCGGCTAAGTTTTGCTCCATTGAATTGAATTGGGTATCGTTGGGGTAAATGGAGCGAAAACAAGGACGAATGTAATAAGTCTAGCCCTTTTGGCTGCTTGCCCCACTAGTGGCAAATCCTTAAAAGATACCCTGTCCAAAGTGAATACTTTTGAAAACATGGTTTTTTTGCTTTCATGTGGACTTTCGTAACCGCTTTGTAAACGGTGGCGCGCCAAAACAGTGAAAAAAGTCGTTTACAGATGCGTCAGCCTTTTGATGACTATCGGGTAAGAGACTATGTTGATGTTGTCTTCAGTTGTTTTGGCATTTACGTGTGGACAAGCTAAAACGCTCTGTAAACGATCAGTGGATCAGTGTAAACGGCAAACATTCTATGCGTTTACAAACATAAATGTATTAGTGTGCACGGGGCCTAAGATCTTAAAATTCTATCTTCATCTGATAATTGATTTCCATAGGACGGAACTTATCCGTTCTTCGCACTCTCGCCGAAATTCGTGAAAGTTCATCGACGGGAATTCCCATTTTGGCTTATTAGCGAAAGTCAAACTTCAAGGAAATCGTGTTTCTTACCACCTGGCGAAGATTTCTTCCCTTAAAGTTAGGATGTTTTTGGAACACACGATACACTCGACACAGTCCTTACCTGATGAATGTAACATCATAAACAACAATACATGAATAGAAATAGCACTTCCAAGTAGAGTAAACAGTAACGCACCCATCATTGACCTGAAATAAATTGAAAATGTATCTTTGATGGAGAGCTGCAGAGCTGATACGACCATGCGCAAAAAAGAAACGAAAAACTTTGCTCTTACCTACAATGTGTTTAAGACAATAATCGGAGGTTAGCAAGTGCATTTACTAGGAAAACGACCACGATTTCTTTGGCGTGAAAATGGGCCTAAGTTGGAAAATTAGGGAAATTTCACCGCAGCTTCCGAAAAAGAATGGCTCGTTATT
Organism: Aurelia sp. 4 Dawson et al 2005; assembly: GCA_964019985.1. Taxonomy (NCBI): domain Eukaryota; kingdom Metazoa; phylum Cnidaria; class Scyphozoa; order Semaeostomeae; family Ulmaridae; genus Aurelia; species Aurelia sp. 4 Dawson et al 2005. The sequence continues at coordinate 3,462,491 of OZ026507.1, forward strand.
CCTCGAGTTTTGGAGATAAATTGCAGATTAAAGTTGGCATAGGTAAAGAATATGGTTTTACGTCGATTTTTCACATGACGAAGTCGTTTGCCCGGCGCAAAACGGAGTAAGCGCACAAAAAGGCGCGGGTCAAAGTTTTACCCCATTTCTTAGCCCCTCTCACGAAGCTCCCAGGGGTACTATCGCACCCCAAATGGTCGCAAACAGCTCTCAGACGACCATTCTCTTGAAACCTTTTTTCCATTCTAAAATCAGTTGACTAACCATCGAGCATCAGCTCCAAACGTAGCCTCAGGTCGAAAAACAACTTTTTTTTGTTTGAACCCCATTTATGACGTCATAATGACCCCCGAAATTCTCGAAAACCCAAAATTAGGATGTGCCGTAGTCCATTACCCATTGTCAGTCTCCCACTATCCCCATACATGTAACAGATTTTTTAAAATAACCGTTTGAAATGGGACCATTTTTGAATGGGAATCAATAGGAATGGTCCCCAAAATGACCAAATATAGCGAATTTCTCCCACATGCGGAGACGGAAAGAGCTCAAACCCCATCAACTGGGGCACAGACATAACATGTAAGTAAACCAGCAATTCTTTTTTCAATCCGTCGCCCTCTTTTCCCGTGACAGCGATCCAAAGTTGACCAATTTCACGCCAAAGCCAATCAATAACACTTTGGAATAATTAGTGAGCCCTCTGTTATCGAATAGCCAATCAAATTGCGAATTTGACCTGGCAGGTACGAGGGTCAGTACTGACGTAGGAAACTGGCCCTCGAAACCAGGTTGCTGATATTATAGCACTCACATTGCTAGCCTCCTTATCGTGCTTTCGTGCACTCGTACAAAATACAAAATGGCGACATCATTTGGCCTAACTTAAGAAGATTCATTAACCAACTTATGAAAGTTGGATGCAACAAAACTTGTAAAGAACTCACGACTGGTGTTCAGCAGTTGGTAAGGTTGCTTTTTAACAATAACTTTATTTACCCCGGACTTTTCCTCTAACTGTCTGCGCATCGTGATCCGCAGAGGACTGTTTCAAGTAATTTCTCCTTTGTTCTGCTGTGTAAAAGCACCATGCGCAGTCAGTTAAGAGGGCAGTCAAAACAGCACATTGCGCAAAGAGCAAATGAATCGTTTCTTCTCGTGCATGATACAACTCATGTTTATTAAAAAAACTCCAAGCGTCATGAAGAGTAAAATAAATCAATTCCTTCAAAATGAAAGATCATTTCGTCGTAATCAATACTTGAAACTGCGCCATTTCTCCATCGGGTTGCATTTCTTTATTGCAGCCTTGCCTTTGCAACCAACGCATACTGACGTCAGAGGTGAAGATAAAAAATTTTGGGCTCCTGTGACTTCTAGAATTTTCATTTACATACTGAACTGGGAAAATGGTTCGTTACGATCGCTTTTTAATATGCTCCTTATTGCGCATGCGATTCCCGAACTTCTGAAATCCACACTATGGCTCTAGTTCCAATATTCCGTGGTCTTAGAATGTGGAATGTCGGATCCAGGAACTGTGGGGGAAGGATCGGTCAGACTGCAAGTTTACCTCTGGTGTCAGCCTTGGGCAATTCTAGTAAACATTCCAGTAGCCAGAAGACAATGTGCATGCATAAACTGGCAAATGACGGAACCCAGTTTTGACACAGTCATTGCTAATACGCATGGGCATGGTGGATCATAGCTGCATGCCAACTCACACTGGTCAACCTCCTTTTAAAAAGCGAGCCAACCGGTGACATGATTAGCACGTTTACAAGTAATCTTAAAGTCATTCTAACGAATCAATTTGAAATTTGATGATTGTTTACAAAAATTTATCATAGCTGACTTCTTAGCTGACAGCCACAACTGAAGGCAGGCCCTAAGGATAACCAAGAAATGCAATGAATATTCAAAAATTTCGCCAAACGCCTGTTGTTTTCACTCCATGGGTGGCTGCAGTAGTCTATTGATATCTAGGGACCCAGAGTTAGCCCGGTCTCACAGTTAACCCAGACTTAGCCCTAACTAAGTCATGCCTTTCAAGCAAATTTTAGTCTTTTCTCTGCCAAATGATCCAAAACTTAGTATATATGTTATCCCATTGAAAATATTTTTGCGGCCAAAAACATAAAATCTGTGTGCCCCGGAGGGAGGTCTGATGTCTACCGGGTTGTTTGTGGCCGAAAGTTAAGGTCAAAATTTCACAGGGGAGCTCCATTTATGTACCAAGGACAGCATGATTTTAGTCTAATTACAAATTTTCATGATCTTAGTGCTAGCGAATTCAATTCTATGACCAGTATGACGATAACAAATTTGAAAATTTATAAGGGCTTTGACCGTGAATAATGACTGAGGGTGTAAAGTTTCACCCCGAACGATTTTGACGGTCAAATCTCTTATAAATGCTCAAAGTTATTATCGCCATAAAATCGAAATCACATACTCTAGGAATATGAAAATTTGGAATTAAACTAAACATGGGGTGCTGAATCAAAATCCATGGTCAGAAATTTAGTATCGAGAAATTCTCAAAACTTTCCAAAACGAAACCGTTAGTTGAAAAGGTGTATCAAGTGAAATCAGTCCCCGGACAAGCTGTGCATCTCCCTGGTATAAAATGGCTCAAAACTGAAACCCTGGCTTCAAACTGACAAACCCTGGAGAGAAATTTATGAAGACAGTTCCAGTAATTAGGGTGCTGAATGTGAATATGGGGTCTGAAATTTCATATGACGCAAGCTAAAGAAATTTTGAAAAATTTCAAAACGAGGTCGCTTAGTTGAAAAGGTGTATTGTTCAGCGGGGAAATCACCGGGATACAATATATCGGGGGTACTTAGCTAGGGTGTACAAAAATGTTAAGAAGACAAACTTTCAAAATTTCTTTAGATTACTTCGAGTGAAATTTCAGACATCAGATTCACATTCAGCACTCAAATTTTAGTCTAACGTTTCATTATCTTAGTTTCTGCAATTTTAATTTCATGACGATGACAAAATTTGAAATTTATAAGGGGTTGTGAAAGATAACTGAGAGTGTGAAGTTACACCCCGAACGTTTTCACGGTCGAATCCCTTATTGCATCTCAAACTTATTATTACCCTGGGTACCAGACTGTCTCTGAAAGAAAATTTCTTTTAGAGAGAGTCTGGTACCCAGGGTAACTTATTATGACGACAAAATCAAAATCGCAAACCCTAGGAATATGGTAATTGCAAAGAGACTAAACTTTGGTAGCCTACGCTTAGAACCGTTACTCCTAGGCTAAAACTTTGGGTGCTGAATCTTTATCCGTGGCTCGAAGTTCCACACGGCGAAATTCCCAAAAATTTCCAAAACAAGGCCGTTAGTTGAAAAGGTGTATCGTGGTATTATGAAAGTTGCATAAAATTCAATCTGATAGACAATTTCTCCAGCTTTCATAATTATCTACCTCTTCTTCGTTGTGGCTCGTTGAGTTAGGACTTGAATGACTTAGTTTAACCCCCCCCCCCCATGGCAGTTCGGTACCCATTCCCAAATGGGAAATGCTGGCCTATGTCATCATCGGACAACGTTTCCCATTTCATTTAGGAAACAATCTGTTGCACTTCCGTTGCCTGACTGGGAAACGGTTTCCCTAATGGGACACAAAATGTAAATGGCAACAAATTTGAGTCAAATTTCATTCTGGGAAAATGAAAACATAACTTCCTGGCCCATGGAAACGGCTTTTGCACTGAACTTCTTACATACTTTCTTGGATAGGAGATTCTCTTCCAAATTTGTCTTTCTAACATCAGCACATAAGAGTTTTGCAGCTTTTGCAGCACACCCTTTCTTCTTGTTGTTCTCGTGAATATCCTGCGTGAACAACAACGATAACACCCAAACCGCACAAAACTGTCGCTACCATCCTCAGTAATGGTGCAAAATACAAGAAAGAAACATACCAGTGTTTTGTAGAAAATGTTCAACTGGAAACTCAACAGCCAAGCCTTCTCGAGATCACCAAAAAATTCGTGAGACCGCGTTCCTTACTTTCTATTACGTATCTCTGCGGATAACCAACACAGAATTCGATTTTCCTTTCCGCATTGTTCAAGATCAGCAATAATTTAAAAATTAAACGAGACTTACCCAGTAAGTTGAAGTTTGATTGTAATTCTTCTCTGTCATCAGCAGGAACGAAGGGATCACATGAGAAGCGAGCGCGCAGGCGCAGCAAGTCATTTTTGAACGCGAGTGACTGCAGGATTAATTGGAACACAGGGATCACAAAAGGGAGGGAAAAATCCATAGAAATACAATGATTGGGAGGGTGTGATCCCTTCGTTCCTGCTGATGACAGAGAAGAATTACAATCAAACTTCAACTTACTGGGTAAGTCTCGTTTAATTTTTAAATTCTACTCTGTCATCAGCTACGTCACTCTGGGATCACATGAGACTTTAAAGCCCTGCAGTCAGGAGCACACACAATCAACGAAATTCTCAGCAATTTTCTCAAAACTATAACATAGTAAACGGTTAAATATTGCCCATGCTAATAATGTAATAAAGTTTCAATGTACAGTACAATTCAAGTAAATTTCTCTAAAACCTTATGTCCATAGTTTTCCTTAATAATGTTCTTGTCATAAAACTTTGCAAAAGTGGCGCAATTAGACCATCCAGCTGTTTTCATTATTTCTACTAAGCTCAAACCTGCATTTTTTGTGGCAGAAGCAGAGGCAGACCTACAACTGTGAGCTGTGAACTTCTCAGTATCTATTCCAGAAGCTTTTAGTGTCGCTTTTACCCATCGACTAATTGTATCTTTACTGACGGGTTTGTAAGGTTTCTGAAAACTGATCAGTAATTGGGTGTGTCCTTCTCGTAATTTGGAAGTTCTAAGTAAATACTCGTTGAAAAGACGAACGATGCACAGATCTGGAGCATTGTTATATGCCAAGAGCTCTAAAGGTTTGATATGGCGACCTGGTTTTGTAGTTTTCAATGTATCTTGTATTGTAATTCTAATCAAATTGGGCAGTTGCTGTGTGTGTGAAATGTCAATCTTATGAATAGTTTGACAACGTTGACCAGTCAATATACATAGCAATGAGGTCATTTTTAAAGAGATTTCTTTTAGGCTCAATTTTTCTAATGGTGCTAGCTTTTTCAAATATAGCAACAAAATACTCACATCCCAAATGGAAGGATATTTTGGCAAACTTGGTCTTAACTCAAAGATACCTTTTAGAAATCGTTTGATCATTGGATGTTCCCCTAAGGGAACATGCCCAAGGGTAACAATGGAAGACAAGGCAGATCTTGCAGTGTTTATAGCACTGTACCCAAGACCCGTTTGAAACAACTGGGTGAGAAACTCCACAACTTGTTCTACTCTTGGCTGATACACATTAATTTCATTGTCATGGCAAAATTTAGCCCATCTATGAAGGTAAGAATCATACTGTTTTAGGGTACCTGGTCTCCAGGAGGCTAGTAAGATCTCCTGAGCTGGCTTCGATAACGAAGATGATTTTACTTTACCCCTGATAAGTGACATACAATCAGACGAAGTTTCTCGTGTAACGGGTGAACAGTTTTGCTGTCCGTTGCAAGACGAAGTAGTGACTGGCTTGGTTGTAGGATTACAGGAGGTCCTATCATCATTGTCATTGCCTTGGAGTACCATGCTTGTGTTGGCCAGTGAGGAAGTATGCATATTGCTTGCGCTTGATCTTCCAGTAATTTCCTCAGTATTTTGGGTATGAGACTAAAAGGGGGAAATATATAATTCTTGTACATCGACCAGTCTACAGTAAATGCGTCAACTGCAAATGCATCTGGTTCTGGTGTATATGACACATAGGCCTGAAACTGTCGATTTAAGCGTGAAGCAAATAAATCAACATTTGGACTGAAGTCGAATTTTTGCAGGCATGACTTAAGGATGTCTGAATTGATCATCCATTCTGTGCTATTTTTATGAGCACGTCTTGATTCTCTGTCAGCATCCACATTAAGCTTGCCAGGGATGTGAGCGACAGAGATCCAAATATTTCTATGAATACACCATTCCCATATGGATTTACACAAAGGGTTACAAGATTGGGAGTGATTTGTACCCATATGGGTTAACACTGAAACAGCAGTTGTGTTGTCAGTCATAATTCTGATATGGCAATCAGTGCAATCAATAGCGAATATTTTCAAGCCAAAAAATACAGCAAGCATTTCCAAGTAGTTTATATTATTCGATTTTTCTTCAATGGACCATAGACCACCTGTTTTGTCCTTGTTGCAGACCGCACCCCAGCCATTTAAAGATGCATCAGTTGTGATTGTTAAAGATGGCTTTTGGACAATGAGTGGCTTTGAAAATTGTCGTGGAAAGGAAACCCACCACCTTAACTCTTGTATGCTATCTTTCGATAGCTGCATAAAAGCATCAAAGTTGCCTTTGTGGGTTTTAAGGGCAAAAATTTTATCGTATTCAATATTACGGTAGTATAAAGGCCCATAAAGGGTGCCTGGAAAACATGAAATCATTTTTCCCACGACTTGTGCAACTTGGCGAATAGGCAGGTGCTTTCTTTGCATCACCTGACTGCAAAGATGCGTCACTGAATTGATTTTTTCTTCTGTTGGGGAAACAGTCATCGTTTCTGAATTCAGAATAAAGCCAAGCATTTTTAATTGCTTGGATGGGATGAATGATGACTTTTTTGGATGAATCACAAATCCAAGCTTTGTGAATAAACGCATTGTCTCTATGACATTTCTAACGCAATTTTCAAAGGTATCCGCTTGAATATATAAGTCATCAATATAGGCTGTTGTTATATGACCTGCTTTATGTAGGGTGGATAAAGGTACTTTCAAAATTTTTGTAAAGAGGCGTGGGCAACACCCTAATCCGTTCGCTAATGACGTGTACTGAAGCATTTTACCATAGAAACGAAAACGTAAGAACTTTCTATCTTTCTTAGAAATCGGTACGCTGTAGTATGCGTCTTTTAGATCAAGTGACGCCATGTAGCAGTCTTTTGACATCAAATTGACTATTGTATTCAAAGTGTCCATTTTGAAATGCCGATAAACAACTTGTTTGTTAAACTTTTTCAAATTCAATATCATGCGATATGACCCATCTGGTTTTGGTGTTAAAAATATAGGCGAAATGACTTCACCAACACATGGTTTCGCAGTTTCGATTACCTTTTTTCGCAACAAAGAACTGATCTCCTCTTCGATAAGACTTTTTTCCTTGTCGGTGAACCTAATTTCCCTTTGAGTCAATGATTCTTTTTCCTGGGGAAGTCCTTTACGTTCTATTTCGACTCCTGTTACGTAAGACAAAATTTGAGGGTCAGAGGTAATTTTTCTCCATTCGGATAGGTAGTTAGAAATTCTACCGGCTTGAAAAGACTCGCATTCAAGTGTCAAAAGTGAAATTAAATAGGGTAATCGAGCAGAAAATTCACTTACATCAACTGACTCTTGAATTCTTTGTAATTCGTCTAAAATTTCTTGGCGGTTCGTTGGTTTTGTTGGCTGTGCTGGTTCGAGTTCTGATTTTTCTGCTGGTAGAAGTTTCGTTTTCGGAACGGCGGGCGTGAGCGGCCTCGGTATAAAAAATCATTTCTTCTGTTGTAAGCAGACTGGTTTGATGGGCCCGGTTTGTTTCGAAACTTGTTATCGTTAGGGCGTAAACTGTGAAATGCTTTAGAAACCTTAGAAGATTCTTCGGCTTCTTTTAGTTCCTTTGTAAAATCTGACCCAAACAAGTATTGGCTATGATCAATAGCTCGTGATGTGAGAGCCTTATATTCAGGCTTTACTGCAGCTTTTAACGCATTACGCCTGAGGCAAGATAAGTCATTGGTAGCGTGACCAAGTAATGCGATACCATCGACAAGTTTTGTGACTACTGCTGATGGTGCTTCCTGTTGGTCACCCATATCAGCCATTAACAAATAATTTGCTGCGTCGACTACGATACATCCCACACGTTGAATTGTTTGTTGGATGTTGGAGATTTTTGTGTCGACAGATTTTTTATCGGAAAGTAAAAACGACCAAACTTCCTTATTCACCTTAATCTGGGGATGCATTTCCTTACAGTTAGCTGGGCGATTATATTTTTCTGAAATAGCCTTAAGTTTTTCGGGCGACAAATGTTTTCCCCAACGTTTATTGACAATCGCCGCTAATTCCTGAGTCACATCGTTGCTTGTTTTTTCATCAGTTTCTAGGTCTTCGCCTAGATGCTGCAGCAGGGCGCTTGGCTCAATTGGCTCAAAGGTAGCGTCACTTTCAAGTTCATCGTCACTAGCAAGAATGCTAATAGAATCGTGAGGGTCATCGCGAATTTCAAAAGTACGGGCTTGTTTTATGGGAGCAGAAGATGAGGCTGCATCATCGCCCATTCGCTTCTTGCAAGATTTAGGCTCATTTAACATTGTCCCTTCGGGATTCAAATGCCCCGTAGGCAAGCCATCAGATGGTGGGTCTTGCATCTGCTTTTGTCCAGTGGACGACAACTGCCCTGTGGGCAAACACGGGCGGTGCCCGACCTGTAATTTCCCCTCAGTGAGGGCTTGCAAGAAACTCGTAATTGAGGCCATATTTGTGCTAAGGGCCGAAAGAGTTTTCTTTATTTCGGCGTTTGAGTCAGCACTAGACTCGGCATTAGATTCTAAATCACTGTCCTGTTGTCGCACATCTTTTTCAATAGAAGACTCCATTGGTACTCTGCGGAAATAGTATGAAAACCTAGTGAGTGTGCGTTAACTCTTTGCCATAAAACAGATTAAATTTGACTTATTCAAAAAGTAAGTCTATTAAATTCTAAACTCACCAAACTTTGTCTTTTCTCTGGCAACGGTGGCGGAGCGTTCGTTTTTTGCGTCTGACTTTGCTGAACACCAAACTCGCAATGACTTGCTGCGCCTGCGCGCTCGCTTCTCATGTGATCCCAGAGTGACGTAGCTGATGACAGAGTAGAATCAATATTCAACCAAGTGTAACGCATAAATAAGTCAAGACTTTTACCTTTATTTCAATGCCTAAGTGCGTGGTATTTCTATTATTATGAGATCCCTTTGTTTCGCATTCCCCCGCAATTACGGAACAAAGACAGATCCTTATAGCCTTCTGGGTAACTGGCTGGCATGCATTGCGTGGCTTTTGTTTTCATTTTCCGTTTGGACAAATTACTTTTTTATACTAGTTACTTGTAAATTACAAACATGCGGCCGGGTAGCTGAATCATAGTATTGTTGGATATAAAATGATTTTGAATGAGGAAGAATCGTCCTCAGAAGTGTAGACTTGCCCCAAGTCTTTCAGTTAGACTTATTACAGATGACGAAATAAACTCGGGGTAAGTCTGCCAAAAGTGCTGTTTTACTGCAGGGGGGATCTTTCAACAAGATTGCATCTGTGGAGGATTTGAAGTAATTGAAGAAAAATTTGAAAGAAGCATAGAATTTGACCTTTGGTGCTTGGACTTTGCAACCATGGAAATGAATTGCATTGTTATTCAAATTTGTTGCTATTGACTTGTGTTGAAAGGAAGGAATAAGAGGAAGTTGATTTTAGGATGCATCTCGAAGAAAGTTTACCAAGTCTTTGTGACTTTGAAGTGCCTGGAAATTTAAAGGTGGACTTCTTGAGCTTTTACCATGTTCTACAGAGAGAATGTTAAAATTCCTTTGACACAACAAACTCTTTTGGTGGAGAGTTTGCTTCTTATATTGAACCCATGTGGAATTTAGCTTTGATCTTGCGGAATTGAAGCTTAAAAGAGAGATGTTCTGGTTTCTTATTCTATCCACTGGTGTCGAGCACAGCTTCGTATCTCTGTAAGTTTTGGATCTTTCTTGTTGTTTACTAGGTGCCATAAAAGTTTCCACCTTCCACGTCGGCAATTTCCAAGTATTTGCTCGTAACTTGAAATGAAATTTCAAACTCCAGCCCCTTTCCAACTTCACTGCAATTTTTCCTTGGTCAGTCGCAGTCACTGTGTCGCTTGATTGTTGCTTATTCTTTTCTTCGAGTCAGCCAATAAAAACCCTATCAATTGTTAGGCCGGCCAATGATAACCTATTCATTCTTCCTTTCACCCAATCATGTAAAGTCTTAGCATGTGACTGCAATTGTTTTAACAATTGACTAATTAGCGAGGTATGTGCTCAAATCTCAAATTCACTCAGCTTCATACAGATTAGTAAGCGCCCTTCGGCCGCAACAACATGAAGTTAAGATGACTGCAACACATACCGGTTGTTGAAGAGCGTTTATACTCAAAAAGAAAAGGCACAGCTTTCAACTATGTTCATTATCATTGCTGTTATTACGCAGCGCGGTTCTCTTTTGATTGCATTCCGTAGGAGCTTGAAGCTTGAAATTGGCATTCTGGTTTAGTGCAAGGATCGAATATTTGCAAAATTTTAATGTTTTTAAGGATTTTCGTTATTGCAACTGATCGCTTTGCGATCTCATCTTCAGTTAAAAGCCAGATATAATTCTGAGAAGTATCACCTTGCATAGATATTTGATTATGAAACCAGAATCGACATAAATACAATAAATAATATAAAAAACAATAAGATTTAGTGAAAAGGCTTGTTCTAACATGATATTCTTAAAAAAAAGTGAGTGATGAGTGAGAAATGACATAAGATTATTTATGCCTGGAATGATAAAAGATCGTAAAGATAATATACATCCAAATTTCTCTTAGATATGAATTAAGTACACGTATTACAAGGACTGCGGAGCAATCAAAAAAGTGGATGGGCTAGGCAGCGAGCGCCAAGTGTCTAATTCTATGTCAGACTCACTGGATTGCAGGAAAACATCCTTTTCATGAAAAATTGAATAAACTATCACAATCCTATTGAATAGTTTCAAGTATTCAATTTCATCTGCAAAATCATCGGAGGCCAATGCCGTCAATGCCTCGAGGGGTAGCAATTCGGGCTGCTTTAAGATTTGGCTGATTGAAATGAAGATCTGTAAAGTGTACTACGAATCAGGAGCTTCAATATGTATCGTTCTGAATTCGTCTTTAGCGGTTCCAATTTCAGTTTCTCTCTCAGCCGACAAAGTGCTAATCATTTTCAAACTCTTGCCAACAAAAACAACGCAATTTATTCCCAAAAAGTGGGTGGCACCCAGCATACCCTGCTCCGCGGTCCCTTTTACAGAAAGGCCTTTATATTTAAAGAGCCATTACTAACCATGATCCTTTTTGGCACCAAAGTCGACTTTCGTATTATCTGAAAGTCCTTTTTGGCCTAAATTCCCTTTGTCTGGCTTTTCATTGGGCGCACAAAGGATCATGGTTAGCAATGGGTCTTTAAAGGCACACGTAGATTTGAAGCCAAATGGTACATTTAACGAGGGCAAAGAAGTAATGACGTTACACGCTCCATTAGAACTTCAACTTCAGCTGTATCTAGTTGATGCTCGAAACGTCTTGCTCTATTCAGTTCGTATCTAAACGCTAGCATTTTGCTTTATTTACATTTTCTCTTGCAATAAACTGTCATCAATAGAAAGCAAATTTGCAATCAAACAAAGCGAAATAGAAGCGTCTAGAATGCAATTTGTCCATTCAGTTGAGAAACACAAAATTATCACTTTGTTTTTATAACTGCAAGGCCGTGCTGAGACCTTAAATAGCCTAAATGTCGGTTTAATCAAGGGCACGCTGACGATATGCAAGTGGCCTAGGCATTTGATCGTCCTTAATTTAGTTAAAATAACAGTGCAGCGTGTGGCGACGTATTAGTAGCAAAACGATCGATAATACCTATCAAAATATACTTTAACGCCATAGAATCTATGAACTAAACGTATCGGGCCGTGCCCTTCGTCAGTAGTTAAAGCCTGGTTTCCATATAATCGCAAGGAGTCGCAGAGAGTCGCAATGAGTCGCAGAGAGTCGCAAGGAGTCGCAAGGAGTTGCAATTATTGTGACATGAAAAAGTGGTTTCCATATGATCGCGAATGGTCGCAGAGAATCCCAACTAACTTCACTTTCATCAACTTTCAAACCAAAATTGTGATCACGGAAATGAGATTATCCCCCAAAACAATAGAGTTGTTATCGCAAGGAGTTGCAAAAGTTGTGAACAGTGGTTTCCATTAATCGCAATGGATCGCAACGAGTCGCAGTGAGTCGCAGAGATAGAAACTTTTCTATCTCTGCGACTGCCTGCGACAGCGATCGCAAGGAGTCGCAAAGAGTCGCAAACAAATTTTTAGCCGGTTTCCATATGATCGCAGAGAGTCGCAAGCAAACGTGATCACTTTTATTGCAACTCGCTGCGATTCCTTGCGACTCCTTGCGATCATATGGAAACCAGGCTTAATTTAGTTACTTAATTTAGTTAATTTAGTTAATTCGGATACCACATTAAACAAGATGGCTGAAGTGTTGATTACCTTTATCAGTTGAGCAAGTTGATGGTGTTTTCTCTACTTCTTCTTCTTTGTTGCTCTCGATACAAAACAGTTTACAACCCACAGCTAGAGCAGTGGGTGGTTCTAGGTAATATCCGTACATCTTCTCCCCCATGGAAGAGAAAATGTGGAGGTATGCAAAGTTCCCCCAAATCCAGGGGCATGCAGCTGCTGAGATGCAAAAATCCTGAGGAAGTGACAAAAATTAGGAATAATCCAGACCTTCAAAATGCTGGTTAACTCTTTCATTGGGGCAAACTGTCTGTAGAATCGAAATATCCGGACATTCCTGTACTTGTAGAGGCAAAAATCCGGCTTTCAATCACGAAAAATCCGGAGCCTTCCATTTGATGCGTTGTTCTTCTATAGCTAGGGGGTACGGATATTAACTGGAACAACCAAGTGCCACCGCCATGTGTAGTCTTACTCAAGCATGTAACAGCCTTCATCTGCGCAGCGAAATTAATATCTGCGCGAGCTGCGCAGGAGAAGGCTGACATATATTACTGTTTCGAGCAGTGGGTTGTAAACTGTTTTATATCGAGTAGAACCGAGAAGAAGAAGGAGAGAAAACACCATCCACTTGCTCAACTAACCAAGGTAATGAACACTTTTAAACCACCTTGTTAATTGTAATATCAGAATTATATAGATAAGGAAGATTGAATGCTTAGGCCACTTCCATATCATCAGGATGCCCTTGGGTTAATAAGTTAAGCTAAGTGTTTGTATGATTGGTAATTCCAAACCTACCAAATTCTGAAGACTGTAGACCTGGTAGCAGAGACGGAAATTAATTTTCCATCTGACATAGCTAAAAATCTTTAAAACAGAAGATTTCCGATTCACCATGGCGAAATGAAACTTCGACAGTGAAAGCGAAAATCTTTCTGAAATCTTCCAAGTTTTCGGAATTAGCACCAAGAATACACACCCTAAGTGTTCGTAGAAATGAATAAATATACGATTACTAGAGTTGTTCCAATGGTTCATCCACGAATCTCAGAGATTTTTATCGCTTGGTTTCCAAATCATGCTTCCCTCTGTCCACCATTTCTGCACTTTTTGATCCTACAAGAAAATTGAGAATGAATCTTTCCATGCATATACGAGTTCGGTGCTGCCACAATTAATGATGAAATTAAAATTACATTATTTGCGTGTTTGGATGGAAAGTCAATTGTTACCTTAATGCTTTCGTGTACTTCGTTAGCGATTGCTTGAATCTTTCTCATAGTTTCCCTGTCCTTCAGTTCTCCTGGGTTGCTTTTGATGACATTGTCATCGTAGCAAAAACAGTCAAAAGCAACCCAGGAGAACTGAAGGACAGGGAAACTATGAGAAAGATTCAAGCAATCGCTAACGAAATACACGAAAGCATTAAGGTAAAATTACATTGTTAACAATAGTTTGCCTACCGTCTTCCAATATTGTGATCTTGTCTCCGCATACATTAGTAGAAGATTCAGAAGAGTCACTTGGTCACAGTGTCAGTAACACCTTCTTGCTAAAAGAATTTGGTATTCTACGACGCCAAATTCATCCAGAATAAGGCTGATCTACTATTTTCGGCGCATTCTTACGTCACAAAGCTTGCTCTAAATCATTGGTTGCCCAACTACTACACAATAGTACAGTACAATATGCTTCAAAACGCGAAACCTTCATACACTTTGTTTTAAAAATCGAAAGCGAGGCAGCCATGAATTATAAAAAAAATTTGCCGCTACAAATTCGAGCTAGGACCAGATGATAGACGGAACGCTTGAATGAAAACGGAAACGGCCGTAAAGCCACAAGTGTAAGGACAAAAAAGCTGTCTCATACTCCTACAATCACCCATGCTAAAACAAATCTAGATAATACTTACACACTGAAGTGAATGAGCATGTAAACGACAGCCAAACAAACAACAACAACAATAACCAAACTCATTGCCAATACCAATGGATCAGAGATTGCTAGAAAAAAGGAGGCAAATTTCAAAGAATTATCAGAAGATTTTATCATATGGTCAATGGAAAAGATGGAAAGAGTTTTTTTCCTTTTTCATCATATTTTACATCGAATATATACATCTAGCTTACTATGTACAAATATGCAAAGTAAACTAATCTAAATCGATGAATATATAATACATAAATAAACATTTTTACAGTATTTTAATAAACTAACCAAATTAAATAAAAAAGACTGATCTCCAGACACATATTGACAAGCGCTACATTTACAATTCGGGCCATTCCATTTTTGTAATCATAGTTTTAAAGCTGTTTAGATTTTCTGCAGATTTTATTTCATCTGACAACCCATTCCAGATTTGAGGTCCCAATGATCGAAGGCTATTGGAACCAAACGTGACTTGATTTGGTCTATAATGCTGTAAGCCATTGGAGTTTCGTAATGGGTAATGAGAAGGTTTTATTTTGAAAACGTCATGCATGAAGGAGGGGTTTAAATTTCTCAAAGTCTTAAGAATTTCTACACAGAGAACTCTTAGACAGGAAACATGCATAGTACACTTCTCTGACTTCGAAAGTAAATCGCTATACGAGCTAATGTGATCATTGTGTAAGAATCTTAAGGGCGCGTTCTTGAATCTTTTCAATCTTTTGCAAAGATTTAGCTGACGAGAATTACCATACAAGAGGGCAATAATCAAAATTTGAATATAGAGGACGAGAATCCTGTTCAGAAGAGAATAGGTTCAAGTCATGCGAAACTGTCAATGTAGCCACCTGATTTGATCAATGTTTCAGTGAACAAGGCGCAACAGAGACAAAACTACCATCGTCCATAAAAGATAGGGCTAAATGAATATTTCAGTGGTGTTGATAACCGAAGATAATGATTAACTTCCTGCAGATTTTCAAACAATGGTGGACCTCGTTCCCAGTATGAGGTAACTTGTGGAAGCATAGAGTTGGCTTCGTGCCTTACTGTGTAACTTGTGGACGCTAATCTAGCTATTTGAGGGAGATGATTTGCTCCCCTCCTGCTAAATTGTTGCACTGCTCATACTCTTGCTTACTTGGCTAGGCCAATTACAAACCTGTGCAAAACAAGGCAGGAAATTGACTTGAAACGTACGTAGTCTTGCGATCCACGCATGGGTGCCTTTAAAAGTTGAAAAAACAAAGCTCACCTTTACAGCTTTTACCATCCCCTTCGTATCCTTTCTTGCATGCACACGTATGGGCTCCATTTGTGTTTGTGCAGTCTGCATTTGCATGACAAGAATGAGTGTTGGTTACACACTCGTCTACATCGCCACACCATGTTCCATTTCCATGGTACCCACCGGCACAAACACAAGCATATGTGCCATTCATGTTGTTACATGCGGCATTGACATGACATCCACCACGTGACTTTCCACATTCGTTTATATCCATGCAATGAATTCCATTGCCACTGTATCCTGATTGACATTGACATGTCCTTGAGCCAATAGTATTCGTGCAATTTGCATTGCTATGGCAACCTCCATTGTTTGTGAGACATTCATTGATATCAACACAACTGATGCCATTGCCCGTGAAACCCGCGTGACACGTGCAGGTTCGTGATCCAAAAGTGTTGGTGCATGTTGCTAAGGTTGCATGGCAACCACCATAGTTGACAAGGCACTCATTCACATCTGCACAAGCTTTCCCCTCGCCTAAGATTCAAAAGAGAGTTCATTAAGGATATTTTTGTGTTCTGTTAACTTATGACCTGCGTTCATGATCCCGACTGGCCGGGATACCTCGCCTAGCCGGAATACCTCGCCTAGCTGGGATACCTCGCCTAGCCGGGATACCTCGCTTAGCCGGGATACCTTGCCTAGCCGGGACATTTTCTCGTTGAGTTGAATTTCCAAGTCAGCGAATTTTATGAATCCGATTGTACACTATATTCCTAATGCCCAGAAAATAGAAAAAAAAAATACAAAAAATAAATCAACCTTTGACCATGAACCAAAATCAACGTCAGCCTTTCAGCTATTCACCACTTCAAATAACAGCCTCGTTTTTGAAATTATTCAGAATTCTTCCATACAAATTTGAGGTCATAAATTTCGGATTTGCGTCCAATGCAAAGTTTAGTCTAACCACAAGTTTTCGTGTTGCTAGTGGTCGCAATGTTTATTCTTAAGTGACGTAGAGTTTGAAAACCTATAGAAGATTTGACCGTGAAAATGACTCAGCATGTAAAGCTTCACCCCGAATGGTCTTCTCGGTCAAATCCTTATAATTTTCAAACTTAGAATCGTTGTAAAATCAACACCAAAGTCGTTGGCAGTGTAAAGACATGAAACTAGGCTAGAGTTTGGATGCTAAATCCGAATCTGGGCTCAAAATTCCCGTCTGAACGATGGGAAGAGATGTTAACAAATTTCCAAAAAGGAGGCCAGTTAATTGAAATGACGTGTCTATCCCAATTTATCAAGTTCTCCGTATAATGAATCCTTAAATGTGTGCAGTTCCCTTTGGTGCAACTGGCATTGAAAGGACAGAGCAGAAACTGCGTAAAGTGACGTCATCGAGCGATCTGATATATAGAAGTGTTAATGTACGTACCGAGGGGCAAATCACTGATTTTTTTTCGTACACCTTCCTTGAAATCACAAAAAAATTACTACAAAAATCACAACATCAGAGAATCACAAAAAAAATCACCTGCAAAATACACTAAAAATCACAAACCACTGAAAAATTACTGAAAAATCACACACAAAAAAAAACTAAAAAACTCTAAAATCACTAAAAAGTCACCAAAAAAATCATGTGATCCTTGAATCACAAAAATCATGTACGCTATTTTGAGAAGTGATTCGCCCCTCGGTACGTACCGTTAAGTCCTCGAATAAACCGTCAGGGGCTCATTTCGCAAAAGATATGTAATAACTTGGCTATTTTCACACGGCGCCCTGAAGAGCAGCCGCTCGGCTAACATGACTACTGTACCAAAGAACTTTAAATGAAAAATGAAGGATTCTGAATTAAATGAATCAATCAAATGACTGCAATATTGCTTGATGGTTGCTTGCTTTCTTTATTTATTGAGAAAATTGACGTCACCAACAATCGATTTGTCAAAGCGTTCTTGGCTGTTGGATGTCACTTTCTCTCTGATCATTACCTTATATATATATATGTCGATTGCAAACTCAATCACTCCCTAAGTAACCCCTTGCACCATGACAAACAGTCACAGAGAGACACTAGACGCTGCTCACTGCACAGGAAATCAATCACTTATTCGATAGAAGCCAATTCACACTGTGTACTCCGTGACTCAAAAATGAATTATCCTACATCAAAGAAATTAATAATAGTACGACAAATGGCATACTGACCTACAAATCCGGAATTGCATGTGCATGCGAAAGATCCTTTTGCATTAGAACAATTTGCATTTCGGTCGCATCCATGCATATTGGCTCCACATTCATTGACGTCAGCACAATGTGTCCCATTACCCGTGTATCCCATCTTACATGCGCATGCGAAAGAGCCAATTTGATTATGACACACTGCATTCATTGAACAACCACCATTGCCTGTTGCACATTCGTCGATATCGAGACAGACAATGCCATTTCCTAGAAATTGAGAGCAGAAGATATAACTTCTCTTCATTTGTACGGAGATGCGTTTATTCAAAATTGCCTGCGTGACAATTTACTCAGTGTCCCAATGAATAGTGCTCCAGTTAAAAAATTAATCTAATTTAATTATCAAAGCTACGATGAAATTTTCAGTTATCTTAATCCAGGGAGAGATGATAAAAGTTTGTTTAATTATGGATAGGGTTGACAATGACAATTTGAAAACATTTTTCTAAGCTCTCAGATATACTCCATAAGTAACGGCGAACATCCTGGCCATGGCCTACATTTATGACGATGATTCTCTTGCATCCCTGCCCTAAACCCTGGTAATCAGGGGCTCATAATGAAAAAAGTGAAAAAGCTGACCCTGTTTTCAGCAATGATCAATAGAATTATGATGGAATCAGGGCTTCGAATCTCAATCCCATGGGAATGTTTACAATTCTTCAATCAAATTGAAGGCTCTATCACATCTACACCGTGACAACTTCTGTCTCAAGACCATAACGAAGTTAGACAAACACGCATTCATTCCATGAAATAAGAGACAAATTAGAACGCTTTGATGGCATCGTCTCTAACGATTTCGTTATTGGGTGATCAAGCTAGGCTATTTCAGCAAAGCGAATTGTGGGATTGCAACGTTTCCACAAACCGACAGTAAGAAAGAGTGCGAGAGACATATCGCAGCAGCTTACTGATTCTTTTGAAATTCTTTGCGGCTAACGCGGCACGATCAAAAAATCATCGGCAGTTCACGGGAAAGTGATTCAGTCTTTGGTCTACTTGCCAAAATAAAAGAATTTAAAGATGCAATCAATTTAACGTGATTTTTCACAATAGAGCAGATTTTTGGGGGCATTAGATATATATATGAAGAAAATGTATTTATACCCGAGTATCCAATTTCGCACTGGCAAGTTCTGCTTCCGATTGTATCTGTACACTTTGCATTTGAACTGCATCCACCATTATTGGTCAAACATTCATTGATGTTGTCACAATATGTTCCATTTCCTGTATATCCCATTTTACAAGTACACATTCTTGAACCAAGCGTATTTGCACACACTGCATTGATATCACAGCCTCCAATTGAAGTCAAACATTCATCAATATCGTTGCAAACAATTCCGTTGCCTAGAATTCAAAAATAATAATGACAATAACAGGGGTGGAACAAGTGCGTGAAGCCACGAAGTAGCTTCACAGGAAGCTGGTCTGTCTGGAAGGAAGAAAGGGGAGGAAAGAGAGGAAGCAGAATAGAAAGAAGGAAAAGAATTGAGACGATGAAGGGAAAGGAGAAGAAGTAAAAGGAGAAAAGATGGAATGAAAAGGGAGAATAGAACGAAGGATAAAAAGAAGATATGATGACAAAAGAATAGATATTGAAAATATGAAGAAAAAAGGAAGGAAATAGCGGAAGGAAAAGATAAATTGTCTTCCTTATCACTGACCCTGTACGCAAGTATTGTTCAAGTGGACTATCTATTCTCTTTGATTGTTCCTCTGTGTCTCCTCAATATAATACAGGTAACGAACAGCAGACCGTATAAGTAACTAAGTACATAGAAGTTACAACTAGTTGTACGAATGATAATAAGGCGAGTTGAAAGCTCTGTAGATCTATCAATAGCGATTGCTAATGACTTGCAATGAATGACAAGGGCAAATTTTGTAATACAGTGGCATCAGTTGCTTTGGTTCACACCTCAATTCAAAGCAATTAGCGTTTTCAGACAAAAGAAATTCTCTCAACAAGTAATTCAAAATAAACATAGCCGCAAAGCTGCCCTGAAGCGGCAAACTCTCACTTAGTGCGGACGAAGGAAGGTTCTAAAGAAAAGTTATTTGCTTATAACAAAAGAAGAAGGGTAAATCTGAAGTTCTGTCTGGCGGATTTTGTTTACGTGCTTCAGAAGCCAAGCAGAAGGCATTACAATTCTTGCATATGTAGCATTCAAATGTTAGCAGTTACTCCTCAGCTCCTAAATAACGTAAACAAAATCCGCCACACAGAACTTTAGACTTACCCCTCTTCTTTCTTTATAAGCACATAACTTCTCTTAAAAACCACCCTTCGCCCGCGCCAAGTGAGAGTTTGCCAAGCGGGCTTCAGGGCAACTTTGCAGCAATGTTTGTATTTGAATTACCGGTTGAGAGGATTCCTTTTGTCTGCATTCGCTAATCGCTTTGAATTGAGGTGTGAACCAAAGCAACTGATGCAACTGTGTTACAAAATCTGCCCTTGTTGCAAAGAATCGATTTGAGCAGCTGACTAAATAAGAAAAGACGGACTGAAGTTCTTGATACCTGCATATCCAGAGTTGCAGTTACAAGCTCTGCTTCCCATTGTATCTGTGCAATTTGCATTTGAACTGCATCCACCATTATTAGTCATACATTCATTGATATTTTCACAATGTGTTCCATTCCCTGTATATCCCATTTTACATGTGCATATCCTTGAGCCAGGCGTGTTTGAGCACATGGCATTACTGTCACAGCCTCCATTCGATGTCACACACTCGTTGATATCGTTGCAATCAAAGCCGTTTCCTGAATTTTGGAGAGAATGAAGGCAAAGAGCCCATTGAGAGATGGAATGAAATAGCAGATTAGTCAGAAAAAGTAAACACTATTTGAAAATGGTCATGCAAAACTGTAAAAGCACTTTCAAAATTGCAACTCCGCATTGCCTAACTAAAGCTTTTACTTAATTTGAGACACTGTTCATAATCTAAAATGCATCATCTTAGAGGGCATGACAAAGTAGAAACTGCGTAAAATGACGTCAACGAGCAATCTGAGATTAGGAAATGTTTGGACAGATAAGCTTTTTGAAATGATAAATCAACAGTTTCAGGTCCTTTGGAAGAAAATATCGAGTGTTGCCTATTTTTGTGATCCGTTTCAGGGAGCTAAAGGGGCTAAAAGTTACGGGTTTTCGTGCATGCGTGCGCAGTTTCTGCTATGTCAGAGGGCATATGTCATGAGCTTGATTGGTTTAGGCAACACAATGCTCGCTTTTTCAAAGCAAAGGATTGAGGCAGAATTTTTATTGCAATGGAAATTAATGAAACAGAAAATTACAGTCACGAAACAACGGAATTCTGTTCTGAACTTGTTTGTTGTATTAACCAATTGCTAATATGGCATATGTCCATAGGTTCCTATTAAGGAGTTCCCTAAACTAGTTTCCGTGAGCCTTGTCTTAAAATCGTTGGGTGAGTGGCTCAATTTAAAGCAGCGTAATATCCACTGTATTAGGCTCAATTTAAAGCCCCAATAAACTTTAAACAAGAAAGAGAAAAAGAACAAGAGAAAGAAAAAAGAAAGTGAGAAGAAAGATGTAACAGTAATTAAATTCAGCTCCTTCAGGATGCTGCAATCCCCCTCCCTCCCCCTCCCCTGTAAATCACGAAAGAAAAGACGTTAATTCTGATAGGCTCGCTGATCAATGGAATGGGCGGTGACCTTCGGGTTGGGGCATGCGCGAATTCCTTAAAGGAAAATAAAGGACAATCACCTTCAAATCGCTGCTGTGCAGAATTCAAAAATCTTAGAAACGGGTCAATCTCTTCCGGAGAAAAATCCAAAAGACTTTCATTCATATCACCCACCTTCTGCTGCCCATAAAGAAATCTGTTTTAACCCTTGTCACTCCTTCTCTTTGTTTTCGCAGTGAAATATCTCTCTCACCAAATGACCCTTCTTGGAGGCCTTCCTACTTTCCATAGGCACTGGCTAAAATTGATATCTAATTCTTGAATTTATTCCATTATGAATAGAATTCATTCTCTGACAAAATTCATTCCTTGCTAAATTTCATTCTCTGATGCATCGAGGGTCTGCCAACTGATAGTAGCCCAAACAATACCACTTACATAATTCCTTGTATCTTGCAAACAATGATCACAAAAGCTAACTTGCCAAATTAGAAGAAAGAGAGAGAATTAGAGAAAGGAATCCTTCACACATACCTTTATATCCAGTTTTACATCGACAATTTCTGCTTCCCGTTGTATCTGTACAATCCGCATTTGAACTGCAACCACCATTATTAGCCAAACATTCATTGATATTCTCACAATAGGTCCCATTTCCTGCATATCCAAGTTTACAAGTGCACATTCTTGAGCCAAGAGTATTTGAACACATTGCATTGTTGTCACAGCCTCCATTTGATGTAAGACATTCATCAATATCGTTACAAATTATTCCGCTGCCTAAAAATTTAGAATTATAAATGATTGTGAGCACAACCTGAGAAGTAATAAAGGACAACTTCGGGGCTGATATGGTTGATGATTAAGTAAGGGATTATATTGTTAAAAAGAGTGTATCGTCCCCGTCACTACCATTTTGCTTTGTTTTTTCCCTGTGAAATGGCATATATAAATAAACAACCAGAGTATCTTGACGTCATCAGGTGCCTTGGCTTGGTTTGTGCCTTGTCACTTTCAATTAAAACAAGGCTGTCCTGTCATTTTCTTATCTCTTAATTGCTAACAGCCTCTTAATCGTGTGCTCATGGAAAAAGGGGCTAATGGTTACTAGATTTGGCCTAAATCATCAGAATTGTTAATGAATTTAAAACTATTCTGATCGGTAAAACTTGAAAAAAATTGATTGCTCATGGCAGCTGCTAGAAAGTCTACTTTCTAGCATGACTTTACCAACCCTGTTTTCCGTTGCGCTAATTTCTCTTTCTTTCCATTACAGTTTCTTCGAATGACATTTTCTGCAATCATCTTCCACAAACCATGCACTTACTACCACTTCAAAACAGACGCTGATCAAAGGAATCTTAGAGGTACGCCCTTACGCCCCAGAATCATATGCTTTACATTGCTCTTGTCTATATCAAGAGTCACATCGGTGTGACCATCCTTTTGTCTCTTTCCAGTTGCTAAAAGAGTCTTGTAATTCCTATAGATCTATGAATCGGAAGAAATTGAATACATCTATCTTGCGGTCATAAAATCTAATGTTTTCTTGTAATTCATTCCATAATCAAAGGAAACCTTTTGTCAACTCACAGATTTTTAAGTGCCCTATAACAATTTCTTTTGGGACGATACGAGACGGAAGGAGAAAAGGATTTAGATAATCTCTATACCTGCATATCCAGAGTTACATCGACAAATTCTGCTTCCCATTGCATCTGTGCAAGTTGCATTTGAACTGCAGCCACCATTATTAGTCAAACATTCATTGATGTTTTCACAATATGTTCCATTCCCTGTATATCCCATTTTACAAGTGCACATTCTTGAGCCAAGCGTATTTGAGCACATTGCATTCTTGTCACAGCCTCCATTTGATGTCAGACATTCATCAATATCGTTACAAATTATTCCATTGCCTGAATTTCGAAAGCAACAAACTAATGAAGACAGATTCAGACCATAGTAGAATCACCTTACAATGAGCTAGATTGTCGATACTGTTTACAAAAGACTGCCTTACAAACCTCAAAGAAACTCTCTGTGAACTGCAGACGTTTATTCTCTCTTATTTTAGTATATTCTCGTTTATTGACTCTTCATAATACATTGACTGCAATCTCACTACCTCTTCCTTAGGGGTATTTTCTGGGGGTAATTGTAGGGAGATGTAGATCGTAATTGTCAGAAGCCTTAGGGGCATGTTCTGGGGTGATTGCTTCGTCTCATTGTTGCTCGCTTAAACGTGATATCGTATTGCTTTAAAGAACAAGATCCACATATGTCCTTCAAGCATGTCCCTCTGATTTTGGTAAAGTTCGTATTCGATATAGAACTTTTACAATAATTCAATATTCAAAGCCGCTTGACAATTCCAGTGCCACCTAATCAGTTTGGACTTTCTTCTCTCTTGGGAAGTATAAATAATAGATGTAATCGGCTAAGGTTAGTTTTACCCATTTCAAGTACAGTAAAGTCCCGCCTTTAAGAAACTGCATTATAAGAAACTCAGGCCTGATTTCGCTGAATAAAATACCTCTTTACAAGAAACTATCCAGGCTGATTCATTTTCAGTTTCTTATACAATGGCACATAGCAATATAATCATGCGTATATTTGAACATGTCTCTGATATCATAGGTCTCAATTCTCTAGAAAAGAGAATGAAAGTTTCAGGCCCAAATTGTTATAGTTTCACGAAACGTACAGTACTGGCTCAAACTGTTAGATTCACATATAACAGCGCATATTTCAAAAACGTTTTCTTAACAATGTTGACAGCTGTTTGGAGTATAAAAGTGTTTCTTATACCATGGTATACACACCCTGTTTTGAAGAAGCATATCGTAACATAAGAAACCAATCAGGCTGCCTTCCCGTAACGAGTTTCTTAAAGGCGGGACTTTACTGTAATGTGACCATACTCTCGGGAAGTTTCAGCATTATTCTACTTTTTACACTCATGGCACAACTTTCCATGGCACGAAATATGTCAAAAAAATTACAGATGTTTTATCAAGAGATTGATCAAATGACTTAAAATGTGTGTAAACAAACCTTAGACAATTTTGTCTGTTGGCAAAGCGTATCAAATTTACACGTTGGTGAGGTGTTGTTCTTATAATGCGACGTGTTTCCGGGATGGTAATATCCATGGTGGCAAGTCGCATGTTTACTTATTACAGGACTCAAAAAAGAGTCTGGAATTGTTATAGCCCTTTCACGTGGGAAAGAGCTAGATAGCTATAAAATAAAGTCACAGATTGTAAAGTTGCATCCTCACTCGCTTCTGTTATCAAAGGGGCCTGTTAACGACTCATAGATCTGTAAATGTTCAATAAGCGCTCCTAATAGGACTTCAAACTTTGAACGACACAAGAAGAAAATAGAAAAGAAAAAATGGACTTCATACCTGTATATCCAGAGTTGCATTGACAATTTCTGTTTCCCATTGTGTCTGTACAATTTGCATTTGAACTGCATCCACCATTATTACTTAAACATTCATCAACATTTTCACAGTATGTTCCATTGCCAGAATAACCCGATTTACATGTACACATTCGTGAGCCAAGCGTATTTGAACACATGGCATTGTTGTGGCAGCCTCCATTTGCTTCCAAACACTCGTCAATGTCGTTGCAAACAATTCCGTTGCCTAAATTTTGGAAACAATAAGTTTTACCTTTAGTAACAAAACCTTTAGTATTACGTCGCTTTTTGGACTCACAGCATAACTTTGCATGGCACAAAATATGTTACAGAAATCAAAGGTGTCATACTGGTTGTCATGCTTTTCAATAGCTCCCTTTCAAAGCAGGACGACACTCTCTACAAATTTCAGACCTTTCTATCTTTTAATAATGGGCGAACTACGTTTTCACTATGAGGTCCTGTCAAAATAAACCTTAAGATCATGTCCTAGGATCGACGGTTTTGTCTTATTGTTGTCTTTATTGACACCTATATCACTTTGAACAAGGTCCCTATTTATTGTAGTACTCAGAACAATCTGGTAACGTTCCAAGCCCTATGACTCGGAAGACATTAGATCTATTAACCGTAAAGTCTTTCAGTAACAAAAGGAGACCTCTTGGTGACTCACGAATCTTTGAGTATCTATCAGCAACTCTCTTAGGACTACTTGAGAAGAAAAGTGAAAAGAGAACTTAATGATTTTTATACCCGTATATCCAGCTAAGCATTGACAACTTCTGCTTCCAATTGTATTTATACATTTCGCATTTGAACTGCATCCACCATTTTTAGTTAAACATTCATTTATATTCGCACAAGATATTCCATTCCCTGTAAAGCCAGATTTACATGCGCATGTTCTTGAACCAAGCGTGTTTGAACACAATGCATTGTTGTCACAGCCTCCATTTGATGTCAGACACTCATCAATGTCATTGCAAATAATTCCGTTGCCTAAATTTTAAAAACAGAACATGAATTAACCCAACCTTAAACCATACTAGAATGGTTATATACATTTGGTAAAATTGCCCTTTCTGCTTACTAAAAGCTCTCCTCAGAGGCGGACTGGCCGGTCGGGCTACCGGGCGATCGCCCGGTGGGCCCTTCCAAAAATATTACAAAAATTACTTTTTGAATTTTGATAATTAACGGTGTATCGTCTTGTTTTGTAAAGGCCCTCTTCATTTGCCGTACAGATTGGATACAAAGATAAGTTCGAGGAAGTTCAGTACTACCAAGTCTTTGTCCAACAATTTTGGGGCCCCTGATATGAATGCACAAAGTACTCTACGCCTAGGGCCCACTGGTTCTAACGCAATAAATGCGATACGTAACTACGATACTAAAGTCTGAAGTTTTCTCGTTGGGGCCCTCAGTTTAATGTTGCATAAAGAACATGAAGCTTTTTGTGACTCAGTTTCACGCAAGGTCACTTGCACTGGCAGTAATTTTAGCAACAGACACTTCCCAAAACAATAAAATCAATCAATTCAAAGTACGTTTCATTAGCTAATTGATAAATCCGGCTTATGATCTAAATGATGAAATTTTGTCAAAACGCACGTGTATGTCGTATGTCGTATGTCGTATGTCAAACGCACTTAGCATCACATCTCCCCTATCAGAGTATCTTTAAACCCGTGGCATCGACTTATTACAAGCGTAGAGGATGGTGGAAACTAGCACAAATTGCCTGCAACGAATCAGCAGAGATTTCCACACTGTCCATGATACAGCAGTCAAATTTTGCAATGGTGTCAACAAGATCATCTCTTTGCAAACGAGTGAAATGCAGGAGATTCTCGAGGTTTCGACTTCATTACTAAACAAACGAGCAAGAAGAAGAAAAGCACATGCAGACGAAGAAAGAGATGAAGAAGTGATTTCATCTCCTCTTGAGCAATATAGAATAGAAGAAGTATTCTGTTATGGATGAGGTTGTGGGAAGCCTTCGTCGACCATTTCTACAACAGGGTGATCTCTATCAAGATTTTGCTTTTCTTGACCCAAGAAGATTTGCTGAATTCAGCAACAAGGAAATCCCTTAGAATATACTATCAAAACTTTGCAGCATCTCTGCCGTAAACATCGACAGAGAAGTTGTTAAAGAGCAGCTGGTTAGTTTTTTGACGCGTTCTAAACCCTATTAATACCGGGCTTTTTGGACCCTTGTAGGACCCTTGACGTAAAGTCGCCAATATTGCAGATATGAGAACGAAACTTGGTACAATGGTGTACAGTAACAAAATCTACACAATGGGCTAGTTTTTTTATTTTTCATTACATCCATGACGTCACAATGATGTCATAATTGAGGAAAATTCCAGTATTTGCTTCCTGTTGGCAAAATTGACAATATTTCAGTTTTCATTTGACTATTCCTTTTTTAAATGTACTAAAATGTATCACAAAGCATTAATAAGTAAAAATCCATAGTATGATATTTACTTAAGTTCATCATATATATTATATGTTCATTATTTATATACACCTGATTTTCATTGTTTAGTTTAAACCCCTAATTATTAATATAAATACTCTGAAATGCCTCAAGACGATGTATGATAATTAAGAGAAACCTTTTAGGTCATGAAAATTTTTCTAATACATTTGTTATCATTTATATGACGTCATAAACATTGATGACGTCATTAAGTTTAAAATTGCTGACGTCATCGAAAATGAATAAAACTATATACCATCTGAAAGCTCTCATCAAGATCTATTGAATGGTAGTGTTTTCAATGATCTGTAATCATTCTGAAAAAAATAAGAGTCCCTTCTTTTCTATTACTGCTGATCACGTGTTGAAAAGATGTTGGTCACGTGATCAGTGTCTACCATTTTGAAAAAATTTTTAGATTTTTAATCAGTATATGAAATTTGAGGAAAGGTCACCAAGTTTGAGCTCTGTATCTTTCGAACTGACAGCACTGCATCAAATAATCGGCGCCGCGGGCACTTTGTGCCCCCCCCCCCGGTAGTAATAGGGTTAAGACTTGCAATGACACTGCCTGATGAATATGAAAGAGCTGCATTTGGCGAATATTCTGAGGATGAAGAAGCATCAGACGGTGAAAGTGACCAGCATGACGGCAATGGAGTTTCAAGTTTGAACCAACTAGGTCGAAACAAGATCCCAATATAGATATAAATGAACAAGTGACAGAAGATAGAGATGGTCGCTGCTACAAGAATTCTTGCAAAACCTGCTTCTCGTGCGTTTTTACAGTTTTGTACCAATTTGGTCTGCACAGCACAGCCTACTCGCACCTTTACTGCTTATATAAGCACTTGATGACAGTAGCAGTTACTCAGGTTGAGTGTGAAAGGAGCTTCTCCCTCTTGAAGATAATAAAGAGTAGGCTAAGAAGCATGTTGGGCCAAGAACAGCTTGAAGCTTTCACTCTCCTAAGCATAGAGCGAAGAATACTGGATGAAATACCAAGTGATGAAGTGATTGATAAATTTTCAAAGACGTCGAAAGAACAATTCTAGGCTTCTGAACTTTTAGTTTTAGTTTTAACTAAGGCCTAGTTTATACTGCGTATTATTGCCAAAGCGCATTAAAATAATAACACGGAAAAAGTCTTAGTGTCAATTTGATACGGTTGTAAAACGCAGTATAAAATCAACAGGAATTTTGGAATTGAATTCACCAAGCCCTGCCGCAGTTTGAGCGAATTTGATAAGTCAATTGATAAGCCACAAAATTAATGATAATTTTGTAATGATAATAATTAATAATAATAATAATAATAAAATCTGCAAGCATTATAATACATCGCACGCTGACAAATGGTATGAACATAAAACTCCCCCAGTAGTAGAAGGAGAAAACACAACGATACTATGGGACTTTCCAATAAACACGGACAGAGCAATCCAAGCCAACCGACCAGATATAGTCATCAAAGACCACAAGAACAAAACATGCCTCCTTATTGATATGACAATTCCTACAGATCGAAATATTTCCGTCAAAGAATTTGACAAGTTATCAAAGTACAAAGACCTTCAAATTGAGATAGAACGGATGTGGCACCTTAAAACAACTATTGTACCTGTCGTAGTTGGTGCACTTGGGATGGTGAAAAAGGGAATCCAAAATCACCTCAATACAATCCCTGGAGAACCAAACTTGGAAGAAATACAAAAAAGAGTACTTACAAGTACTACCCACCTACTTCGCAAAGCACTGTCAATATAAAGATCTGAACAGCAAATAACTGTAACGTTGAAGTGCATATCAATGTTAGCATGCAAGTAACAAACCCTCTTGCTGCCCCAGGTATCGGGATGATCCCCGGCAGCTAGATTGTATACAGCCGAAATCAAAAGAAAGTACCAATTCATAATAATAATAATAGTAATAATAATAAATGACAAGCGAAGATTACCTCATGAAATAGGTCGCAGTTGAGCTTGACTGTCAAAAGTTTGTGAGCCCAAGGCTGAAAATTGAACTCGCCGATGAAAGGAAAAGGAAAGGGAAAGAGAAGGCACTTCATGTACAATACTTTAGGGATGTTCAAGAGGTAGCTAGTGATCAATCTTGGGACTGGCTGAAGAATGGAAGAATGAAGAGAGAAACAGAAAGCTTGGTGTGTGCCGCACAAGATCAGGCCTTGCATACCAATGCAATTAAGTCAAAAATTTACAAAGAAAACATTAGTCCTTTGTGTCGTCTATGCAACAAATATTCTGAGACCGTAATGCATTTGGTAAGTGGATGTGAAATCCTCGCACAGAAAGATTACAAGAAAAGACATGACAAATTAGGTCTACATATTCACTGGCTGCTCTGTTGCAAATATGATTGAATGCAGCAAGAACTGGTATGAACACAAGGCCAAGAGCATAGAAGAAAACGAGAAAACCAACATCCTTTGGGATGTTACTATCCAGACAGACAGAGTTATTGAGGCAAGAAGACCTGACATCGTGGTTATTGACAAGGCAAACAAAACCTGCCAAATAATAGATATTGCCGTACCTTCAGATCAAAACATTACAAAGAAAGAGAAGGAAAAGATTGACAAGTATCAAGAATTAAAGTTGGAAATCATGAGAATGTGGAGCGTTCAGGCCTGGGTAGTGCCAATCGTTGTTGGAGCCCTTGGTTGTACAACAAAGAAGCTTGGAGAATATTTAAAGAACATTGGACATTCCTCGGATAAATTCAAGCTTACAAATGTCTGCCCTATTAGGAACAGCCAATATCCTGAGGAAAACCCTTGATGTCTGAGGCACGCAATGTGCTTGTTTCAAGGAAGAAGAACTCCTTCCATAACTCAGTAAAATGTATTGGAAGTGTATTTGGAATGGAATAATAATAATAGATAATACTAATGATAATAATAATAATAATATATAATAACAATAAATAATGATAATAATGATAATAATATATAATAATAAACAATAATAATAATGATAATAATAATTATAATTATAATAATAATGATTAATAAGCCATAAGGGTAATTCCATGTCAATTAGGGACAGCTTGTTAACCACGGACTCTTAGGTTTTGCTTATTTTTTGTTATCATTTAAGCATGATGATAGTAGCAATATATCCAAATTTCAGTTTTCTACCATTTCTCGTTCTGGAAATATCGTAATTCAAAGTTTTGACAGTTTTGGGCCTAAATCTTAATTGGCAGCCATTTTGAATCTACCCTTTTCGTAAAATTAGCTATCTTTTGATCAACCCCTCAGCATTGTGTCGTCCAAGTGTGGTTTCCATACAAATGTGAGGTGGCGAGCACAAAAATAGCCTGAAAATTATGTTAAAACGAATAGATATGACCATAAATGCACAAATAAATTTAGATTGAACGATTTGCTAAACGAACGAATTGCAATATTTCCAGAACGAGAAATGGTAGAAAGCTGAAATTTGGACATATTGCTACTATCATCATGCTCAATTCATAAACTAAAAGTCAGCAAAATCTGAGAGTACATGGTTAAATAATTTTCTTTTTTGTCCCTGTTTGATGTAGAATTACCCATAAAAATTGTTCGGGAATACCCGCAAACCTACTTTGAGGTTCGGGGCCCTTTCTCAACGAAATCGCCCGGGCCCTAATTTTGGAGCCAGTCCGCCCCTGGCTCTCCTCCAGGACCCAACGAAAACTTCAGCAAATTAAAGACATTTCCCACTTTTCATATTGTACTTGCTACCATTTCACTAGCCAATCAAAGAAGCCCTTATGGTATTTTCTGGGACATTTGCTTGTCTCATTATCTATTTTAAGAGTCATATCGCCTTTGTAAATTTTCCCGTTCACGTGTACCGTAAAAGCTCCATTAACCCTACAGTGGTTGGGTTATTTGATAGTCCTATTTTGGTTGGGGGGGGGCAAAAAAGCCCCCCCCCTACCTAACTCTTGACTGGTAATAGGTAGAGTGACCAAATTTTGTGTGCTAATAGCCTCAGGCATGTACTTTCTGAAAATGTAAAAATTAACCTAAGATTGGCCCTCAATTTTGCTCATTTCAGCATTTTCCTTTGTGTGGTCAAGAAAAGCGGCAAAATTGACTAAAATCAGGAAAATCGCGATAAAATTAAATTTGGAGCACATTTTCCACCCAAACATGATAATTGTGATAGAATGCATCAAATAACACTACACTACAAAAGAAATTTGCAAAATATTCAACTTACGTTCCTTTTTTCGCGATAATTGAGATTTGAGAATTTGCGATTTTTCCAGGGTCAGTCCCAGAAAATTGTCTCCCGCCCCCTCATTTTAAAAATATTTTAATGAAACTTTTTGAGAAGTTGTACAATAAGTAGTTGCAAAAAGTCAAGAAGTTTCATGGCTATAAATATCTTCCTAGCAGAGTTATTAAACAAAATCTACTAGGGGGGGCAAATTTGCCCCCCCAACCAAAATAGGGTTAAGCCCCCATCTCTAAGAAGCCCCTCCTCTCTGCGTCAAAATTTGAAAAAAGCCCCCCACTTATACAAAATTCTAGAATTTGCCAAATATTTTCCATTTATCTAGCTACAGAACATTGGATGTTCATTTTCGTATGGTTTGGGGGTAAAAACTGAGCTGAATTTATGTATTTGAGCCGTGAAATTTTCGAATTTACGTATTTGAGCCGTAAAATTTTCGAATTTACGTATTTGAGCCTTAAAGTTGGCTGTTGATTCCGCAAAATACGGGATAAAAGAACTGAAAAGCTACCGAAAATATCCTTGTAGATTTTGTGAATAAGCCCCCCTCTCTAATAAGCCCCCAACTGGAAAGTCCAAAACTAAATAAGCCCCCCAGGGGGCTCAATAGAGCTTTTACGGTATAGTACTGAAAGCAGTCTGGTAATGGCTGTTGCCCTATGGTTTGGGAAGAAGTTCGATAGTCTATCTATAATGTAAAGCTACAGAATACCAACAATCCTTTCCCATAATCAAACAAGACTTTGGGCAACTCGTGGATCACTCAGTGTCATAAAATCTTTGAGAATTCATTGGCTTATTACCTGTATACCCAGAGTTGCAGTTGCAAGTTCTGCTTCCCATTGTATTTGTACAATTTGCATTTGAACTGCAACCACCATTATTAGTCAAACATTCATTGATATTCTCACAATATGTTCCATTACCAGAATATCCAGATTTACATGTGCACAATCTTGAACCAAACGTATTTAAACACATTGCATTTCTGTCACAGCCCCCGTTTGATTCCAAACACTCATCAATGTCATTGCATATAATTCCATTGCCTAAATTTTGAAAACAAGAAGTTAAGGAATAAAAGCTTAGATCATACTAGAACTATTCTACTATTGCCTATCTTCTCTGCTCTGTGCGTTTTAAGACTGACCTTCGATGTATTAAGGCTGTCTTTCCAAACTGAAAAGCGTCTTTCTGCAAATTTGCAAACAATTTTCACTTTCCATATTATTACATGTAAAATGCAGTAAGAGAACACTAAGAGGTAAAGAAATCGGAATTGTAATTTCGCGTTATTGCTTTCTTTTTGTAAAGAATCATATTGCTCTAAACATGTTCCCCAACTCACTACAGTACCCAAAGCTGTCTGGTTTCGCCATGGTCTTACTAATAGTGAAAAATGAGGTTTGGATTTAGCTTTGGAAGTATGGGAATGCCAAGTGTTTGTAAGTCGTCTCTATCAAAAAAGACTTTGGGTAACTCAAAGATCTCGAATTGCCTTAAAAATCTTTCGTCTACTAAAGAAATCCTTCCAATATAGATGGCTTTAATGCAACTTTGAACGTGAACAGAAGAGAATACCTGTATACCCAGAGTTGCAATTGCAAGTTCTGCTTCCCATTGTATCTGCACAATTTGCGTTTGAGCTGCATCCACCATTATTAGTCAAACATTCATCGATGTTCTCACAATATGTTCCATTCCCTGTATATCCCATTTTACATGTGCACAATCTTGAACCAAGCGTATTTGAACACATTGCATTGCTGTCACAGCCTCCATTTGATTCCAAGCACTCATCAATATCGTTGCAAATAATTCCGTTGCCTGTATTTTCGAAACAGTAAGTTAAGGAAAGAAGGTTAAGATTATGTTAGAGCTATTTACATTACACGATTTTTTATAGGAAACTGGCTTATAAGAAACTTGTAATAATATAGCCAAAATTTTAAGAAACTCTAGTACTATGTCTGAAAAATACTAAGAAACTTTCAAAAGTTAAAAGCATAGATATCACAGCAAATAGATCGCTGAACCTTTATTCTTGAGCAATAATATCTAACAATTTGTGTTTTCAACATAACAGAACACTGTTTATTCCTTTATGATGTTTTAAATGTCAAGAAACATATCTACCGCACAGTGTTAAAATTCTGTATTCAAAAGAAGGAACCAATTAAGAAACTTTAATACTAAAATGGACAAAATTTCACGTGAAGTTAAGAAACTTTTAGTACTATAGCCTGAACAAAGTTTCTTATAAAAAACGTGTAGCCTAAGTTGTACTTTCTGTTTATTACAACCTTTCTTCCAAAATGAAAGGAGCGTTTCTGCGAATTAAAGACATTTCCTACTTTCTATGATATACTGACTACCATTTCTCTACTAAAGCAAACTAAGGAAACCCTGGAGGTAATTCAAGGACTAATTGCTTTGTCTTTGTAGTGTATATGTAAAGAGTCATGTCGCTCTGAATATGTTCCTTTGCTCACTACCATACTCGAAGCATTCTGGTAACAGACATTTTTATTTCGTGAAAAGAGGTTTGGATACAGGGTCCTGATCTGGTAAATTTGTAAGGAAAAACAAAAGCATGGCCCCCGTTTTCAGTATAATGAGGCTAGTTGTGGCAAGAAGTTGCTTCGGATTTTAGAACACTTTTGAAAGAGTTTATCAACGAGAACTTTA
This sequence comes from Aurelia sp. 4 Dawson et al 2005, assembly GCA_964019985.1. Classification (NCBI taxonomy): domain Eukaryota; kingdom Metazoa; phylum Cnidaria; class Scyphozoa; order Semaeostomeae; family Ulmaridae; genus Aurelia; species Aurelia sp. 4 Dawson et al 2005. The sequence continues at coordinate 3,496,853 of OZ026507.1, forward strand.
CTCAAAGCGAGTTATGACTGATTTAGTTCATACATGGGAAGTTCTAGCTATCTTCTTTCTGGTCTTGTTTTTCGTTGTCTTCGTTCATTGTTAGCAGCTCAAAAGTGCGAAAACGCAGGAACTTCATATTGAGAGTTGCAAATTGAAGTTTGCTACTTTCAACCGTTGTTTTTCAATTGAAAGAAAAGTCAGCTAACAATGATTGAAAATAACCAAAAATAAAGAGGAACAAGCAAAAAGACCAAACATTGCTGAGCCATTGCTAACTCACTTTGCACGAATTTGTCGATGAAGAACTCTCTGAAAAGTTTTCTGAAATCCCATCCGAGATCCGCAGCTACCTCTTGAACAGCCAGCTTCATTATAGCGAGGGGGGGGGGGTAATGCCTTCGTGTTCCTTTACGAGTCTGCCAGATATGGATCCCGGGATATGGACGCTCGATCCAAACCTCTTATGTAAGAAGTAAAAAGGCCTATTGCCGTACCCCTATGACTCGCAAAGAAGTTACATACGTTAATAACAAAGTCTGCACATTCAGAAATCCTTCTCATTCTTTCGTGATCAAAGGAGACCGCTTGGCAACTCACGGATGTCTAGAATATCATAAAGCATTCCTCTTCGACGACACGCGAGTGAAGTCGTTGATGAGAATTTGAGTTGTTTATACCTGTATATCCAGAGATGCACTGACAACTTCTGCTTCCTTCTGTGTCTGTGCAATTCGCATTTGAGCTGCATCCACCATTAGCAATCAAACATTCATTGACATTTGCACAAGTTAATCCATCCCCCAAATACCCAGACATGCATGCGCACTTTCTAGAGCCAGGTGTGTTCGAGCATACAGCTGTGCTGTTGCAGCCTCCATTTGATGTCATACACTCATTGATATCGTTGCAATCAAAGCCGTTTCCTAAAGTTTGAAGATAAAAGAAATTTAATCCAACATTTTCGACATTGGCAAAAGTATTTTTGTTGCCAAAGATGTGCGATATAGCCTTTGATGTCACGCAGCGATGAGCCCATATGTGCTCGTCGCTGAGGGGAGCATTTTTGTTTAGGTTAGTTTGGGAGGCGCAATGATGATTAAGTTCCATTGGAATTCAAGATTTGAAGTTTGGGCCTGAGAGACGATGTCGTACCAGACAGCAAGACAAGCAAATATAATATTTGGTTTGGTGACTAGATCATCTTGCTCATTTCTTGGTTATTTCATGGGCAGTTCGGACATCACAACAATGGTGTCGGAACTGCCCATAGATATTCTTGAAGATTGCCCCCATTTTCTTTAAAAGTTAAGATTTACGATAATCTACCTTTGCTACATCCTTTCAATGGAAAGAGATTGTACCTTCTGTAATAATCGAGATATCTACGTCCCAAAAGAGGATTAAAAGCAAAATACCCGAAGCTCCATTCGAGTCATTAACGGAAATCTGAACATATAAAAGTAGTCATAGCCCTTGCAGTCAAATTCCAGCCTATCAGATATTCATATTTCCTGTTGACGAAGATCAGTCACCCAAATATGGTTCGGCATGTGTCACAGCTCATTGTCTTTCCACAGCTAAGTTTACTAATGTTTTTATTTTCTTTTTTATTCATTGACCTAAAATATTAAAAGTACAAGGTAGGTGCATTCCCGATACATTTCTATGTGCCAGCAAGGGCAGTGAAGGACAGTTGATCATCTGGTCCCCACTGCGGCTGACACTTACAATTCAACTGTAATGGATATAAAACAAAAAAACTAACAAAGAATAAACAAGTAGGGGGAAGGGATTGCTCCTTGGTGTTATGAAATGATGTAATGGCTGAGTCAAAAATACTGCCGACCTCTAGCACATAAAAAATCTGAGAAATCAAGCTATTTCAACACGCCATACACCACCCCACAGCAAAAATGCCCACCAATATTCAAGGACCCACTCCACAGTATATGGTGAGACAAAATCTTCATACCCAGTCTAAAATGCCAGCCACAGGGTGAACAACAGCATGCGGGATGAAAATAGCTTCACAAACACCGGCCAACATTGTCGACTCACCCGGTGCGGTTCAATAAGAACGATTCGTTTTGTCAATAAATGCTACTGTACTCTTGAGTACCGAATAAACGGGGGGGGGGGGCGAAAATAAATGGGGGGGTTGGAAATGGTTCGATATGAAAATAATCGGGAGGGTTGGAACAATTGGGGGGAAGGCTGTTTGGAGAAACTGAAAATAGTCGTTTTCTTAGCTAAACACGTAATATCTTTTATATATCTATGTGAACAGTGACGTTGCTGATTCATTTACCTACGAACTCTGATTCTGTTGAATGCACTTCTTGACACATTTCTTGCGTTTATTCAGAAATTATGTTTGCCATCATTTCATTCTTCCAAAAATTAATAGAAGGGGATGGTTGGAATAAGCAGGGGGGCTGGAAAATTTTCTAAAATTAATAAGCGGATGGGGGCGGACAATTATTTGGTACTCAAGAGTAGCTTCAAGAAAGATTCAATTTGCCACAAGGATCAATCAAGAACATCAAAATAATAACAGATTGCATAGGGCATTTGATTCCAACTATGTGATATCTAAGCCAGGAATGTCAGTGAGCTGACCAAAAAATTTTCTTGCATTGGACTAAACAGGTGGCAGTGCAGGAGAAGGTGTTTTGCTGGTTATCATCTTAATAGGAAGATTCAGAACCAAATCTCCAATTCCTTTGAAAAATTTGAAACCTATTGCACTGAAACACTATGGGTGTTAGGACACGGATATTTTGATTGATTATTTATTTACCTTGTTTTGATCATGTTATCTTGTTTTGTTGTCTTGTTTTTTGTTGTTTCATCTTCAACTGATGTGTACAACTGAGTGTGGTTATGCCCAACCACTCTCAAGTTAGAATTCTGTTGCAATTTTGTGTCTTAGCCTGAAGGCTTTGGTTTAAAGCCTTTCTTGTGTGAAGGCACACTAATACACAGAGATACAAGGGAGTTCTATTCGAACAACTTGGGAGTGGTTGGGCCTAACCACGCTCAATTAAAAAGAATTCTTTATACCTGCATATCCAGCTTTACACTGACAAGTTCTGCTTCCGATTGTATCTATACACTTGCCATTTGAGCTGCATCCACCATTATTATTCAAACATTCATTAACATTTACACATTCTAACTTCCCGTCTTCGGCAGGGTTAATCGCTCTTCGGAAGCGAATTTCAACTTTGATCTGGTATCCTGGTTTGCATGCACACACTCTTGAGCCGATCGTATTTGAGCAAACTGTATTGTCACCACAAGTGTTATTTACTGCCAAGCATTCATCAATGTCAAAGCACAGTAAACCATTTCCTTCATATCCGGTCTAAAATAGCAGATTAAATAGCAAGTCATACAGAGGATTAACTACTTTATATACAGGGATGTAGGAAGCATCTCAAACTTGGAGGGGCATGATGCTTCAAGGGCACTTTTTTCTGAAGTAAAAGGGGGCATTTTCTAAAAACGAAAAGGGCACTTCTTTGTTTATTGCAAGATCTTGGGGGGGCACGTACCCCCAGTGCCCCTGGTTCCTACGTCTATGTTTATGTACATGAGATCATGAGCAACAGGGCACAAATGAGTGAGCTGAATGGCGTAAGCCACAAATATGCTGGCTCACTCTTCTGTCAAGGTATAAACAACTTAGCTGATTTTCTTTTTTGTTGTTTCGCTATCTTGCAACCATGTTTTCACCCGGCGGGTCAACTCTAGGGGTCCAACCAAGTGTAACCATGCTCATCTACGATTTCTCCAAGAAAGGGGGTGAGATTTTTAATGAATCTAGGACAGAGAAACTAGAACAAAGGGTAGTTTTTGGGAAGAGATTTCCTAGATTTTGAAAATAAGGGGTAGAAATATGTGTCATATCTAGGATGAAAGAATTACATGAAACCAATAACTACCAGCAGAGTCAATTTCAGTCAAGTGATTTATCATTTTACCATAGATACATCAAAACTTCTATTTTTCTTCCTAACGATTGTTAGGAAAGCCTTTGAAATCCCACTGAAGATTGCATTTGAAGGAATTGTAATTTGACAATGAAGCACAAACAATTTGGCACAAAAACCAGGAGAGATTAGTAACCAGTATATTCACCATAGGATAAGTCTGTTGTCACATCAGTCTCCAACTCCAACAGCTTTCTTGCTGCTGTCCTATTCCAGGAACAAATACAGTATCCTGCAAATCAACTTTCAGCTCAAACTGATAAGAGAACCATCTTTTCATAAAACAAGATGTAAATATAGTAACACAAAAACTTCTCCTTCGTGGATTAGCAGGGAAACTTAACTCCAATCAGACACACTAATGCCACTGCCAAACATTTTGCTAAGGTTATTCTGAGTTCAACGATTTCTTCTTCAAATCAAGATTATGTGGTGCTGTTTGCTAGAGAGTATGTTGCTGCAAATACAAATCAACTTGATAATGATACTGCTCAGATAAATTGCTTCTGTTCCTAGCTCATTCTCTTTCCACAATCCATACCTTCCTCAACTAAATTCTATCTCTACCTCATCTGACAACTACTTAATTGAAACTACTTTCTTTTGTATATGATTGTGTAAACAAGATCTCTCCTTCTTGTTTTCATTCTTTTTTCGATTTAGTTCAATCTGTTCATCAACATTGTACAAGGCAAGCCACAAAAAATGATATTTTTCTAACGCAGAAAAATACTGCTCAATATGGTCTTCGATCAGTTCGTTACTTTGGAGCTAAGTGCTGGAATGACATTCCCATGGATATAAGAAAATCATCCTCTACAATCAGTTTTCGTCGTAAACTCAAAGCTTTCCTCTTTGAAAATAATTATCAAGATTGATCTTAGAATAATAGGCACAAAAAGGTCTCCATCCGCCCTAGTCATACAATCTACATTGTAAGTCATCAAATGTATATGAAATACTATTAAAACAGGGGGTGCTCTCTCCTCGATTAGTCTGACTACTGAGAGAGCTCCTCCTATAAGTAATTCCCTCCATACAATTTATCTTTTCTCTTTGTTTTGTTCAATGTATCTTGTATTAATTTTGTTTTCTTTTCTTACTGATGTATCAATTTTCTAGATCTTATGTTCTTGTAGTTTAGTTAATTGTCTGTATAGTTATTTAATAAATTTTATGTAGTGGAATTTAAAATTATATGAAACTGAAACTGACAAAAATGGGCCTAAGCAAAATCCTAATCCGTTAACCGTTCTGTCACCCAAAAAGCTTCAGCTTCCTTCCTTGCCCCTGGCCAGGCTAGCTTCTTCATAGGTAGAGCAATAGAAGACAAACCAAGAAGGAAAGTAAGCCATTCTACCCAAAGTTTCAAGCTTGTTCACTCACAACACGCAGCTAGTCAAAAAGAGCCACTTGCAGAATGGAGAGGTTTCAGGTTTTTCGCGCCAAAAATTATGGTTGTTGTTGTTGCTATTGTTTTCAACGAAAAGATGGCGCTGAATTTTGCACGGATAGAAAATTTTCTTGAAGATAATGCCTGTTTGCTTTAGAATTTGCTTGTGGTCGTAGGTAAGACTTATTCGTTGTTTACAAATTTGCTTGAGGAGCTATCCATGCCTCGGGTAGTTGATTGCATGTGCACTGCATATATCAGTTATTTTGTGTGGTATGAGCCTGAACTTATAAAGTCAGTGAAGGCAGTGCCAAATACATGATCTTAAATGCTGCCTAACAACTTAATCTGTTTGCACAGGTCGTCACTAAATGAAGTCAGATTTTCCAACGATAAGAGAGCCTCCAAATGATTATTATACTGTAAATCGTTAATACATTAGCTATAAGTAAAAATTGATTAATTCCAATGGTGTTCTGTTAATTTTTCAAAAAATGGTTGTAATTGCATTGCAGGTGTGGTGTGATATCTCCCAGCATCAGCATAAGGCATTAGTTACTTATGCAAATAATTTTCAGATTGCTATTCTAGTAATAACTGAATCAAGATAGGAATCAAATGTTTTGGCCAATTTTTCGCTTGTGGCCCAAGACCGGAAACTTTCAAAGCCTCATTTTCAATCACCAATCAGATGGCGAATTAACGAAGAAGACAGAAGTAATGTGTAAAGATTTTTATAGATTTTGCCTACCTCCATCAAATGCAACCAGGCCAAAAAACTGCTGGAAATTTCGCATATTTTTTTGAAGATATCTTGGGTTCACAAAATGATAATGGAAACAACAAAATGATGATAAGAATTTACAGAATGATAATAGAAATTTACAAAATAGTAATGGAAATAATAAAATGATAATAAGAGTTTAGAGAATGATAATAGAACTTTTTACAAAATGATAATAGAAATAAAAAATTATAATATAGAGTTTACAGAATGATAATAGTAGTCACAGAAGATAAATAATTCTTTTGGCTTTGGGACTCCATAGTTTATCAATCAATAATACTAAAAAAGAACAAGAGAGATCTCTTTCCACCAATGAGGTTAGTGTCCTCAAGCCTGGGAACCACACACAACTTTGGACATGCTTTGTGTCACTAATGCGCAGACTCTACTGGAAGAGGAACCTGACTTCTCATCAGAGAATCAATAGAGTCTGCACGCAAGCTGCATGACATGGGGCTTCAGGTTTGATTAGGGCTTCTCTAATTCTACAATCCCAGTACTTAGCATTAAAAACCACAACTTCACTTTCACCGTTACATTGGCAATTGGTCCCTCTAGTACCGCCTAAGACATACTCTGTACTTACCTTACACGTGCAGTTTCTTGAGCCATATGTATTTGTGCAATTTGCTTGAGCATGGCATCCTCCATTATTACCATCAAGGCATTCATCTATGTCATTACAAGCAGTGCCATTCCATAAGAATCCTGTCTTGCAGGTGCATGTTCGACTCCCTGTGTTACAACAAACAAATGTAGCATGAAATATTGTGCCAAAATGTATATCTTTGGCCAAAGTATGAGTCCAAAAAAGCATTCTATTCAGGCAGGTGTTGAAAATGGCACATTCCCTGATACGTTTACTATGAAAGAGCCCTCCCCCTCATAAGCGTACAGGAAGAAAACATCTAAGAGGGCTGCCCAACACAAACCCTATTGTATACTAACATTTTTGCCTGACTAAGGGCAAAATTTTGCCCAAGTGGGGCTCATTTTTGATGATTTTTCGAAAATTGGGGGCTACCACCCCTTCACCCCCCCCCCCACCTTGTACAGTTATGCTCCCCCTTCTCCGTGTTTTGAACAGATCTACAAGAACTAAGTTGTCTTAAACCGTAACACTATTGCTTAAAATTTGGAATTCTGAAACTTCTGGATCAAATAAAGATTGCTCTATCAAGCTTCTCATAGATTGGTCCTCTTAGACTGAAAATGAGAGAAAAAAATATAATAAAAATGGACTTTCAAAAACAAGCTTAGGTTATCTTCGCGATCAGATTATGCTTAACTTGCAGTCTGATTATGAGTCATAGTGATAGCAGTACGTCAGTTCTGACAAGAAGCGAGACGGTGCAAGGAAATAAGTCTCAACTACAACGATGTAATAAGTCTAAATCACAAAACTTCTATGTCTCACCTAGAGTGTTGCTGCACAAAGCATTTTCGTCACAGCCTCCATTTGATTTTACACATTCATTGATATCGTTGCAATCAAAACCGTTTCCTAAAGTTGAAAAGAAGAACGAAAGTGACTCCAGCATTGAATCATAACAGATTATTTTCCCTCGCCTTATCGTTATTGCTCTTATTTGCTTGTTTAAAGGCTTACTGAGATATCAATAGTGGAACAAAACTTTCTTTGATCATCATTCATATTCCATATTCTGACTTACCACAATGTCACAAAAGTAGCTAAACTTAATGAAACTTAAAGTCCGCTGGACAGGACTTTAGATTTAAATATTGTGACTTTAAATTTAACCTTCTTCTTTCATCTTAAGCACAGAACTTCTTTTAAGAACCTCCCTTCGTCCGCACCAAGTGAGAGTTTGCCGAACTGGTTTCAGGGCAACTTTGTGGCTATGTTTGTTTTTAAATTACTGGTTGAGAGAAGTTCCTTTGTCTGTATTCGCTAATCGCTTTGAATTGAGGTGTGAACCAAAGCAACTGATGCTATTGTATTACAAAATCTGCCCTTGTTTCTCCACATGGTTTGAGTTCGTCGCGAGAATGCAGAAAGGATCTTGTTCTTTCCAAAAGAGAATTCGAGCTAGGCCGGAGAAATCCTGTAATTTGATTGGCCAAAGAATTCAGCGAACAAACCGCTTGACGAAAAGTGGAAACCATTTCCACTTTTCTTCCAGCGAAGTTTTACGATGCGGTGATCAGAAATTTTCCACTGCGTATGTGTAGCTGCAAATTTTTAAGACGTTATTCCAGAAAATCGTCTGGAGATTGGCCTTCAAACGAGAGAAAATGAAATGAATTCTTTATACCTGCATACCCAGTTTTACATTGACAAGTTCTGCTTCCGATTGTATCTACACACTTGGCATTGAAGCTGCATCCACCATTATTGTTCAAACATTCATTAACATTTACACATTCTAACTTCCCGTCTTCGGCAGGATTAATCGCTCTTCGGAAGCGAATTTCAACTTTGATCTGGTATCCTGGTTTGCATGCACACACTCTTGAGCCAATCGTATTTGAGCAAACTGTATTGTCACCGCAAGTATTATTTACTGCCAAACATTCATCAATGTCATAGCACTGTAAACCGTCTCCTTCATATCCAGGCTAAAGTGGCGAATGAGACAGCAGGTCATAATGATGATAATGACGATGATTTAGGCCCCGTCCACACGTATACGTTTACGTCGGTAAACGCATAAATTCTTATACGTTTACACCTTGCGTCCACACGTAAACAGCGTTTTAAGTTATCCTAAATGCATACACATTCGAAAACGCTTTCCAAAGTGGATACTTTTGAAAACACTGTTTTTGCGTTTTCATGTGGACGGTCGTAAATGCAAACTTTTGTAAACGATTACGTCATAGACTTCATCTTAATTAGCTATTCATGTTCGATTGTTTTGGCGTTTACGTGTGGACAGCCTAAAACCCTTCATAAACGATTAGTGGATCAGTGTGGACAGAAAACGTAAACGTGTACGTGTGGACGGGGCCTTATTCATGAGACATTCCTTTAAAGACAAATGACGGAGATAAAGGCAATTTTAATCAGGAACCTGTGAAATGATCTCGAGATCATTCAATTACTTTGATAGGCCATATCATAGAGATTTCCCACTATTTTGCTCAAAAGGAAGGTGGCATTTTGAAGATGGACTCTTGAGCTTCGTAGAGAAACACACGAAACTCTCATATGTTCCACGATTGCAGAGATAGTGATGGATTTTTTGAAGTAACTTTCTTGTGGATTCACCCCATCCACCATAATCTGCGCAGAACACAATGGCCCCTTGTGGGCAACAATATAGATTATAGAGATAACACGTTTGCTTTCTGTTTGTTACGTGACCATGCCCCTTTAAGATAATCAGAGTTTTGAGCTCGCAGAGTTTTTTTATGAGCCTTTCATAGGTTCAAAAGCAATCGTCAGATTTACTTCTTGTGTCATCCAGAACATTTCGAAACAGAGAATTTATCCCTGAGTAACATACTACAGGAAACAAATGAAGGCAAAGTAAAATTATGCAAAGGGCTTCCTTAGGTTACTAGTTTTTAAAGTTATATTTTCCCAATGCTGAAGTCTCTTAAGTTTTGGTGTTCTGTGAGAGTTGAGTTGCTTAAAATCAGTTTCGTATAAAAACATTCGTGTGCTCTGAACTTACTTTACACGTGCAATTTCTTGAGCCATATGTATTTGTGCAATTTGCTTGAGCATGGCATCCTCCATTATTACCATCAAGGCATTCGTCTATGTCGTTACAAGCAGTGCCATTCCATAAGAATCCTGTCTTGCAGGTGCATGTATGACCCCCTGTGTTGCAAAAAGCAAAGACAGCGTTGACATTCATAATAATAATCATCATCATATTTAAAGGACAAGTCCGGGCCGGGGTTGTCATAACTGTCGATTATTCAAGGGGTTACTCTGTTTGTAGCACTTTTCTAAATTTTTTCTCGTTCAGTCTGCAAAACTACATATTTCAATCTGCTAAGAAGTGCGAAGTGACGTTATTGCTTCACGTTGACCTGAACGAGGCTACCAAATTTGTTGAGATTATACGACTCACACTGCTAGCCTCCTTGTTGTGCCTTCGAATGGAGGCATCAAAGCTAGGAAAGAACTCACGCTTATTGTTCAGCGCCTGGTAAGGCTGCTTTTTAACAATGATTTTTCAACCCCGGTCTTGCCCTTTGAAGTTGACAATATTCATGTGAGTACTAATGCATGCCAACTGTTTACACTTACAACTTTAATCGAGATATGCCACGAGCGTAGCAAATTGAGGTTATCAGATCATCGTTTAGAAATCGAAATTAGGCGTTATTTTAGACCACCAAAAATCAGAAGAACGTAAATGTACCTTTTGTGATACCATGGAGGGTGAAATTCATTGTTTAATGACATGTTTCATTTCATTTCATTTCTTTTTCAATTGTTTAGGCATGGTAGCCCCTCAGTTAGAGAAAACTGATTAACAGGGGGCCATGCAATAAAATACACTAAAGCTAAATTAAATATTTTACACAAAATAAAACTGATCGATAACCTAATTACATTTGTTAAAAGAAATTTAAAGAAAACATTAAAAACGAAAAGGAAGGTTATGTTGGCTCTTCGAGAACTAAAGATCATTTTATGACTTTCATAAACTCTTTTAAAGTTAACGTATTTTTAGTCTTTTTAGATAAACCATTCCAAAGTTTCGCACCCTGGTAAGAGAAGCATCTCTGTCCTGTGGTATGTAACTTAAATAACGGGGAAAGGAGAAAACTATTTGATGTAATATCATCAATAAAACCGATATTCAACTTTCTGGACATAAGGAACAAATTTATATACCTGATGAATGAAACGAATATATCACAAAATCACACGATCAATAAATTCATTGAGAACTGTCTACAGTCAACATATAGAGCAAAGCAGATAGGTGCATGAACTTGTAAGCACTTAACATGACAGTAGTCTCATTATGATTCCGTTTATCACCAATGCCGTGTTTTGTTATTTTCAGCGTTGTCGTTTAGATATTACTCTATTTTGTTATGTTTATGTACCCGTAAATAGCTGTATTAAGCATACATCTTGAACGATTGTACTAGGCTTTTGATTGGGAATGAAATCTGAAATCTGAAATCTGAAATCACGAGCGTTAGGACACCAATTTTTCTTTATTCATTTATTTATTTATTTACAGTAGGCTTCTAAATAAAATTCAAAATAGCAAAGTTACTGCTAGTTTAGGAAATATATTTACAATCGTTCGAAAATATTATTGTATCTGATTGGTACATATCATGATAGTTACCCAAACTCCGGTATATATGTTTTGCAAAGTCTACAGTTGCTGTTCTCGCCCTTCTAACATTCAATATGGTTTTGAAAATAGGAAGTGTGCTTGCTTGTTTGAATATATTTGGTAAAGTCGACCATAGTCTATTTCTAAGGAAGGATATAGTCTCTATTCCGTATGTTGTTGTATGCACTTTTGGAAGCTGCGAGTTGTTACCGTGCCTTATATTGTAACCAGTATTCTGCTCAGCGAAAATATCCTTCATGAAAGGAGGACTTGAGCAGAACTTTCTTTATAAATTTCGGTCATAAGCAACTCTAGGTTCTTTACGTGGATAGGTACCAAATTCTTTTGCTCCAGAAGAGACTCGAATTCTGTTTGATAGTCTATGTACGCAAAACGCAATGCTCTGTCATGGATATTTGAACACAATGATCGAAGCGTTAGCTGCATTATATATCAAAACAATTAGCAAGGTGCGATATCTCTGTCTCTTTCTTTCTGTCGATTTATGGTCAAATCCAGTGCCAGTCTCGTCTCCAGAGTGAGTTCGTTGCTCTGCACCTACTCTGGGATGTGCGCGGAAATTCCGCGCGGAGTCAGCTCCGCACGGTTTTGCGCGTAGTAAATGGCTTCGGGGTGTCAAAATTCGATGTAAACCACATACTTTACCTATTTTGATCATCATTTGCAATTTATTTCCGACATTCGAAGAATAACGAGCCATTTCATGTTGGAAGCTGCGATGAGAGAGCTCCCCTGTTTGCAACTTAGGCCCATTTTCGCCCCAAACAAACCGTGCTTTTTTCACATTACCACTCTTGCTAACCCCAGATTATTGTTCAGATACCTTCAAAAAAGCTTAAATAAGGTCCTTAAAGTGTTTGTTTTGAGCTTCTCGATTTATCCACAGCAGAATTATTTTTAGAGCAACGGCCATTCCATCGATTCGATTAGGGTTGCCCAGCAAACCGTGTTCGGCATCTTGATCAGCGCATGACGTAATCCAGTTTCTTCGCATTGCGCAAAACGCTGTACTCACTAACTAAAGTTATTGCTAGTTTACAGTTCTATCATAGAACATCCAATCAAGGGGGCAGTAGCTAAAGTGAGATAAGACGAACGCTTGCATTAACTGCTTTAACTTTTCCATGTAGCAGGATATCCTGGCAAGGGTATGATGTATAAAATTTTTGAGGATCGGCCCTGTAGTAGCCTTTTGGTGATTTTTAAACTGTCTTTATCCCGCCTCCTTCCGTCTTTGACTTGAAAATGGAGCAAAGCGATTTGATACAGGGACTGTCTAAGTGTAGGCTTAGCTTAGGAGAAACCTCGTTCCCAGGGTATTATTACGTCATACACTGATCACGCAGCTGAATGAGTACCCTGGTACACACACTTCGATCAAGTCTGCCCAGAAAACGGGCAGATTTGCAGCCATTATGGATTTGCAGTTTGCTAGGCAACGCCAAGCGACGGAAAATTCCCGTTGCCTTAGCTCTATTTCTGCAATAGATAAATCGAGATACTAAACTAAAAACTTTGAGGACGTTATTTTAACCTTTTTAAAGGTATTCGAACAATCATCTGGGGTTAGCAAGTGTTTAATGTGAATTTGTTTGTTTGGAGCAAAAATGGGCCTAAGTTGAAAATTAGAGAAACTTTCAGCACAGCTTCCAAAATGAAATGGCTCGATATTCTTCGAATTTCGGAAATAGATTGCAAATGATGGTCTGGTAGGTAAAGAATATGGTTTTACGTCGCATTTGATATGCCGCGGTCGTTTATCCGCCGCAAAACGGAGTTACGGCGCAAAATGGAGAACAGCCAATCAGATTGCCGAACGGCCTCTTAAATCCCAGAGTAGAGGTAAAGCAATAAAATCGCTCTGGGGACGAGATTGGCTTAGGTTATCTGTGTGGTCGTCTAAACTTCCAGTTAGATAATAAGTGATAGTAATAGTGATATGTCAGTCCAGGCAACAAGCGAGACTGGTGCAAGGAAATAAGTCGAAATTGCCACGATGTAAGAAGTCGAGAAGAAGTCTAAACCTCGATAATGTAATAAGTCTGATGTGAAATGATGTAAGAAGTCTTTATCTCACCTGCAGTGTTACTGCACAAAGAATTATCGACACATCCTCCATTTGAAGTCAGACATTCGTCGATATCAACACAAAAGGTTCCACTTCCAGTGTAGCCGCTGTTACAAGTACAGGTTACTGAGCTGCCCCCGCTGCTAGTGCACTTTGCATTCTTGCTGCATCCACCATTGTTAGTTGAACAATCTGTTGCTGCAATTGAAAGAAACAGCCAACGATAATTCAAAAATATACTATGACATATGATTTTCATCTTCTTCAGTAGCTGATAGAAAAGCCATGCAAAGTGAACAAACAAAAGGATTTCCAAGTTGGGGGCGTCGGTGACAAACAACGGCTGATGCAGTAATAAAGTAGCATAGGTAGACTTATGACTATGAATCCCTTGTATCCGCGAGGTAAGCCTTGCTCAATAGGGACTCATAATCAAACAGCGAGAAATCAGACCCTATTTTTGGCAATCGTTCATGGAGTTATGATGGAACTACGGCTTCGAATCTCGAATCCTGTTATGAGTCCATCAATTGAATTCGAATCGAAGGTTTCATTATATTTGCCGTCACCATAGTAATTCGAAAATCTCGCAATCTGATTGGTACTCCAGGAGCTCAGAGTTTATCCCTAAGTAGGGTCAGGTTTTTGCTTTAAAATCTAACTGCTTACCATGGAAGCCCTTTAAAACGTTCATTATCTAAAACATCAAGAAACACTTATGAAACTTTCGGTGGTAAAATGGCATAGACGTAGGAACCGAGGGGCCACTGGGGGCACGTGCCCCCCCCAAGATTTTGCAATAAATAAAGAGTTCCCCTTTTAGTTGTTAGAAAATGCCCCCATTTTCTTAAGGAAAATTGGCCCTCGAAGTGTTGTGCCCCCCAAATTTGAGATGCTTCCTACGCCCCTGTAAAATGGCCTAAAAATTTAAGAAACTGCCTGCCAGTCGCGGACCTTCGTTTCTTGTAAGAGATACGTGTATTTTAAAATCTTTACCTGCTGAATGAATTGTCATCAACAACAGTAAAAGAATCGAAATACCACTTCCAATTAGAGTAAACAGTAACGCGCCCATCATTGACCTGAAAGAAATTGAAATATATCTTTACGATTGCAATGAATATTGTAGCTACGAAGGAGCACACAGTATCTGCGTAGCAGCATTGTAGTCTGAATTTGTTTCAGAAGTCCGGATATTTGCCAATAATTGTCTTCGCTGGCTATTGTGAAGCAAGCCTATCAAATATTTGATATCAGCCAGGGCTTGAGGACGATATTTAGGTGGCCGTAAAGGTACCCTGAAGCGAAAATTTTTATCGTGCAAATGTCAAATGTCAGTTTTTATGCACCATGAAGCAATGAGTATATCTTTAGAGTCAAAAAATATCCTAAATTTAGTATAGTTATGGGTTTTTTCAAAAGTATGCTGTGTCTGACCCCTCGTCACTTACCAATAGACGCCCTCCCCCTGGGGATTGTCGAGATGTGGGATGTGGAATTAGATAGTTCACCCTCGGCGCTGTCGCAGAAGGAGTCTTTCTACTACCCAGTGTCCCAAAAAGAAGTATACATATCAAAATGTTGCCTACTCCAAGAGAAGGGGGACGGAGCAACAGGGGTGGCGCCAGGGGAGGGCTAGGGGGCTACAGCCCCCTCGTCGGAGGCATCTAGCCCCCCGGTCGGAGGAAATTTTGGGTTCTCGTAGGAGGAAATTTGGCAAAATTACGCACGAAAACACCATTTTTCAGCCATTTTAGACCCCCAGTCGGAAGCTCCAGCCCCTCTGTCGGAAAATTTCTGGCGCCACCCCTGCGGAGCAAGAGCAAAATTTAGGGAGGAGTTTGAAGATAGTCCCAGTTAAATCTTGTAATTTTTTGCAGCGTTAGATGCAGCATATTCTCAGCAAGAATCAGCAAGCTATGATATCGCTCTTTCTTACTGTCTTTCTTTCTGTCGATTTTGGGAACCATCGCATCATTGTCCATGTTAATTGCTGAGCTCAAAAATTGCAGTAAATGGACCTTTGTATTTTTTGACTTGGAAAAGTATCTTCACCAAAGCAAAGCATCTTTAAAAAAGAGCCTTGAATGATCTTATTTGTGTATACAAGAGGTATTGCACTTCTGTAAAGACTGGTGCTATTCAGCAAAAATTGCTTTGCATTTTGAGGAATTGGCAACAATGACGGTTCTGCTTTCCAAATTTCGAGGTATTGTTGACATCACGTCCAAAGTAATTTCACCGTGATTTGTTGCATTTTACTTCAGTCATAGACCAGCACTCATAAGAAACTAAACTGGTAATCCTGAAAATTAAGAAACTCTAAGAAGAGATAAGCGGTCAATTCAAAGTTGAGAAACTTTGTCAACAGCCTTAGTTATGTGTTGCAGATTGTTTTGGACATAAAGCATGTAACCAGCTCGTATAATGCCAAAGAAAATAATTTGCGTATATGAATTCATCATTATTTGGTTCTTCCCAGCAATTCTCTAAGCTCGAAAGCAAAACCTATATTGGTGGTCCTTTGCGAATTATACTAAATTATGAAATTCGTTATGATTAGCATCAAGAAACTCTTCTTTAAGACCCTAATTTTATGGTGGCTATCCAAAAATCACAGTTATGTAGCTACAAAAGATGGAACTTTCAAGTTTTTTTAAGGAACTCGTGAGTGGCATTTCAAATGTACCAACTCGCACTTTTCACTGTTAACTCGGAACTCACAAAACGGGAGCAACTCGCAACTCGCAGCTCACACTTTAACAGTCCACCATCCTGGAGTTGTCAAAAACTTATTTCTTATTTTCGGTGGGATTTTAAAGGCTTCGGGCCACCGTGTCAGTCACTAACTCACTATACCCTGGCCACAAACCCCTCCCATCGTTTTTTGGTAGCAAATCCCTTTTGTAAAGGGAGTGAACCCTCAGAAGTTCTTCTTGACTTCTTTTAGACAGGAGATGCCCTTCTCAAAGTATTTCCACAACGATAAAGTTTTCCACCCCATCCGTTGTGTAATCATCCCTTATCAGGTAATCTGCGTGATCGAGGGGTACTTTTCTAGCTAAATCGAGCGATATCTGTTCCTACCAATAGCTGAAAATAGATATCTATATGAGGTAGATACATACTGGTGTTTGATTCGTAGAAAAGTACAGCCAAGCCAACAAGCTTCCTCTCGAAAGCCAGAATATTCGTGTATCTGCGTGCCAACTTTTTCGGGAGTGTAACAAAAGCATATTTCCTCACTGCATCATGTCAGGAATTCAGCAGTAAACGACAAAGAGAAGCATTGTCAGTTCATGCTACTGCTTTGGGCATTTTTTATTTTTAGGTTTTATTCTTAGCACTGTAAAACTATTCTTTTATTTTAGAATAATAGTCACGAAAGGCGGTCAAAAGCCCCTTGTTATCCATCTCATGCAATTAAACGAATGAATAGCATCAAAGAAAACTGCGCTGGTACGCATGACAGTGCGACATCACAAAGAACTGAATAGCTGCCAAAGAAGGGACCTGTAAACTACGGAATCACGGAATCACGCAGTGGAATGTAAGTGGCTTTTTGCAGATATTTCTGCCCGTGTGCTGAGTTCAACAACCGTGTAAGCCTTGATTGCGTCACGTTTACGAGAAGATGGACTTGCCACAAGTCTCTCTCTTTTTTTTATTTGGTCCTAAGGACGAAAAAAAGAAAAGAGAGTTAGATAGAAGACGAAGAGCAAGAATTGCGACGATGATAATGTTTTTTTATATCCATATAAAAATTACAATACATGCTACATCTACGTTCTACTATACTTTCTAATTACTCTACAACAATACAACACTACAGGGATAAGACCACAAGGAGCAAAAGACAATGACTACCCTGTGGCCGTTAACATAAAGACATGCAAAAAAACAATTAGTAAATTAAGATTAGATACTAACACATAATGGAATCTGTTCCACATTGGATGTCAGGCCAGCATAGACGCGTGATGGGAAACGTATGCTGTTGGGTCAGGGTTAAGTTAACGATATCATAGGTCAGAAATGATAGCGATTTGGAAAAAGAATTTCGTTGACCCTTTTTGTGCTTAACATCAAATGTGAAACAGACTTACAAAAGAAATAGGGAAAAACGTAAATGATAATGTTCATCAGTATTTAATTCCAAACCCACCCGGACAATTCCAAGTTAAAAATTAAGACACATCCATGTGATAAATCCTTGTGACAAATCCGAGAGAAAAAGTTGATTAAAGACTGGGCCGTATTTGATAATTATTTAGCAGTGCTTCATTCATAAAATTGGATTTTGTAATAATCAAGAATGTCTAACATTTCTAGGAGTCTTTTTAAACCAGCAATGTTGCTTTCCAGGGGCTTCTTGGGAAAAAAATTCTTGAGATATTTGGTCATTCATCACTCTCAAATGAGTTTCCTGGTAACACTGTAAAGTTAGCATCTATTTGATGATGCTAAAATTTAAGTTATAAAGTAAAGTATGGCGATAAGATCTTCTGTCATTGAAACAACAAGCGATTGTGACTTTCTGTCTCAATAAATTTGCAACCACTTGTCAGCTGTACTCAAATGTGGTGCCAAACTCTAAATTGAAATCTCTTCTATTATGATTTTAAAAATCGAGAGAGTTGCATTAATGTCTCCTTCGCAGTAGCCATTCAAACAGCGTACATGCTGTTTAGGACACCCTGAATAGCTTTCTGCCCACTGCAAAGTTTCGTCTTTGGTGTAAGGACATCGGCATTGAGCAAAATCATACTGACATCACAGCAGAATCAACCGTGTTGTCATTCCGTGGATTATAATTCCCGTTAATCATGGCTTTCCCTGCTGGGTTCTTTCATAGTTTATAGAACGCTGACAAAGATTCTGGCGTACCAAAGATGTATAGATTGTAATAATCTCTATTATTTTGCAGTATTTCTCTTTCTTTTCTCTTCGATTGCACATCGATCTTAAAAACAGCCTTCATGGAATTGGTTTGAGGCGGCAATACAGTATCATCTTTGTATTAAGGTAGCAAGGGCGAATTTCGCAATAGAAAATATTCAGGACTTCCTCGAGACAAAGAGATTTGTTTCTCGAAAACACAGAGTTCACACCTCCTTGCATTCAACCAAATTCAAACCAAACAGAGATGGAGAAGCATTATAGCTGGCTGCATAGAAGGTGTGAAATGTATTATTTAGGCTCCCAAATTCTTTGGCTTTTTTTCCCTTGCTTCTTCAACCGAAAATTGTTTCACATTTTTTTGTGATCAAACAATATATGCCTTATTACAAGTTGCTCCTAGTTGCGCCGTAGATGAAACTATGATGAAACTCCCCAATCCTTTCGATCCGATCTGGCCTAATCCATTTGTCTTAACGGCCTAATCCGCACTTTTCATGCCTTTACAATCTAATATTTTTGTGTAGTACAAGATTTCCAAAGGAGCCAAGAAATGACGTAACATTTAACTCAAGATAAAAGTTTTGAGATACTTCTTGGTCTTTGTTCGAGAGCCCGGGGGGTTAACTTAACTTGGCTATGATACGGGGTTGTGCCATTTTTTAGGGTACCTTTTTCATGATAGTTTATAATACCCCCCCGGGTTCGAGAGACGAAGTACTGACCCTTTTGCTTTGACACATTGTGTTTCAATGCAACAATGCAGATAAATGTCATCTTTTGGTCATTGGGAAGAGATGTGATGATTCAGTTGCTGTTAAGATTGGAAGCGCCGAAATCGTTAATAGCTCTGAAGAGAAATTACTTGGAGTTCATATTGATAGTAAACTCTCCTTTGACCATCACGTCTCGAAACTTTGCCAAAGAGCCAGTAATAAACTTTATGCACTTGCCCGCATATCCCCGTATATGGATCATAACAAACTAAGAATCTTGATGAGGGCATTTATTACTAGTCAATTTCAATACTGCCCTTTAGTTTGGATGTTCCACAACAGGCAGCTGAACCAAAAAATCAACAAAATACAGGAAAGGGCATTGAGAATAACATATAAGAACACCGAATCGACTTTTAGTGACCTATTACAGCGGGACTGTGCAGTCACTATTCATACAAAGAACTTGCAAATACTTATGACTGAAATGTACAAAACTAGAAATGACCTAAATCCCTCATTTATGCAGGAAATTTTCTGTGAAAATATTACTCACTACAACTTGCGTAACAATAACGAATTTATTCAACCAAGAGTGAGATCAGTCAACAACGGCTCTGAAAGCGTCAGATTTAAAGGTCCGCAGTTATGGCAAACGTTACCACCAACAATACGCAATTCAGAATCCCTTTATCAGTTTAAAACAAAGATAAAGAATTGGTACGGAGAAAATTGTTCATGCAGGTTATGCCGCACATTTGTTCCCAACCTGGGCTTTTTGTAATGCACATTTTTAGATATCTGTTTTTATACTGTTTGATATTGACAATTTGTAAATATTTTATCCACCATTTTTATGTAATGTTTGTATTGTAATATTTTTAGGTTGGAATTAATTAGCTAACTACTTTTAGCTATTTTTACTATTGTCCAACTGTAAAGAAATTGATAATAATAATAATAATTTCAGCTTTGTTGATAACGAATCAACGCTGGGGCTCACACTTTTATGCGCATACCGTTGTTTCTTGCTCTTGTTCTCAACGGTCAAGCTAGTTTGCATATTACGTCATTGAAAGTAAATCATTAGTGCGCATGCTATCTGGAGCCCTTTCAGGCGATTCTTTGAGGCTCACAACTTAGCTTGTTCTTATCCCCAACAAGCATTGTTTTCTCAGACATAGTACCAGACCGCGCACCAGACGAGCACCAGACTTTCTCAAAATTTTGCACATCTCGTACTGGTTTTTCTCATGAACCAGTTTCTCATAAAAACGCGAAATCGTTTGAAGTGTTCCTGTGGAAGGCACTTTTCTCCCATTTAGATCTGGTCATCGCTCGTAGGCAACGATATCATTATTGAAAACCACTGGTTTGAATATATTTATGAAATAATGTAACAGAATAAAGATTCACAAGATATCAAACATTGAGGCTGGTTTTGAGAAGCGTAAAACAAAAGGCATCATTTCAAAACCATGCAGTGAACCACAACCAAATGAAAAGTAACTTTTGGTGAAACATTTTGCTTTGCCAGTTACTTGGAACGTCACTCCTATTGTAATCAGCGTTGGATGCGAAGTTTGTTTTGAATAAAAGTTGCTTCGAAGGATTTCCAGGCTTCCAACATCTACATAATTTCTGGAAGAAATTGTTGCACTTGGAAACTTGAACGTAAGTTTGTAGTCTGTCTCAAATTAGATGTCACCTGCAAATTACTACGAAATGACAACAACAGAATTATTTGCCAAATGAATTTGGCGTTATCGCAAATTTTAGGTGACATCTAATTTGCGACGGATTTAAATGCTGGATAAGTGCTGGATGAAATTTTCCAATATTTGAGCTCAACGGCGATTATAATAAAAGTTATCAGGCTAAGGCAATCATTTGTGTACTCACAGAACCAGACCTACTGTGTTTTTTCAACCGAGAGGCACAATGCTCTGTAAGAATCTCGTACACCTTTGGTAAAATTATTTTGGTTTCAAGAAGAATCAGTCACAAATATTTAAAGATCCTATTATTTGTAAGAGATCTCGTGCCCTCCCGTGCACCTTCTCGAAGAGTGAAGTCCCTTAGCAAAGCAGTGAGTATGCTTGAAGTATGCTTCAACCCTGATACTAACTTGTTCATTTGAGTACGTTTTAAAACTTGATTCAAGTAAAGATCTTGCACCAATTTCACAAGCTTGCACCATTCATCTTTGATCTGCAGACAAAATCAATCAAGCTTGATTGTGGTATGTTTGGAAATGATTTTAGCATGTGATTATTGTCAAGCTTGGTCAACTTCTACTTTTTTGAAAATTTTTCTAAAATTCTTAAAGGAGAAAAAAAACATTCTAATTCTGAAAACGTTGAATATTTTAGGAAATTCCACCCGTATAGTTATGGAGCGAAACAGATGCAGTTTCTTTGAACCCACTCAGTTCAAAGATCTTAGCCTACAACATAGAAAATGGATACAGTTAGAGCCAAAGAAAAAGGTCACAGAATTTGCACTTACCTCTTACAAGAACTGGAACCTATTCTGGAAAATGCTTTCACTGCAAGTTTAAGAGCTGCTTTCAAATTCCATTATCTTTGTTTTAAAAAACTGGTGAAATCAATGCTGTTGCCTTTTGAGAATGTCTATTCTATGCATGTGGTTTAATTATTTCGTGTGCCCTTGGCTATACGTATTCATTTTAGATCAACAATAATTGAAACCTTAGCTGCATATGACTCTCATGGACTGTTGAGCAAAGTTTATTTCAGAGCATAGCTGGTGCAAAACGTAACGGGGAAACTATTTTTTTGAGCTTGTACACAAGTAAATCAACACTTTTTATTAAGCAAATATGAACGGGCTTGATGAACGGGGAAATAACTTTTAATGAGCTCAAGATAGTTAGAACTTGTTCACCTTGAGGACGAAATTGTGAATCATGCAAATTGAGAAATGCATGCAAAGATGTGTATAAATGACGCCAAATTTTCTTGTTAGTTTCTTGCTAGAAGGATTCATCTATCATACAGAGATTCTTATAGAGATGAGCTGCCTATCTTATGGTCTTTGACTAATTCATCGGTGGTACTATAGTACTATACAACATCTTTTATTCGTGAATACGGGGCAGATGCATCTTTTAGGAAAAGGTGACTGGGCAGTTGTATTTTTTGCAATGATTTCATACGGGGTGAGCAGATTTTTTGCAACAATTTTTCTTCTCCTCCGGCCATGTATCATAATAAATTTTGCACTGTCCCTTACTTCAAGTCTAAGAGCTGCTTTTCAAACGTCGATATTCTTATTTTAGGAAACTTTCGAAATCAACGTTGGTGCTCTTTAAGTAAGCTTGCTGTTTCTTCCTCATTTGTTTGAAAATGTCTATGCTCGTTGCTGTACTTATTGCATGTGCTCTTGGCTACATATGTATTCATTTTGGAATGTAAGTACAGCTCTGTCTTTTTCAACGCTGTTTAAAATGAGAAGTTTAGATTCAGTACACTTGTTGAGATCAACGTATTGGACAAATCGCTACAACTTTTCAAGAAAAGGCATACGGTTAGACTGATGACTTTCGTCTAAGTTTTGCTCCATTGAATTGAATTGTTATTTACTGTTATAGTCAAACAAGAACTCGTGTAATAAGTCTTGGATAAAGTGAGATTTGGACTTCCAAAACAATGTGTCCTGAAGGGGGAAATTTGCTTTTGACACAGCAGAAACTGCGCCCTCTACTAGCTCCCTGCAACAGATCCACAAATTAGGCAACACTTGATATTTTCTTCTTCAAGCCTTACTTAAACTCTTGATTTATCATTTCAAAGCTTATGTATCCAAACACTTCATTATCTCAGATTGCTCGATGACGTCATTTTACGCAGTTTCTGCTTTGTCGTTGCTTCTATGATTTGACTACGGACAATGCCATTCCAAGAATGGGATTTTTGGTTAGGAACAGGCTCAGTGAACTAGAACTCCGAACTCTTAAGGTACAAAAAATAATGTATGGTTTGCTTCAGTTGGGGTGTTTTCAGTATCAGGTTTTTTTCAGCCAGTGTCCACGTCTTATCTGTTTAAGCGCAACCATGCTTTGCAACACTAAACAATATCTATTTAATAGATATAAGAGATGAATACATTTCTTGGAACGTCAAAAACATCTATTCAGTAGATGTAAGAATATGAACAACATCTATTCGATAGATATGAGAAGCGTATTCATAATTAGAAACACCAAGGAATATCTATTCAATAGATGTGAGAGGTGTATCCATAACCTGAAATATCGAAAAGCATCTATTCAATAGATATGGGAGGTGAACACATTATTTGGAACGTCAAAAGCGTCTATTCAATAGATGTAAGAAAATGGAAAACATCTATTCGATAAATGTGAGAAGTGTATTCATAATTAGAAACACCAAGGATTTTCTATTCAATAGATGTGAGAGGTGTATCCATAACCTGAAATATCGAAAAACATCCATTCAATAGATATGAGAGGTGATCACATTATTTGGAACGTCAAAAAGCATCTATTCAATAGATGTAAAAATGTATGAAAAATATCTATTCGATAGATGTGAGAAGTGTATTCATAATTAGAAACACCAAGGAATATCTATTCAATAGATTTGAGAGGTGTATGCATAATCTGAAATATCGAAAAACATCTATTCAATCGATGTGTGACTGGTGTATGCCTTATTTAGAATAGCAGAAATCTATTCAAGTGATATGACGGGCGTATACATAACTTGAGACACTGCAGAAAACATGTATTCAATAGACATGATGGGACGGACATTTACCTAATTTGAAACATTGCTTTAAATAGCAGAACGATGGATAGCACTATCAACTCAGCCGGATGCAGCCGGAAGCTGTGTGGGGTGGGGTGGTTCTTTGCTGCGGGGCTGCCGTGATTCCCCGGTATGGTGTGGGCTATGTGTCATTTGGGGGAGCCTGGCCGGTGGAGCTTGGTTTTTGCAGGAGTTGTTTTTGCAGCTCTTGTGGGAATCGGGTTCCACTCGCTGGGCTTTTTCCCAGAGCCGCATTTAAGTAAATGCGGCACTGCTTTTTCTTTGGTATTCTGGTCTGCATTGTTTTTGGAGGGTGTTGGTGGTTCTGTGGCTGGGAGTGGTTTTGCTCCGCATGGTTTTTGGGTTGTGCTCTACTTTATAGCTACCTTATAGCTGTCTATTCTTTTTCATAATAACTCTTTCAAAAAAGCCAGTTTTATCTATATCTTTCACACAACCCATTCCTAATAAGGTCAATTGTACCTTCCCCGTTTATTTGATGGCAGCAACAGCCTAGGACACTTGTGGAAGCCCCTGGAGTTTTTGTTTTATTAATGTTAAGTTGTTAAGTAAACTTGGTACAGGTCTATCTCAGCTTTACATATTTCAAAACTTTCAACTTTCTTTTTATCTTTATCTGTCTTTTTGATCAGCAGAAGATAGACCTGGGCCAAGTTGCATTAGAAGAGACTTTCGTACAGGCCAATGGCCTAAGTCGATAATACTATTTATATTTATTCATATTTAACTCGAGCCAGAAAAGAGGTTAGGATCAAAGATTATATGTTGGCTACACAAGCATTATCAGTTTATAATGATCTGTAAGATGGTTTTGAGAGATACAGGCTTTTAAACATGCAAACAGTTTTCTAACTTTGGGTTCACATTCTGCCGGCTGGACTTGCTACAAGTCTCTCTCGCGGCAAAAACGGGAGAAGGAATAAAAGCGGAGAGACTTGTAATACTTGGCAGCCTAGGTCGTTGGCTTGACAGGATTCTGCCCAGTCGGCATCCCTTTATTAAAAACCAATATCCAATCATTTGCTTAGGAAAGACAATGATATAGCCTGTGTTCCAGACCACTTGAAAAGTAACACAGGCTACAATGATACAACAGAGCGAGGCTCTGCGATGTTCTTTGACGACGGCAGACTCAAGCTTCAATGAAACAGTTGACAACAATCCCGTCATTTTGAAAATGGAAGTAGGGCTCGATTGCTCATGAATATTAATGAGCATGCCAAGTATTACAAGTCTCTCTCACTTTTTTCCTTTTCCTGTTTTTTCCGCAAGAGAGACTTGTAGCAAGTCCAGCTGCCGGCACACCTTTTCACAAAACGATGAAAAAGGTTACGGTGGCAAAATTTAAGTTAGCTTTCACTCGATCCCAGAACAATTTAAAAACGGAGAGAGTTTGAAGGTAAAAAACTTGTTGCAAGATTTTGATGGCAAAGAAATGTACCGACACTTTAGGAAACGACCAGTCTCGTTCCGAAAGCGTCAAAAAATTCTGTTTTCATCATTTCCGATTATTTAGCCGATGTTGTTACCCAAATGTGCCTGTTAGAGCTGCGTTTTCAAAATCTACCGTTACCCAAATGTGCCGGTTAGAGCTGCGTTTTCAAAATCTACCGTTTTCAAAGTCTGCCAGCAAAAAATGTGCCTCTTTCGTGTGAACGGGAGGCCTATCTGCCTTATTTTTCACCGCTTTCAAAATTTGCCGCCATGGTGTGAACGCAATCTAAAAATGCCCTTAGCAAGCTGTTATTTTTGCAAGGGTTTTACTTTGACGAACGTCTTTTAACGAACGCTGTTACTTTTCAGATTTAAGTTCTGCAGATGGAAGAAGGCACAGGGTGCAAAGAAATGAGGAACTAGATACATGTTCTCGCTAAAGGAGAAACCCACGTATGAGAAATTGCTACACGTTTTTTCTTTTATAAGAAATAGGTAAGAAAGTAATACTATTGCAGCCAAAAATTTTAGAAACCCTGCTACTATATTTTATATTTGAGACGTGGTAAAAACAATCGAAGGAGCTCCAAGAAAATCATTGGACAATTGCTGTGAGCCTTTATTTTTGAGTAATATCCATGACAACCTTACGTTCTGAGCCCAAAAGAACTCTCTTTCTTGCTAAGAACTGTGCTGTTTGTCAAGAAACAAATACGTGGTGGTGGAAGAAAACCACATACATCCCCAAAAGATAACAAACGAGTTAAGAAACTTTTAGTATTAAGAAGCTGAAATTTTCATGTGTTCTCAAGAAACTTTAGTACTAGGGGCTTATCCAAGCTTCTTATAAAAAGAAAAGACTTAAACAATAGATATTATGGATTGGTTCTTGTAAAAAACTTGAAGATTTGATGGTTTGAGCCTTTTGCTTCCTACCCACTAGGTTCTGATACGCGGTTTTTTTGCTGTACCTTATTCGCGAAATAACGACTTTTTAAATTTACTGTGTAGAAATAGATTTGGAACCTGTTACTATAACATGTTTGATAAATATACGAAAGTTAGAAAGCCCGGCGGGGGGGGGGGCACTCAGCACATGCACATACGATACGGGGAGGCATGTCCGATATTTTTGGGTCAGAATATTGCCAAAAGTGACATTTTTGGGTCCAGGCAAATAAAATATGTTCATGATTTGTTTTACACCAAATATCATCTTAAACTGATATTTCCTTGGTTCGCTAGAGCATGCTCTATTATTTTTGGCTAGAGGTAATCCTGACTTCTATTAGCATTGTTTCAGGATATTTTATGTTCAAGTGCAGGTTTCTAAGTATAGAATGAGCTGATATATTTAGGTTGCAATGAAGCTGAAGTGATAGTTTTGGGTTGCCTGAAAATTTCTTGGACTGATCCCCTCCCCCCCTCCGTATGCGTGTATGCTGAGTGTCCCCAAGGGTTAGAAAGCAGCATTTTCCATTTCTCCAGTTTTTTTCTCTGAAGTATGTCTTTGCACAGCACGAGGTACTATTTTAGTATTCATATAGATCACCTTGAATTAGAGTCTGTGTGCATACTCTACTGATTTATTTTCAGAGGGGTAGCGATGGTGCCAAGGGGAGCTAGAGGGAGCTACAGCCCCCCGTCAGAGGCATATCGAACTCCCCCCGTTGGAGGAAATTTTGGGCTCTCTTCAGAGGAAACTGGGCAAAATAACGTTCGAAAACTCCATGTTTCAATCATTTTAGCTCCCCCTGTCAGAAGCTCTAGCACTTCTGTCAGAAAATTTCCAGCACCACCCCTGCAGAGATGTTCCTAGTAAACCCATTGAAAAAGAAGCAGTAGAGTCTGCACGTAGGCTACCAACCTTGTCCCCAGGGCTTTTTGTCATATACTGGAAGGGAGACTATTTTCGTCTCCGTCCAAATATGGCACACAATGCCCTGGGGACAAGGTTGACTGGCTACCCTAATTAGAGCGAGGCTAGAGACTGGAACTAAATTCAAGTCAATATCAAATCTAATTGGCTAGCAAAAATAGAAGTCATTGCATCGCAGAGAGAGAGGAGTTGCAGAAAGGCACTTTGTTGTTCGGAGATAAAGAGATCTGAAGATCGTAACATGGAGGGTATCTTTTCCTAGGTAGTTCCCGGGATCCTTCTTTCCAGCCTATACCCCTCCCAGTAACGACCTCGCTGGACATTGAGAACACCGCGGGGAAACTGTAAAATTATAAACTGTCAACGAGGATATTTACAGTTTTCTCTGAAGCCCATACTGGGGCAACTTGGAGGAGCGTAGCAGGTTCATTTCTTCTACCCCACCCCCGCACATATTTCTTTTGGAAAGTGGCCTGGTTCGAGTATCTGAAGGATTCACGTGTTCATTGGTCAATAAAATTAGAATCAGAAAGGCCCAATTCTTGTCTCTTTGACCAAATGTCATGCTCCTAAAGATCCTCCCTTCGTCTGTTTGGGAAAACTTTTTGTTTGACACAGGTCACTATAAGAAATGTCGATATGGGAAAGGGGTGGGAATGAATACAGAATAGCAAAGCCTGTTTCATATTACTCGTGAAAAGCATTTGTATTGTTATTCATTCACATGCATTATCGAGTTGTAAAAGGCAGATTTTGACATGAAATGCGAAGATCCGAGAGACTTTAAAAGTTTCCGCTTGTATTCCAGACTCTGGTACTCAGAAGATCGTAAAGTAGCTTCTTTGACTGGCTGATTTGAAATGAGAATGCAATGCAGAAATTTGAAATCAGCCAGTCAAAGAATCTACTTTACGATCTTTTGAGTACCAGACTTTGGAACACAGGTTGTCACCGTCCGGAAACTTTTGAAAGCTCTCGGATCTTCGCATTTCAGGGTCTTGGGCTTATGTGGCGATTTGTTGTGATAAATGTCAGATGAGAATTTCACAAATGCTTGACTGCGGGGCATTTTCCTGAAGATGAAATGACTTCTTTGGAGAATAAATAAGATTTTGAAAGATGATCCATCCCTGGGGTTTTCCAAGTTTCTTTAGAATTTTTATGCCAGGGGAGACAACGGTCCAGGAAATGCTGTTCTCGGCGAGGTTTCTTTATTTTGTTCAGTAGTTCTGCAGTTCCGTGGCCCATAGCTTTGCATAAAAGGAAGCCTCGTGGAGGACAATACCACCAAAATGTCTGGCATACAGCACAAGGCTTGAATCTTTACAAAACTTTAAAGTAAATGTGTAAAATGTTGCACATTTACTGCCTTTTACAACTTAGTAGATCAAAGGGATCTTTAGGTCTGTCGCCATGACTTTATGGCGAGCATCTTTGATATCGTAACTTTTCAAAGTTAAAGCGTTATCAAAACTTATGCTAGTTTTGAATTTGCTGCATCATCAAATTGCTAAATCGTATATTCATAAAAGCTACCGATCTCTGCTTGCTACCATCTTGTAGACCTTTAAAAATAGAGTATTGTAGTATTTCTTGTATTGGTCATTTTGACTTTTCTTAATCATTTTACGTGCTTTTAATCTTTCAAAGTCTCTGATGCTTCCTCTGGAACATCAAGATGCCCCATGCTCTGGGATACAGGCTACAGATTTGCAGCTCCAGTTCCTAGGTAATGTTGCACCTTTCACTGTTTTGCAAGGGGCAGCCAGCCTTCTAAAAGGGGCAGCCTTTCATCTATGCGACATGAAGGGTCATTAAGATCTGAAAGTAGCATCTGATTTTCGCTGAGATGGTTTATGAGATGTTTTGAAATGATGTGCAAGTTTTTGCAAGAAACTGGGATCAGGCCATAGTACTTAAAGTTTCTCTTAATTCAAGATGAAATTTTGTAAATTTTAGTACGATCAGTTTCTTAATTGGTTTCTTATTTTTTGGAGCAGAATTATCAATGTGCTGTCACTAACACCGCTGCAGATATGTTTCTTAACATTTGAAACATTATATTGGAATTAACAGTGTTCTGTTATGTTGAAAATATAAATGGTTAGTTAATATTGCTCAAGAATAAAGGTTCAACGACATATTTGCTATGATATCCATGCTTTTAAGTTTTAAGAGTTTCTTAATACTTCTGAGATATAGTAGTAGAGTTTCTTAACATTTTGGTCATCTTATTACTGGTTCTCATTAACCAGTTTCGTATAAAAAACCATGTATACCTTATTTTCTCTCCTTCGAAGAGTAGAAATGATTTCTTTGAGAATGAAAGGATGTTTAGAGTCTGAAAGCATGTTGTTTTCGTGTGTATGACCTTTTTGGAAATGGAAGGGTGAATGAAACGTGGACAAAAATTGAAAGCTTTCCATGAGAACAAAGAGATCGTAGAGAATGCAAAGGGGCATCAGTTCCAAAAAATCTTGTTCATATTTTGGCAAAAATCCTTTCGCTTCAAAGAAAAATCCATCGAAAATCCGTTTAAATCCTTTTGTAAGCTCTTTCGAATGAGTGAAGTGCCGAAGTGCCCCTCAAGATTGCAGCAGTGTTCAACGGACTCTGATTGCAGAAGCAGCTATTATCTTATAAATCCTTTGAGAAAGCAAAAGGACTTTCGCTAAGCGGACAAGATCTTCAGACAAGACCTCAGAGATTGTCCAAGATTAGATTGACCCGAACGAAAAGATCTCCTGCATCGATTAGATTAGATTAGGTTAGACTAGATTAGATTAGAATGGCAAGATTTTTAGGAAATGATTCACCCTTCGCTTTTGGGGCCTGGAGCAGAGGAGCATAATCTGCTTCTTACACATGACATCTTTTGCAAGTCCGGTGTTCAGCTTCTCATAAATAGGGCGTTTGGGCAAAGCTGTGGGACTTTTATTTCGCTGATAAATAAAACGCAGTTCGCACTCTGGACAAACATACAACTCTTTTGTACAGTTTCTACGTTTATTCTGACAAGCAAAGATTGTTTGGACGTTTTTTCAGCAGCCGTTGAATTCTGACACGAAAGGAGAGCAGCGGGCTCAGTTAGGCCCATCTTGCCATTGAAGGCGGAGAGAGAGCAGTCGAGAGGAATCAGGTGCCAAAATGTCTGCAGATCCATCCAAATACAAGATGGTGGTTGTGGGTGGTGAGTATAGCAAACAGAGCGTCATCCATTCATGCTAATTTGCAGCATGATTTGCACGAGGTTGATCTTTACTTGCAGGTTATTTCAGGTGGTGTATTCGAGCGGGTCAAAAACCAAGTAGCCTAATGTATGGCGTATTTATGGCGTATTTTTTTATGGCCTAATTGGGCCTAATTTATGGTGAGCAACCGTGTGTTGAAGTGGCTTATTTAGCAATATGTGCGTTATTTGCAATTCCTATCTGACATAAAATTGTGCTCTACAGCAAAATTACGACTATGCTTACAGTACATCTTTTCATCGTTGAAGCCCCTGCAGTTTTCCAATGTTACAGTAATAGTAATTCTCTCTTTTCTTATTTTGGAAATGGTTTTCTGACCCCTGCTTGTGTTTTGCATAAAATCCCAGAAAATTGTTTAGTGATTGTTGTTGTCTTTTTTCAGCTGGAGGTGTTGGAAAAAGTGCATTAACAATTCAATTGATACAAAATCAGTAAGCATCTTGCTTTCTTGTTTCATGGGAAGGGAATTGAGTGTGGAAAGTTTGTTATGCCAAATGGTTAACGCCTCAGCCCATAGTGGAATCCGCAAAATTCATACGCCACAGATTTACGCCAAGCACTTCTCTTTGTTACGCCAGAAGAATACACCTACTAGTTTTAAAGTACAATGTGGAGCAGGGATCTTGAGTTTTTGACTGCCAAATTTTACGCCAACCATTGTTGGAGAACAAAGAAATACGCCAGTGTAAAAAAGAGCGAGAGGCTGTCCGCCACAGATCTGTGGCGTAAGGCACACGGATTCCACATAGGCGCCTCACCAATTGTCTCAAGATGATAGACAGTTCGTTCTTCCATTGTTCTTGATGCTGCTCCACATCAAAGATATTTGGTGTAACATACATGTTTTCCAATGTGGAATGGAATGCCAGGGTTGCAGGGTTTCAGTAGAAATAGAGTGTACCAGTTGCCCCAAGAAAGTATATAAGCAATTGAAAAGTTCCTGTGAAGGAACCTTGTTTCAGAAATTCTTTTTTCAGTTTTTGACTGCAAAGCTCCTTTGCATGAACTGTTCAAATGCTTATATTTTTTGGGATGGCTGATGAATATGCAAAGAGATGTCACCTTCTGTGCAGAATAGTTTCAACCTTGTTTTTTTTGCACAAGGATGTCAAAATGATTATTAGGGGTCATCCAAAATTCCATGGTAATCGTTTAGCAGCATTTGGTTGCTAACTTTGTGACCCCCTCCCTCCCTCAGCGGACTTCTGTATTTTCGAACTTGCATTCTCATGATGCAAGTTTCCAGTAATACTTCAGCCGTTGCGTTTTCATGGGCCTTGCTGGAACTTTCTGCACATAACCTCTGGCCATACGCTGGATGTTGACTGTAGAAATTGCTTCGGTTACCACTGGATGAGTCAATTAGGAGGCCCTGCGTTTAAAAAAAATGCTGTTCCCTGACTATCAAAGTGGTAACATTGAACTGTCTTTGTTTTATTCCTGATATGTCCAGTTAGATTCAGTAGTTGCCTGGCTCTAATCAGCCATGTCTGAAATTTTCTACAGAAAGCCCCTTTCAAAAACCTGCAAACATTGAACCTGCAAACATTTAAATTTTAAAAACAATATTAGGTATTCAAATGATGCAGTCTCTAGGGATGGCTCTTTTATTTAGGGGGTAATTGTTGCATTACAGTGCAATGGTGTGGGTCAGAGATTCCAGTTGTTTGCTTCTCAATATGAATAATATACTGTATATACCAAAACTTTTTGTGTCCTTATTTGTACATTGTGATCCGGTTCTTGTCAGTGTAGTTACTTTTCTTGTTTTCCTCAACATTGACCTTCCAATTACTGCATTCACCTGAAAAATTATTTTTTCTAGCTTTGTTGAAGACTATGATCCAACAATTGGTGAGCTGAATTGATTAGTTCCACTAATAACCTTTTAGACCTTGGATCAGGTATAAGGAACTGGACAATATAGCTTATTCCTAGGCTCTTTTCTTCGTATTCTCATCACTTTGAAGCTTCCACATGCTAACTAGATGTATTATATATCCAATTGTCTTATGTGAGTAAATGTTTAATAATTTGATTTGGAGTTGAAGGCCTTTGCAATCCATCTTGAAATCAAAGATCGAAGGTTGTTTTAAAGCCAGTGTGGTATCAGATGAAGTATGTGCTGCATTACATTGCATGGCATTCTCATAGTGCCATGGAAACAATATTTTGCAAATATTTGTACTGTATATATATATAAAAGGAAGCTATTGGTTTATGTTGAGATACCCATTCACCAGATCAAAAATGCCATTACTGTAAGAGAAATTTTATTGCAAAAGTATACGCATAGAGCAAAGATACTGAGTAAAATGTTAGGTATAATAATCAGTATTTTGTGTTTTAAGGACATCTGAATTTCCAAGCACTTGAAATGGCTAACAACTCGGTTTATGACACATTATTCATTTTACTTTCAGAGGATTCATACATCAAGCAAGTAGTTGTTGATGGTGAGATATGCATTTTGGTAAGTTTATTTTGCCTTTCTAATTGAATTGTGAGGGATACCAAAAATTTTAGGTTTTTGTAGTGAAGGGAATATTCTTCAAATTTTCTGTGTTCAGCTTTGTTTGGCCTCCAGTTGTGAATTGTATATACATCAACAATGAAAAAGTGCTCATTTTGAATCTGATAATGGAGATTTCTTTGGTATTGCTCGAATTGATGAGTTGAAAAGCAAAATTTGAAATCAAAGTAAAAAAGAAGTCAGAAATAGATTTAGAGGAAAGAGAAATGAAAGATGTCTATACTGTATACATATTTATAGAATTGCCAATTTTTACAGAACATCCACAATTGCTATACATCTTGTTTTTCTTTAAAGTTAGTTGATGGAGATCAATAGCTAAATCAGGAAATGCATGCATACCTAAATTTGGTCCATTGTAGTCTGAAAAGCCAACATATGTTTGGAATTTGTTCAGCTAGAAGAACAATAACACACATAGGAGTTTCTTTGTCCTATTCATAGATAACCTCATCTTAGCTCTGTTTTTTATATTGATGTGAATTTAAAAGTAAATAAATACAATGCAACATTATGTGCCGTCCATAGCAGAAATAGACATGACATCATCTGGTTCTGGCTATGAACGGCACTTCACAATATTCCGTTAAATATAATCTGAAAACAAAAGGAAATATATGAAAAGAAAAAAGAGTGACTAACAAAACAAACCAAAATAAAACAAAGAAGAAAATTTTTTAAGCACCATGTGCACCATGACATCACTCCGCCTCCCACCTTGAAAGGCGCTAGCATACACTAACCCTGTAGGCTGTATGGTGAAAGAAAATCTGCACCAGCAAAGCCTGTGCTAAGATAGTTGTGATTTCACTTATTAATGAGTGATGTCTCAGCTCTGTCAACTAACTTGAAAGAACTAACTTGTATAAAAATGACAGGGCCAAGAATGGCCAAGTTTTCTCAAAGTGAGCCATATGGCATCCATCTATGCAGTATATAGGACAGAAAACCATAAACATGCCATTGTAGTTTTTGGCTCCACTTATTTTCATCACATGCTGAATTTCCCAATGTCATATACAGTATATATAGGCTATTTATAAACCTATGATGTCTCTTGTAAGTCAGTTTATTTACCTCAAAGCACAGTGAAGACAGGTAAACTAAGAATTGTCCTGAATGCAGTGACAAGAAAGGGCTTAACTTCTGTTTTGAGTTGGGGAAAGCACCTTAATCTCTCTTGCATAAGTGTCTGCATTCTTTCTTGTTTGAAGTGAAAGATTACAGTTTTGCTCACTTTACTATCTTTAGGATATTCTCGACACTGCTGGTCAAGAAGAGTACAGGTAGGAAGTAGAAAATTCTGTTCTTGAATTTAATTCCTTATGATCTACTGTGTCTACATATCTATCTAAGGGTACTGTACATTCACCTGTAAATAGGTAGTACAAATGGTTGGTGTGTTAGCAAAATTGAGAGAAATTAAAGAAATAAGATAAATAAGTATATATTTTGGCAGTGTGCTCTCATGAAGAGCTTAAGTGTCAGAAGTGTAAAATCATCTTATCTTATCAGAACCCTGTATATTTTTTCACTTTCTGAGCTTTGGTCCATTTTGTTGGGAATACAAATCATCAAAGTTCAATGCAATCTGTCATCCCTCAAAAAAGAAACTGGTGATCCATTGCAGAGAGCATATTTGGTTTGTGAAACAAACATGAGTGGAGAAGCCAACCACAATCTAAATAAGGACTAGCAAGGAAGAAAAGAGATTCTCACGCATTTCAAAAGGTTCCTTGGCTGTTGATCTGCATTGAGCTTTACCAGCATAACGAAAAGCTTGGACAAAAGGGGCAGTCCTTGCCCAAATTATGTTAAATGTGCAGTGTGATAGATACTGTTTATTTATACTTCATAAAGGAATTTGACCTCTCTTGTTTATAGCGCTATGAGAGAACACTATATGAGGACAGGGGAAGGATTTCTTTGTGTCTTTGCTGTTACCAGTAAGAAGTCATTCCTGGAAATTGATGTTTACAGGACACAGGTATGTCTTAGGCTGAAGAGGATATTTTTGTAAGTATACAGAGTAAGCCCAGAAAGTTCCCACTTTTGAAAATTCATAACAGCAAGAGTATTTCATAGATTTGAATGATTCCAATTCTAGTTAAAAACCAACAGATTGAAATATTTTTGTGATTTTCCTTGCTGTCTCAAGAGCACTAGAAATATAGATCTATGAATTCTACTTTTAAAAATATCCATGGCTGCAAAATGACTGAAAAATTGCTCATCAATCAAAGCATAAATGACTCCTCACACAGAAAAATGATGGAAATGCAACTTCTCATGGGTGAGATATATGCCCTGCACATTAATTGACATGGGATTGAAAATCTTTCGTATTTGTTTGAAAATCAATGTCTTGACGCAGGTGAGATGTCCATTGCCTATTGTTCAGTGTGAATAGAGTCCTTACGATTTGATCAATGTTTTAGACCCTTTTTGCGTCATTTTGCAGCTATAAAATTTTTATAAAGTTGAATTTACGTATACTTCTAGCACTGGTAGGACAGCGAGAAAAATCACAAAAATATCTTGATCTTTCAGTTTTTAACTAGAATTGGAATGATTCAAATCCATGAAGCAGTCTTGGTGCTATGAATTTTCAAAAGAGGAAGCTTTTTCCTGGCTCACCCGATATATATTCTTTATCAACGTATATACTGTAGGAGTGTAGAATTGTGCTACTTCCAGCAAGATCTTTTCTCACAACTTCATAGATTGATGAAATGTACACTGTGTTCCAAAAATTGTGCCGTGATTGTGAGGTTGTTGTGGAGGAGCTTTAGCATTGATTGTCTCAATTTTTACATAGTTGCATAGATTAGGCTTCAACTTAGAGTTTGAGACCTTGTTTGAGTCAAAATGACAAGTGGTTGCTGATTTATGGCAGAGAAAAGGCGCACTTCTTATGTTCTCCAGCAATGGCAAAGTTAAATAGAATTTTAATGGAGAAGTTCTAGCATTGTATTCAAGTGCTTTCTGAAGTTCCAAAAGAGTCAATAATTTCATTTATCTCTAATATTATCAAACTTTCAGAAATGTAAAGAAAATTTAAGATGATACTGGAACCCTTTTTTCCTTGATTTTGATATTGTTAGAGAACAACAGAAGTGCTGGTTTGAAGCAACTACTAATTTTGCCTGTTCTCTGCCATAAATCAGCAACCATGTGTCAGATTGGCTCAAACAAGGTCTCAAACTCTAAGCTAAAGCCTAACCTATGCAACCACGTAAAAATTGAGACACTTAATGCTAAACTCCTCTACAGCAGCCACACAAACAAAGCACAATTTTTTTGGGACACCCAGTAGTTGATTATTGGAGCTTCTTTGTAATTCCATATTAAGATATTTGCACCTTCCATGCAGTTTGAATCATGGTAGTTTTCCGAAATATTGATTAAATTTGTTTTAGTGCTCAGTAAGTTATAATTGACATTGTGAAAACATTTCAGTCTCTTTTACTGTCAGCTAAGATTAGAGATAAACCTGTCCCTAGCATCTTAAACTTGTTTTAGACACCAGAATCTTGTAAATCTGCTGAACATTCCTGTAGTTGCAAGCTTCTGAAGTTCAAGTTTGCACTATGGCTGAATAGTAAAAATACAAGGGCTATTCTATGTGTTGTTTCTCATTTATTTCAGAGCAAGCAAGTGGGATTTAGAAAGAATTTTTGACAACTGCCAACATAATTTTCTCTAACTATTGTTCAAGCTCATGGATGCTGAACAGGATTAAAACGATCATCATTTAAAGTTTTATTTAATGGTTTTAAGCACGTTTTGACAATGATGACAAAATGACTTTGAAGCCTTTTGAATTGCTTTGATGTTACCAAGAAGTTTGACATTTGGTAGTGTTCTTTTAAGTCGTGTCAATTTTATCGTTATCTTTCAATCATTAACCAAATGGCAAACAAGTTGTGACCATGTAGCAAACAGACTTGTTTACTTATTTGATTTTAGGCTCTGAGGGTCAAAGATGCCGAGAGAGTGCCAATGGTTTGTAAGTATCAGCTCTAGACTCAATACATATTATAATTTTGCTTGTTTCCTGAACTGATACCTCTACAACTACGATTTATTTCCAGACGCTTCTTGGAAACAAATTAGCCGCGGACTGATATCGTATACGCAGTCCAACTTTATTCGAGATTAAGCAGGAAATTTGAAACAATTTGATGCATACCATTTTACGTGTTTGGAAGTGTTAGGACATTCACATAGTCAAAAACCCATCCTTGTGAGATGTTATTTATCGTTGTTAATAAATTTATCTGAGCGAAAACCTTGATACTAAAAGTGGTTGCGAAAACTTTAATACTATGAAGAAGGCAGACGCAAAGAAAAAGACAGATTATTGGCACACTGAGAAAGACTGACAAGCATCAGTGTGCCAAAAATCTCTCTTTTTCTTTGCGTCCGCCTTCTTCATAGTATTAAAGTTTTTGAGCGAAATAGATGTGCCTTTTCGTACCTTGGGTTATCACCATGATGCCTCTGGACCTCAGATGTTTTGCAAAAATCTGCTTCTTAATTTTCTACGATGAAAATGGTGTTGATTTGATGTTACAGCAAAATGCAATTTGAAAGTGAACTTACAACTAAAACGTCAATTAAATGATAGATAATTCCATCAATGTGTGCAATCTGCATATCATCCGAAAGAGGAGAGAGTAGCCTTATTCCTTGAAGGAGATCTGAAGTGAAAATTTTTATTGATGCAAATGAATAGCACTTTTGAACGATAAAGAAGGTTGTTTACCATTATGTGATACCTTGTTTAATTTTCGAGTCATACGCTCTTTTGTATGATTGGCTGATGACGTCCTTTTTTTTGCAAAAGTAAAGAAAGTTTATGAGCCTGGCTATATTTCCAAAAGAAAATTGACTTTAAGTATTTTTCTTAAATTGACATGCCTTTCTAAACATCAAATCAGTCCATGAGACCATTTCTGTTACATTTGTTCAGCTCAACTTAAACAAACAATTTGTCTCCAGCAACCGTAACCTTTCAAAGTTAAATACAGCTACATTTCAATATGTCATCCTAGTAATTTGCAAACAGAATGACGTCATCAACTGAAACTTAATATCAGTGGATAACAAGAAAACGAAATGAGATATCAAAGAAATTTAAACAGGATTCCGTATCATTTGACAGTGCCTTTCATTTGCATAAATAAGAATTTTCACTTCAGATCACTTTTAAGGACGCTCCACTTACGCTTGTCTCATCTCATTGAATTTATGTTGTTGTTGTCGCCTCAGTGGGTACCTTATTTCCCAACTTCTCTCACAACGGCAAAAAAAATTCTTGCCGAGCACAGATCTGTTCCCCGACTTATCAGAAAAGAAGATTTCAAATAACGTGATCGGATTTGCTGATTTTTCTTCCCGCCAAATGCAAACAAACGCACGTTCGACTGAACGGCTGTAAGGATCAAAATCTCAAAGTAATGAACGAATCAAGGATATCTTTTGTGCCCCTAAACAGGCAGAATATCACTTGCAGGTAGGAGTGTAATGCTTAAATAGCTCGCAGAGACATTCATATAAGTACTGATACCTTGTTTTACAGTGTAGCATACCAAGAAGACGGCTTTGTTCTTCGTTTTAAGGTCGGCGATTTTGAGCAAAAAATGGCAGTTGATTAAGGCCATCTTGACTCATGCCATTTTTGGAAGTGTAAGGACATGAGTCGTAGTTAGAGTGGTACATCAGTTCAGGCAAGGAGCGAACTACGACATGCAATTAGTCTAAGGAATGAGTGTACTTTCCGATAGTATATATACAGTACATCTTCTCAAAGCGCATCATTTCTTCGAGATTCATGCCATAATCGCAAAAAACGCCGTCCTTTGAGCCAATTTCTCATGAGAACGCAAAGGAAATTTTCATCGATCAAGATTTCTGTCCGTTTTTACCACAGGGGATCCAGGGGCCTCAGTAAGGACCGCAGTTTTAGCAGATTGGTTTCTTTGGCTCCCTGTGATCTGGATACCGACTTCATTTCTTTAATTTCAGTGGTTGGGAATAAAGTGGACTTACCAAAGCGAGATATCAGCACAAAAGAAGCTTTAGAATTGTCTCAAAATTATGGAATCCCTTACGTCGAAACATCAGCGAAAACCAGACAAGGAGTGGTAAGTTTTAGCATTGAGCTATTGACTTACCATTCGTAGATATTGAAACGCCAGGCAGGAAGTGCAATCTTATTAAATGCTTGATGTGTGTGTGTGTGTGTGATCTTATTTTAATTCGAATGACAAATATTTCGAGTTTCTGATTACAATATAAAAAGAAACTAATCTAATTCGAATAGAAAAACACTTAAATTAAATAGAATTGCAAATTTACAGATATTTAAATATATTCTAAAAACTAAATAAATTCCAAACACCCCCATTCCCCCTTGATTTGAGTATGCAGACGCTTCGAGCATATGTATTGGGGATCTTGATACTTACACACATTACAATTGCACTGAATTCCAGACCATTGCTTTATCAATCGTTTGAATATGACAATAGTTTCCGAGAATTTGATCTCATTTGGTAAGCTATTCCACACCTTGGGACCCAAAGATCTAAGACTGCGTGTACCAAATGTTACTTGATTAGGTTTGTGATGATGTAAGTCGTTGGGATTTCTCGAAGAACGATTAGGATTGCAAACTGATTTGAACTGAAAATTGTCCTCCATAAAAGTAGGATTTTGTTTTTTCATAGTCTTGTGAATTTCAATGCACAAACTTTGTAGACGAGAAACATGCATAAAGTTCTTGCCTGCCTTGCGAAGAAGATCTTCATAGGAGCTTTCATCGTCTTTACATAGAAATCTCAATGCTTTTTCTTGTATTTTTTCAACTTTTTGCGCTGATTTAGCTGACGAAAAATGCCAAACCAAAGGACAATAATTAAAATTTGAATATATAAAACTTTCAAAAAGAGTTTTCCTTTCTTCTAAGCCAATGAAGGATTTCAATCGTTTTAGGACGTTTAGTTGCGTTGCTGCTCTTTTTCACAAATCAGCAATGTGGGTGTCAAAATTTAATCTGTTGTCAAGTTTGATGCCAAATAGTTTGACATCAGTTTTTGATTGGATGTTGTGGTCCTTTAGTTTGATTGGTACGCCACTAGTGTCGGATCGGTCTTTCTTTACGATCAAAGCATTGAATTTTTCAGGGTTTACTATCACCTTTCCGGGTTTGATGATAATAATAGAAACGAAGATCATTGAAGCCTGCATACAGAATGTACCCAAGGAGAACGTGGAAGTCTGCGCAATGCCGCTCGCTTTTGTATAGTTCGTGCTTCAGCATCTATTTGATAACAAATAAATCGTATTGTTGTAACAGCCAATAACATCGCTTTCCTGTGAAACAATGAAGCAATCAGATTTGCGAACAGCTATCATGTGATCAAATCTCAGGTTTCGCTTTGTTCTCCAAGAAAACTTCATTAACAAAACAATACTCTGGGATTGAAGTACCCCAAAGCAGACAATACACAGATGCTAAAGAGAAAGGGCCATTCAGAAGGTGAAGGTGAAGGTGAAGTTACGGTTTTCAGCGCCAAGCGCTGGGATCCCAGAAGTAGCTAAGTGCTAATCGAGTCCGCGACCCCTTGTCATGACGCTCAAAGGTGCTGGTGGGATTTGAACCCCGTCCGCCTGACTGTCCTGGCAGCACTGTTAGTGGATTACAACACGGCGCCATAACACCTTCAAACTGCTATTAAAACGAATTGATGACACATACAATATACGATATTGAGCGGCGTTGCGCAGACTTTACGTTTTCCTTAGGTACTGTTTGCATGAAACTACCATCATTATGAAAAAGAGACAGTTTCACGAAAATTAGACACTGGCCTAAAATTACTATTAAGTTAAAAAGGATGTAAACAGTTGAAAATCAATTGAAGTAAATAGATAATGTTACGGAATGGTTAAGCAATTATTTTCATCACGGTAAAGGATCTATTCAACAAATTTGCAACGTAAATCGAGCAATGCTTGTTTGAAAACTTTGAGATTTATATTGTTGGATCGATTATCACCATTTCTGAATATGACTATCGACCGCCATCCATCTGGAACCAAACGTATCGATACTTGGAAAAGCTTTTGATATCTACAGGAACATTCATTTGATCTGATTTTTCTTCGTTGCAGGAAGAAGCATTCTTTACGTTAGTCAGAGAAATTTGGACGGATGTAAGTTTGTAAATCTGATTTGATTTCATGTGATTTGATTGAGTTTCAAAAATTTTGGGATGGTGGCCGACCTTTTTAGCGAATTGTTTTCATGGGGTATCTTAAGTTATTTGCATTGATGATTTACAATTCCACTATTTATTGATTTATCAGTTAAGAGTCATTGTCTTTAAAGTATATATACCGAGTTGGGTGATTCGGAAAACACCCTTGTTTTAGAAGTCATTACGTTAAATTCGTTATAACCATTGAAATTGGTTTTCTAAGTACCGAAAGATTGAAGTGGCTGTTTTTTTGTTTTGTGATTAAAGAGTAACATTCCTTTTAACTATCAGGAAAATTAATTTCGATGATTATTGCGCAAGCTAATATGCTACAATAATTTTTCGCACAGAAAGACACCTCGCAAGCTCGGTCTGTACTTTTAATACCTCGGGCTTTATATTTTCCTGTACAACACAAAACCGGTTAGTATGCGCATATTATTACCTGACAGCCTC
Organism: Aurelia sp. 4 Dawson et al 2005; assembly: GCA_964019985.1. NCBI lineage: Eukaryota > Metazoa > Cnidaria > Scyphozoa > Semaeostomeae > Ulmaridae > Aurelia > Aurelia sp. 4 Dawson et al 2005. Next base: position 3,538,636 of record OZ026507.1, read on the forward strand.
TAATTTTGACTCCCAGCATTTAGTCAAACATATTTTGCTACTGGCATGTCGCTTGAGTTCATCGATAATCTTATAGGCCTAAAGCAGTTGCTTTGGCGACAGAAGCGCGTCCTTATTATACAAGGCCACGGGAAATCCGCGGGAAATGTGTGATTTACCAATAGGAGTGGCGGGATTCTATATTGCCTCGTTTTTCAAACTTCAGGCAGCTAATAAAATGAAGAATAACCCTTCCTATTCGTCGAGTAGTCATAGACATTTCGGTCATAAGCAACTGTAGATTCTTTACGTGGATAGATACCAAATTCCTTTGGAGCAAAGGCATTTGGCATCTATCCACGTAAAGAATCTATAGTTGCTTATGGTCGAAATTTATAAAACAAAGTCTGGCTTAAGTCCTCCTTTCATGAAGGATATTTTCGCTGAGAGGAATACTGGCTACAATCTAAGGCACGGTAACGACTCACAGCTTCCAAAAGTGCATACAACAACATGGAATTGAGACTATATCCTTCCTAGGAAACAGGCTTTGGTCAGCTTTACCAAATATATTCAAACAAGCAAGCACACTTTCTATTTTCTAAAACCATATTTAAATGTTGGAAGGGCGAGAGCTGCAACTGTAGACTTTGCAAAATATATATACCACAGGTTGGGTACCTAACATGGTATTGATCAATCTTTATTTTTAAGCGGCTGTAATATATTTTCCCTTAATTTTTAAGATAGTAGGCCTTAATTAGCAGTAATTTTGCAATTTTAAAATTCTTTTGCCTACTGCAGTGGCGGCGGACAGTGCTATTAATGCTAATACTTTATTAGCAGTTTTTTTTGCAAAGTAATTGTGTAAAATAAGGCCTAAAACAAGCTTCGAAAAATTTTGAAACTAACTTGTCATTCCATCGAAACGTGAGGTCTCTTTGCATTTTTTGGTTGCTGCAATGTATTGCAATATCACACACAATCATTTGTGTGGTGCATTTGAATCCTTTTCTATAGTCTAATCCCGTGAAAGGAACCGCCCACATTCCCTTTCTATTGATATCTGAACCCTCCTCAATTGATGGCCACGCTATTACTCGGCCAGTTTTAATAGTGAATGCAGAGGAACAATTGAAACTTGCGTCATATTTCCCGTTGTTCGTTATGCATTGCCCATTGTGGAATATGCAAATTGCTACACCGTGCTAATAATTCTTCGAAGTTAGTAGCATCGGATCACTGCGGCCGTTTCAACACACTGCATAAACGATCTGACCCAAATCGCAGAGATGAATTGAGTCACATCAAGTGGAGTGTTTCAAAATCTTCTGGCTTTTTTCTTCACAAGAGAAATTAAGTCATAAACAGCGCCTTCATCTCCAGGAAGACGGGCGACGATATCCCCCTGTTACCATAAAACATCGAACCTCTGTAGGAGTTAGTGTGTGATGGCTGTTCTTGGATGTGTGGAGACAACGAGAGAAAGACGATTTTTTAGACATGTCTTGTTATGGGAGATCTGTCGACGATAAAATTTGTAGCGTGTATTTCAATTTGAGTAAAGACATCAAAGACTCAACTCTGTTTTCAAAAAAAGGATTCGTTTTACTTTCGTTTTAGTATGGCTTGTCTAGAAAACTTGAACCTTTACCGCAGGAACTAATTCCAAATCCTACCAGAATCATCATTACTTTGACTATTTTTCTTTCTTGCCTTAGTACATTTCATATTAAACCATTGGAATTCCAAACAAAATCTGAAGCTCGAGAGCTAACAGCCTTGCTGCAACAAATACCTCGCAGACACAGTAAGGGTGGCCGCGCTATTAAAATTTGAAAATTAATAGTGGGGCTATCACTAAGTGGCAAGTGGCCGCAAAGGCTGAACAAACCATCCTGGAGCAGAGCCGCATAGCCCCAGACAACTGCGGAAATAACGAACGATCATGTGAACAACCAAAGAAAAGCCATTGATCACTCGATTTTAGTATGAAGTTTGGAAATGTCATATCGACGTTGCAGCATTCTCCCACTTGAAGAATTCGCTCTTAGAGGTCATAGCCAATCAAAACATGCTGTTCAAATTAGGCTGTTCAAACTATCTCCATGACTTGCGACTGATGGCGACTGTTCCTTCACAAGGCACGCATTTGACCATTAAGTCAAATAGTCAACGGCGTTTGAGAGGTTGTTAATAAATCCTTTGCATTCTTTAAACAGTACCTATTTGAAGAAGGTTGTTAATAAGAGATATCTGTTTGTTGTTACCTTGCTGTTACTTCTTGCTTCCAAAAAATCTTTCTCGACGTTCTTTTTAAATTTTAAAATTTTCTGCAAGGAATAGTAATCAAAGCTCTGGAAAAGACTTGGAACTGCAGTAAAACAAAAATATGCCCTTTTTCCCAAAGTAGGAGTTTCCATGAATATGAGGGGCGTGGCTCTAAGAAATTTTCCTGGAAGCCTTCGGACCCACAGTTTTTCGCTTGCAAGTATTAGCAAATTAATTTACCTCCCAGCCGCCCCTGGCCTACTGTGAATAACTTGTTGATGATGATGATGATGATGATGATGATGATGATGATGATGATGATGATGATGATGATGATGATGATGATGATGATGATGATGATGATGATGATGATGATGATGATGATGATGATGATGATGATGATGATGATTATGATGATGATGATGATGATTATGATGATGATGATGATGATGATGATGATGATGATGATGATGATGATGATGATGATGATGATGATGATGATGATGACAAAGGATTGGTTTCTTTCAGCGTAAACAACAGGAGAGTCAGAAGAAGAGCGAGGTGAAGAAATCCAGGTTCAAGTGTGCCATATTGTAAAATGGGGAATAAAACGTAAGGATATATATTATTTCTTCCTTGCGTTTCTCAAAAAGATGAAGCATTAGGCTTGACCAAATTCACTAGAATAGTAACAATATGTCAGTGTACTTATAAACGTGAATCGTTATTTGAAAAAGTCCATTTTGGAAGTGGATAAATATTATCCGAATTGTTGACAGGTCAGGTTTTGCCTTTTGAGAAACCGAGTTTTGAGGGTAGAGATTTGGCATGCCAGGTTAATCACAAGCCGTTTTTTATCTGCATTGGTGTGTGAGTGGTCTTCTCACGTACAAAGTATTTTTAAGCCTACTTTCCACTAGGCCGAAAATTCCTCTCGCCAATCTCCCGTTATTTGCAAACACGATTGCGCTCGAAAGTTGAATGGGCCTCTACTTTTGAGCAACGTCGCTTTTCTGCAAGCCAATCAGGTTGTTGGAAAAACTCACTGTGAGCGGAATTTTCCGCCTAGTGTAAATCAGGCCTTAAGTCGGAACGCAGCTAGGCGGGAAAATGTCGAGCCGCGAAAAGTAGAGCCTTGTCCTCCTATTCGCGGCTCGAAATTTTTCCACGGCAATTTAGATGGCCGAAAATTTCTCCGCCTCGACATTTTTCTGCCTAGTGGAGATCCGGCTTTAAACACAGTATTAAGACAATGTAAAGGTGTCCAAAAGACTGTTCGAAATTTGATTGAATATTGAAACATATGAAATGAATATGCTCCATGAGTTATACGCTTTTAAAGATAAAGTTCTTGTGTTAGCTGAGACTGGATACCTGTAAATAACTTGTCATGCAAACAAGCTCAGAAATTGAGGTTGATAACATCATACCTGTCGTTGATACCACCGCAAGCAAAAACACTTAGAAAGTATTTTGATTCTTGCAGCCATTTTCGGTATCCTTTCAGGCAGCAGAAAAACGGGTACCATGGCAAGATGACCCTCTGTCTAAGATCTTGAATAGACCTTTTTACTCCTTAAAAAGAGGTTTGGATCGAGCGTCCAAATTTGGTAAATTTGTAAAGAAAAAAATCATGGCACCCATTCTCAGTATAACGATGCTTGCTGTGAAGACCTTGCTTCAGAGTTCAGAGCACATTTCAGAGAGTTTATTATCGACAAATTTGCGACCGATTGATTTAGTAGTGGTTCAGTTTACACAGGCAAGTATTTATCGTCTTTTGCTTTGTTTATCGCAATTTCATTCGTTGTTGGCGGCCTTTTCTTTCATTTGAATGACGACGATTAAAAACAACAAACTTCAATTTGCAAAATCACAATAAGAAACTCTTGTATCCTCACACTTTTCAGCAGTAACCGTTACACAACAAAATCAGCTGGCAATGAATGAAAACAGCGAGAAACAAGGCCACAAGGAAAATAAAACTTCCCTGTATACCAACAAAATCATTCCTAGCTCGCTTTAAGTAAAACTCATCATTTCATTCATTCATTTTAAACTATTTATACAGGTATAAGTTTCATATAGATATACATGTTCTTCAAACTGGCCTGATGAAAAATAAGATGTAAATGATAAAGGAAAATAGACAAAGCTAAGAACGACGGAAATTTATATACCTAATTTACTATATACAATACTATATTATTACCTGATTTACAATACAATATACTAAAAATGAAATAGAAATTAAAGTCTATCGTTGATCAAGTCTCACTCAGATCAGTTCACACAGTCTATCATTGATTAACGCTCTGAAAAGCATCTTGAAATCTGAAGCAACTTCTTGCCGCAGCTGCCACTGTTAAACCGAGTACAGGGGTCATTCTTTTTTATCCTTTATGAATTCACCAGATTTGGACGCTCGATCCAAACCTCTTTTTTAAGACGTAAAATGGTCTATTGATTTTAGATGCCAGAATTATTCAAATTCGCTGAAAAATTTTTAATGAAGACTTAATCGATCATAGGCTGAGTCATTTTCAAACTTTTTTGTTCAACAGAATTCCTCAAAGCATCTATAAACAGCTAGCTTCAAACAAGTTAGGAGACGTAGTTGGGACGATTATATCACGTCAGTTTATAGGAGTGATTTTATTGATTGATTGATTGATTGATTGATTGATTGATTGATTGAGGCTCAAGCAAAACAAGGTTTCTCTAAGGCGCAATTTGATATGTTATTCGTTCAAGCTTTAGAAGTAAGCGCTTTAAATTATGAGCAATTTTTAGGCGGTAGTGATTTAGAAATGCTTAAACACTCTTGAATTTTTCAATTCATCTTTGGATTTTGCGATACTGAAGAGAAGACTAACACGTAACTGACTAACTAGTCCCAGTCAACAAGGACAGATTTTGTAAGACAATAGCAGCAGTCGCTTTTGTTGGCACCTAAATTCAAAGATATTTGCCACTGCAGACAAAGGAAATTCTCTCAAGCAGAAATTCAAAACCAACAAAGCCGAGAAGTTTCTCTGAAACTCAGGTAGCTATCTCGCTTTTTTTTGCATTCCATAAATGGTTCTTAAGAGCAAACATGAGCGTATATTGAAAGAAGGAGGATATATCTAGATATCTACCACGGGCATTTTACTTCTTTGGTATAGGAACCGATTTGGAGGCGATTCAATTCTGGTATTTTTTGGGTGTAATGAAAGCACTTACTTCTCAGCTTCTGAACAGCAAAAATAAAATGCCCGCGGTAGATGTTTAGATGTATCCTCCTTCTTTCAATATACGCTTATGTTAGCTTTTAAAAACGATTTGTTGAATGCACAAAAAGCGAGAAAGCTACCTGGGTTTCAGAGAAACTTCGCGGCTTTTTTTGTTTTGAATTTCTGCTTGAGAGAATTTCCTTTGTCTGCAATCGCAAATCTCTTTGAATTTAGGTGTCTTACAAACTCTGTCCTTGTTGTTCCAGTCTTGATTTATTAAACAGTGATACCCCTTCTATTTGGCATTCAAGAATGATCGGCTCATTTATAGACCAGTTGATAAGTTTGCTGTATCAAGCTGACTGAATGTGAGTAGAAAAGATACCATTAGAAGTCTGTCTCATATTAGTTGTCACGTGAAAATATCCGCGAAGAACAATACCTGGAATGTTTTGCATGAGTAATTTTGATTTTTCGCGAATCTCACATGACATCTTATTTGAGAAAGACATCAGATGCTTTCCAAATGGTTTGCATTTTATTTACCCAAGTTATTTGAGTGACGTTATTTCTTTGCCATGCTCGAGGATTAAGATGACGCCTTCGCCGGAGAAGTAATGATGAATCCACCTTTTCAAGATAAGAGGTGCGAGAACGGAAGTCTTTTGTTGTTTGAGATTTTGCATTTTGAGACAACGATCTTGTTCTGCCTACAAAATTTGGTACAGAAGGGCAGTTTTACTTTCATATCTGTCTTCGTTTGGAAATTACGGCAATTTTAAGAATTTTCAGTTTTAAGGGGTTCGACCGTGAAATCAGATGTTTCGACAAATTTTTGTCCAAATGTCGATTTCACGGTAAAAGCCGTTATGATTTCTAATTCTTTATATCACCGTAATTTCCAAATGAAGACGGATATGAATGTGAAAATTGGTTCATGCACTAAATTTTGTACGCGGAACAAGATTGTAGCCTCAAAAATGCGAGGTCTCAAACAGCAAAAGACTTCCGTTTTCGCACCTCTTATCTAGGAATAACTCAATGTACCATACATAAATCTATTCCAAACCCAGCGTTTCCTACAACCTGTGGGTGGATTGATAGCGAATATGATCACGGAGTTTAGGCTTGATTGAAGGATTTTGAGATGAAGATTTCCTATAATTCGCTTGTGAGTTGAGAGCTATCCGATCAGTTTTGATAAACTAAGTTTTCTCATCTAACCAGACATCAGTTAATAGGAATCCAATAATTGGTTTAAGAGTAACTGGCTTTCAAATATAGATTTTTCTGACGAATTCGGCATGACAGCAAAACTTCTGTATAGAAGTCCTAGAGAATCGTTCAATGAATTTATGTCTTTGTTAGTTTCACATGTCGTTCGAAATTAGTCAAAGTAAGTACCTTATTTTAAATTGACAGGGGAGTATTGAATATTTTGTTTTTAGTTTTGGTATTTAGCTTCATTTTCTTTGTATTTATCAGTTTTGGGTAAAGCAGGCGATGAACGGTAAAGCCTGCTTCACTCTGATTCTTTGTCGTTTCGGTCTTTTTGAACAATCCTAACGACCCAAATGACCTAATTTGAGCCATGCTCAAAATGCAGCATATAGGAACTCTCCATTTCATGAAACTGCATAGACCCTGATGAGACAGAAATTACGTTGATTTCTGAATAAATTTACAATTCGACATTTCATGGATTAGTTGCTCTATTATAACTTGTCACTAACTAGGTATATCCTTACCTCCCATGTTAGGTACTGCAAGCCCAGAGTTATTCATCCCTCTGCCGCGTTAGCAGTGTTTTTGAATCATTTATTTTCGTACCAATCGTATTTTGGCTCTAGTTATACTGCATTCACACTGATACAGTTAAACCAGCTTTACCTAAACCAGTTTACATTTCAACCAATCAAATAACTGGATTTTTTGGATTGACCAATCAGAAGGTCTTATTGAAAAACCTGGTTTAGTTTAAACTGGTTGAACTTGCAATGTGAATGGGGCATTACGTAAGATTGCGATAAAAAGCTGAAACGCATTGCAGGTGAAATTCCCCAGGGATATGATATCTTGGGTAATTAATCCACAAATAACATGAGTCAAAGTTTCCCGAATTTGGTATGGGTGTGAATAGTTTAGTGCAGTAAAGTATCTCCCTGTTCGCAGCGGCTCTCATCCGTCAGTCAACGGATAGCAAGTAAAACTGACACCGTTATGGGACCACTGTTATTTGTTTCTTTCAATAGCGTTTGGATCATGTAATGTGAAACAAACTTTGTAAGCACAATGAGCCTCGATGCGCAGAGGAGGCGAGGAGGCGAGTAAGAATGAAAATGCTAAAGCTTGGTTTCCACTAGGCGTCAAATCGCGTTATTTCAGCGCCTTAAATCGCGTTTATTTTTTAACCCTAATGGAAACGCATTTTATAATTTAACGCTAAGAATTTGACGCAGTTTATCGCGATTTAACGCTTGGTCTTGGAAAGAAAACTTTTTGATTTCAAAATCCAGTTTAGCGCCGCGTTTATTTTACAGAATTTAACGCGCTGAAATAACTCGCTTTAACGCCTAGTTGAAACCAAGCTTAAGGGATGAATTTATTGAGGGAAAACACCATGAAATCTGTTGCTAGAAATGCACAATCCCCCATTGCCAGGTCCCTTTCTTCCACTCCAATTCTCTAATTGCCTGCATGGTGACCTGTGAGCCCATTTTAGATGTATTTGAGTATATTGAAATATCAAGAATCCTGTTGTTCTGTCTCTGCGTCCTTTTGTGTATAAAGCTTGATTTCTGCAAGGTGCATAATCTCACATCTTATCAAAGTCAAGGGAACTTACCACCTTTTATGAAAATGCTGATAGGAAACCATAAGATATCGATTGCTTGTGAAGAAAAGTCTTTTCTGGATCGTTGAACAGTGACGTTGCCCGAACCGGTGCCACATTAGCCGTTCACAAGAACTGGATCAATTTTGAAGCATGTTTGCACTCTCGAAACGAAGTCCATTCCACTTTTCGTTTCCAGTTTTTCTTTTGTGCATTACAATTTTTGGAGCGAGATGATAATTTTCCAAGCGTTCCCGTTTTAATACAACTATTGTCCGCTCCTCTCTTTTTTGAAAGAAACTGCGTGGAACGCTGCGATATTGTTCCCCAGTGAACGGGCTGCATAGCTTCTGGGCGCCGGGCTCTCTGCCGTCCATGGAATCGACCAGACACCTGGCATTACCCGTTAACAAGTGTCAGTCTATTGTCTTTACTCCTATCATAGTAGCCGTGTGCCTAGTAGCGTTGCAATAACTGGCCTAAAAAATTGATCAAAATTTAAAGCATCCAAAGTTTTGCATCCAGTGGCAGGCAAGCTCAACGTAGCCTGCGTGCAGACTCAGCAGTAGTGCGGAGGAGTGAAAAAGAGAAGAGAACTCTTTCTCCTCCTTTTCGCTCCTCCGCACTACTCTAGATTCTGCACGCAGACTAGCTCAACGTAGGTACGATAGTTAGTTATTTTTGTACTTTTTCGATGCTAACTCAATTTGAATATGTAACACATTGAGTATCAAAGGCAAGTACTGAATGCCAATACACAGCTCTTACTTCTTTATTAATTGTCAGCAGTGTTAGATATTTCTTGGTATTAATTGATTTATCTTAATTATAAATGCATTTTTAGAAACAATTATTTTTTCCTTATTGTTCTTCTAACTCATTGTTCGAGGTCGTTATGGTCATTGAAAGGCAAAGGTAAATTTTGTAACAGTTAATCACTTCTCTGATTTGATAGAGCTTATCGATTAACTTCATGCACTCTTGAATGATGTCACACATCTGATTTTACTCAGTCAATGAAACAAGGACAGATTTTGTAAGACAATAGCAGCAGTTGCTTTTATTGACACCTAAATTCAAAGAGATTTATGATTGCAGACAAAGGGAATTCTCTCAAGCAAAAATTCAAAACAAACAAAGCCGCGAAGTTTCTCTGCAGCCCAGGTAGCTATCTCGCTTTTTGTGCATTCCACAAATGGTTTTTAAAAGCTAACATGAGCGTATATTGAGAGGAGGAGGATATATCTAAGCATCTACCGCGGGTATTTTATTTTTGCTGTTCAGAAGCTGAGAAGTAAGTGCTTTGATTGCACCCAAAAATACGAGAATTGAATCGCCTCCAAATCGGTTCCTATACCAAACAAGTAAAATGCCCGCGGTAGATATCTAGATATATCCTCCTTTTTTCAATATACGCTCATGTTTGCTCTTAAGAACCATTTCTGGACTGCACAAAAAGCGAGATAGCTACCTGGGTTTCAGAGAAACTTCTCGGCTTTGTTTGTTTTGAACTTCTGCTTGAGAGAATTTCCTTTATCTGTAATCACAAATCTCTTTGAATTTAGGTGTCAATGAAAGCAACTGCTGCTTTGTCTTACAAAATCTGTCCTTGTTCAGTCAATGCAAATAAACAGCAGCAGTGAAAGTTCAGTTTCAGCTAAGCTGAAAGTACACTATCGATCTATTTAGTTGCATTGATGAAGTGAATCAGATACGTAAAATCGATTAGCCCGGGGGGGGGGTACATAACATGTTGAGGGTACTGGTATGTGCCGCCCATATGGGTGGGTTTTTGGGCCAAAATTCTCTAAACAAGGGCCCCTTTTTCAGCAGATTTTAAGCCTGGTTTCCATATAATCGCAAGGAGTCGCAAGGAGTTGCAATTATTGTGACTTGAAAAAGTGGTTTCCATATGATCGCAAAGGATCGCAAAGAATCCCAACTAACTTCACTTTCATCAAATTTCAAACCAAAATTGTGATCACGGAAATGAGATTATCCCTTGAAACAATAGAGTTGTTATCGCAAGGAGTTGCAAAAGTTGTGAACAGTGGTTTCCATTAATCGCAACGAGTCGCAGTGAGTCGCAGAGATTGAAAATTTTCTATCTCTGCGACTGCCTGCGACAGCGATCGCAAGGAGTCGCAAACAAAGTTTTAGCCGGTTTCCATATGATCGCAGAGAGTCGGAAGCAAACTTGATCACTTTTATTGCAACTCGCTGCGATTCCTTGCGACTCCTTGCCACCATATGGAAACCAGGCTTTACATAAACATGGGTGGGTTATCCAGAATTTGGCGAAAAATAGCCAAAGATGGGTCAATCTCCGGCCAGAATTCATCATAAAAGATGACAGCAAGTTTCGGTAATTAGAAGAGGGTACCTTTCTGAAAACGTGGTGGCAGATCACTGTCCATCCGCAAGTCATGCCCCCCCCCCGGGGGCATCAAGTTCATCGCAACGCTCAATTATATGGGAGAAGTGTCTTTTCCTTTGAAAAACTTCTCTGTTGTTTTCAAAAGTTCTTCAATTACGATGCCCTGAGCACTGTAGGCCAAAGGTACATTTACTGTTTTTCTTGAGGGACCTGTGGATTCCTCCGACAACGATATTTGTCATTGTGCAGCATATTTTAGTTCTTTATTGCTAGGTATTTCTTCCACACTGTATTTGCAAAAGCGTTTGGGAGAGAAAAGGGCGTTTTATCTTCCTTACTCTTCTTTGAGCTTTGTGGTTTCACATTTTGTGCACCTCCAACCGAAACCATGGAAATTTTGAAGGCTACTTTGGATTGCTATGGAAACTGCCAAATGCCACCATAAGCCACCTTGTGCCATCTTCACATGACTTGCGCAATGTCGCAGGGTCACATGTTTATCCTGGGTTCCAGATATTCTACCTAATATGTCATATTCTTGGGGCTTTATCTTCAGGCAGCAGAACTTGTGCCATAGAATAAAGAGAATAATCAATTCTGTTGTTGTGACGCGTCGCAACTATGCTCTGTCACGCATTGCACACTATATGGACCAAGCTAAATTAAGGATGTTGATGACATCATTCATAAATAGCCAGTTTCAATACTGTCCTTTGGCATGGATGTTCCATAGTAGGAAACTAAATACTAAAATCAGCAAACTGCACGAGCGAGCCCTTAGAATAACGTATAGAGATCAGGAGTCTAGTTTTGAAGATCTCTTAGGACATGATAACAGTGTATCTGTTCACCAGAAGAACTTACAAGTATTAATGATAGAAATGTTCAAAACAAAGCATGGCTTAAATCCTCCTTTTATGAAAGAAATATTTTGTCCACAAACCAACCAGTATAGCCTCAGAAATGATCGCGATTTTAACTTACCAAGAGTGAGATCAGTAATGTATGGCTCAGAAACTGTTCGATATAGGGGTCCACAGTTATGGTGTACACTTCCAGTTTCAATTAGACACTCAACTAACTTGATTGAATTTAAGACCAAAATCAAAGCTTGGAAAGGAAATGAGTGCCAATGCCAATGTAGGCTCTGCCGAAATTTCATACCACTTTTAGGTTTTATATAAGTTTTAGGTTTTAGGTTTGTTCAACATGATATTTTCTATCCATTCTGTTTTTGCTATCTGAATTAGTTGGCTTTTATTAGCTATACTTGTAAATATTTTTATGCATGTGTAGCTATTTTATACCTTTTTTATGCCAACATTGTAAAAGAAAGTGTTAATAATAATAATCATGATAATCGCAAAGGACCCTGGGTCACAATAACTTCTTAAATGTCAAGAAACTGATAGCCAGAAAGTCTGCGCGCAGGCTAGAAACTGAAAAGTCTGTCGTAACAATGCAAATTGACTTTTGAGCCATGACATTTACTGTTGGAATGCCAAAACTAGTTCCCAGTTCTATTGCGCTCGCAGAAGGAACCTTCCGCATTACAGAAAAGATGGCGTCCTTTGTGCTCTCATTGCTGTGTGTTTTTGCAGCATTGCTTGCAGTAAATGGCGGCAAACCAACCCTCAGCGATCCGCTTGGCTTGTATGAAAACACAGAGTTCGTCGGAAAAGGCCGAAACTATGTCTCAGGATCCGTTTGGCCTAAACCACAAAGTGAAAGCAGGGGCAGCACAATTTTTGCAGTGGACCCTCAAGGTTTCAAGTTCTCCACAGTAGGCCAGGAAAGCACAGTATTAGCAGCTGCCTTAGATCGATACATGCCAATCGTCTTCCCAGATTCCCATGCTATTGTTGAAACAAAGTATGAAGTACTGGAGACACTGCAAGTCAAGGTTATGAATAAATATGAACCAATGTCACTGGCCAGTGATGAATCTTGTAAGTAATTTAGAGAAGACCATCATAGCCTATGGCATAGGCCTACCCTTAATAATAAAAAAGGATCCACTCTGCATGTGCAGGAAAAGAGGGTTTAACATTGGGGTTGTAGGAGGGTATCAAAAACTATAAAACCACCACAATATTGTAAATATGTCAGAAAAACTGTAAAACTGCCAGTGATACGGCACATGTCTGGCTGCTATTGTTTTTTATTATTTTGTTTCTAGGTGCGCAAGTGCAGTGCGCAGAAATTGAACTTTCCATACAGGGCTATCACCACCTTTAAATTTTCCTGCAATTTGCAAATGTAACCACTGCTTTATCCTCATTAGGTAGGTAGGTTATCATATTTAACATGGCTAGCCTGCGAAAGTCTGAGAGACTTATTTCCAGCAGGGGCCACGGATGTTTTACCATCAACCTGCTGCAGCCAATGGCCGCAGCTACCAGATTTCCCTCGTCGACTCAGGCTAGAGTTACAGACAGCGACCAAACTGTCCAGCGCAGAATTCGAACCTCGGCCGTTCTGACCTTTGGTTTACGAGTCAGTCGCCTTAACCACTCGGCCACACGCATTATTGTGACCCAAAAAGCTGAGCTAATTCCAGTGACTTAAATATGCTAGTAAAAATAAGAATTTGTGGAATTCTTTGCAAAATTGTACCAAATTTGGATATTTTTCAAACCTGTGTCTTAGATTTTGTAGCAATTTGTCATCTTGAATGATATTTGATGGACAACCAGGGAAAGATCTACCATGGTATATAAATCCCTAAATGGATTTGCACCTGACAACCTATGTCAGATCTTCTCCCAATTGTCTGATGTTCACAGTTGGGTCTTACGAAATACAAAATGTGATCTAGATATACCTCGAATGAGAACAGCTTATGGTCAAAACTTGTTTGCTTTCCGCGGAGTTGATAGATGGAACAAATTCCATTCTGATATCAAGTTAGCTCCTTCCATCCAGTCGTTTAAAGCCAAACTCAAGGTTCATAATGGAAAATATTCAAGGTTTTGATTTTCCGTTTTTCTATTCAAGTTTTTATTAATAGGTGTTTTGTATATTTATAGGATTAGATGATTATTGTTATTAGGTTATTTTTATTTTTAGTTGTAGGTTACATTGTAAAACAGTTATTCAAACTGAATTTTAAGAATTTTAAGGTAAAGAATTTAAAATGAAATGAAATGAAAAAATAAAAAAACAACCCCTGAGAATGAAGGGTACCGTAAAACCACTATTTTGATGGTCAAAAACCCTAAAACCATCCTGAGATTGTTAACAAAACGCAATGAGTCAGCCCCTATGGCTCCCTCTTTAAGGGTATGTAAGGAGGGGATATTGGAGTAAGATCAGTGATGTTGATAATTGTGAGCCTGACAGAGCAGAAACTGCGCACACATGGGCGAAAAATTATAACTTTTAGTGCCCTGCATGCTAGCTCCCTGCAACAGATCCCAGAATTCGGCAACACTTGATATTTTGTTCCTTGTATCTTAAACTCTTAGATGTTTCTTTTCAAATAGCAAGGCCCACAGACAGAGCAGAAACTGCGTAAAATGACATCATCAAGCAATTTGAGATAAGGTAGTGTTGGGAGAGATAATATCTCTCCAAACACTGCCTTATCTCAAATTGCTTGATGATGTCATTTTACGCAGTTTCTGCTCTGTCTGTGAGCCTTCAAAATTGAGCAGCATCATTGATTTCAAACATGAGAGGTCAACAAGTACAGTATTTGTACTTGTAGATAGCTGTTTGTTGAGCCTTACAGTACTTCTTGCTGCTAAAACTGCTGGAAGCTGTCCAGGTTGGAAAATTTGCAAAGTGGGCACTGAAGATGTGTGCTAGGCCAGGCTATTGTTTTAAAAACAATAATTCTGTTGTTCCTCCTCTGTTTTCTTGAAATTGCACATGGAAAATCTTCCACGCTTCTTCCATGCATGAAATGACGGAGCAGAAACTGCGTAATATGGCATCATTGAGCAATCTGAGTTGAGGAAGTATTTGGATAGTACATAAGCTTTCAGACGTGGTAGATAAAGAGCTTAGGCCCAAGAATGAAAATATCAAGTGTTGCATCATTTTGAGATCTGTTGCAGGGAGCTATGGCATGGGCCCAAAGGTACAAATTTTTACACATGCATGTCCAGTGTTTCCTCTGTTGCGTCATGGGTTTTGGGAAAAGTGGAAGTCCGTATTAGATTAATCATCGTTGTAAAGAATAAGAACTCTCAGGCCTACCTTGTGAGTTCTCTGTGTTTCCATCCTCTCTGTTGTCCCATCGATTTGGCATCATCCTCATCTTGGCTGGCCTAGCACGTAACATGGCCTTTCTTATTTTCAAGAGCATGAGAGCACAGCCTCAGTTTGGCCTGTGAGCTCCTTCAATGAGAATGGGAGCTCACATGCCATGTGCTTTGAATTTATTTCATGCTAATGTATTTGACAATCTTATTTGTGGCCAAAGAAAGCAAAGCCAGATGCATCATTGCATTTTGATAATTGTTCTTGTTTTGTCCTCAGATACCCTTGACGTTGTGGCTCCAAATTCTATGCTGACAGCAAATACTGTATGGGGAGCACTCAGAGGTAGGAACTGTTTCTATTCAGATATCATTATCGTTTAAGTTATCAGTTTTATGAGCAGGACTCAATTTGAGCAAAAGGGCTTGGTGAACTATGCTCTTAATGATCTTTGTAAACTCATATGTTTTATAAGAAACTGCCCATAAGAAACTCAACCCTCAGATCACTAAAAGTAGTAAGAAACTCCAATACTGAGCAAATGTAACTTGAAACTATTTATTTTGAGAAAGGATTTCTTCAACTTTTTGAATTCACTTGTTTCCTTTATCATGTAACTTGTTAAATATATACTAATGAGCAATGACTAAATGTCAGAAAGGTTTCAAAAACTTCTTTTGAAAGTTTCACAAGGGCGCAAGAAGTGTGAATGAAAGCTGTTGTGGAACATTTAAGAATATTGTGAGGAACTCTGAGTACTGAAAATCTGATGATTTTCAGCAACTTTCAGTACTGGCCCAAACTTTTGATTTTAAAAGAAATACATGCAAGTTTTGATCTTGATCATTGTCTATTAATTTATGTTGATTTATTATGTTAATTATGTCATTTTATGTTATGTTATGTCATGTTATGTTATGTTACTGTATGTTATGTTATGTTATGTTATGTTATGTTATGTTATGTTATGTTATGTTATGTTATGTTATGTTATGTTATGTTATGTTATGTTATGTTATGTTATGTTATGTTATGTTATGTTATGTTATGTTATGTTATGTTATGTTATGTTATGTTATGTTATGTAATATTATGTTATGTTATGTTATGTTATGTTACGTTATGTTATGTTATGTTATGTTATGTTATGTTATGTTATGTTATGTTATGTTATGTTATGTTATGTTATGTTATGTTATGTTTGTTATGTTATGTTATGTTATGTTATGTTATGTTATGTTATGTTATGTTATGTTATGTTATGTTATGTTATGTTATGTTATGTTATGTTATGTTATGTTATGTTATGTTATGTTATGTTATGTAATATTATGTTATGTTATGTTACGTTATGTTATGTTATGTTATGTTATGTTATGTTTGTTATGTTATGTTATGTTTGTTATTTTATGTTACGTTATGTTATGTTATGTTATGTTATGTTATGTTATGTTATGTTATGTTATGTTATGTTATGTTATGTTATGTTATGTTATGTTTGTTATGTTATGTTATGTTATGTTATGTTATGTTATGTTATGTTATGTTATGTTATGTTATGTTATGTTATGTTATGTTATGTTATGTTATGTTATGTTATGTTATGTTATGTTATGTTATGTTATGTTATGTTATGTTATGTTATGTTATGTAATATTATGTTATGTTATGTTACGTTATGTTATGTTATGTTATGTTATGTTATGTTATGTTATGTTATGTTATGTTATGTTATGTTATGTTATGCTATGTTATGTTATGTTATGTTATGCTATGTTATGTTTGTTATGTTATGTTTGTTATGTCATGTTATGCTATGTTATGTTGTGTTATGTTATGTTACGTTATGTTATGTTATGTTATGTTTATGTTATGTTATGTTATGTTATGTTATGTTATGTTATGTTATGTTATGTTATGTTATGTTATGTTATGTTATGTTATGTAATATTATGTTATGTTATGTTATGTTATGTTATGTTACGTTATGTTATGTTATGTTATGTTATGTTATGTTATGTTATGTTATGTTTGTTATGTTATGTTTATGTTTATGTTATGTTATGTTATGTTATGTTATGTTATGTTATGTTATGTTATGTTATGTTATGTTATGTTATGTTATGTTATGTTATGTTATGTTATGTTATGTTATGTTTATGTTATGTTATGTTTATGCTATGTTATGTTATGTTATGTTATGTTATGTTATGTTATGTTATGTTATGTTATGTTATGTTATGTTATGTTATGTTATGTTATGTTATGTTATGTTATGTTATGTTATGTTATGTTATGTTATGTTATGTTATGTTATGTTATGTAATATTATGTTATGTTATGTTATGTTTGTTATGTTATGTTATGTTATGTTATGTTGTGTTGTGTTGTCTTATGTTATGTTATGTTATGTTATGTTGTGTTTGTTATGTTATGTTTATGTTTATGTTATGTTATGTTATGTTATGTTATGTTATGTTATGTTATGTTATGTTATGTTATGTTATGTTATGTTATGTTATGTTATGTTTGTTATGTTATGCTATGTTATGTTGTGTTATGTTATGTTATGTTACGTTATGTTATGTTATGTTATGTTTATGTTATGTTATGTTATGTTATGCTATGTTATGTTGTGTTATGTTATGTTATGTTATGTTAATTATATTATGTTAATTATTAATTTGTTGATTTATTATCATAATTCATTAAATATGTTAATTTATTAATTAAAATTGTTTGGAAATGCAGTACTGCATGTATTGCAGCTCTGTTCCACCTACTGTAGCATCTGTTGCAGTCATTTTTCATTTTGTTAGCCAAATTTGACCTTCACCCCTTTGCCCATAAAACTGCTGCAGGTTTTACTAGATGTCTCAAAAAGAATGTGGATTTGGTTGCTCTAGCAATGTGAATTAGCATAATTACACAATTTTCATCTCCTCTCTGCAGGTCTAGAAACTTTCAGTCAAGTTGTTTACCAGAATGAAAGTGGATCAGTAAGATTATTCATTGTTTTGGAAGATCTACAGTAGTGCTCTGTACATAATTCAGAGGAAAGTGAAATTCAGACATCAAGGCCCCACCAACAAGAATATGCCTTTGTTTGTGATAGCATGCTTTTTATTCCTTGCATCTTAATTTAAACGGTTGTTTAGGTTGCCATTAACACATACATTTGAAAACCCTTTCCAAGTGCCATACTTTTGAAATACAGTTTTCACATTTTCATGTACATGGTTTTAAACAAATACTTTTGAAGCACCAAAACATTTGATAAATGTATGTTACTCATGTGTCCGCCTCTTAATGACTGTTGTTTATAAGATTTTGTTGATGTTAAGCAATCATTTTCAATTGTTTGACTTTTACATGTGGACAGCCGAAAAGGCTCTGTGAATGATCATTGGATCAGTGTGGATGGAAGACATTCTACTGTATTACATTAAATGTATTGTATGCATGTGGATGAGGCCAGAAAGACAATGTTGAAGCAAAGAGGCAAAATGTAAGGCAAACATCTTTGAGGAACTGCATCTCATTTTGTAGATTATCAAAGAGAACTACATAGTATCTGAAAAATTTTGTTATTGCTAATTTGGCATCTCCTTCCATTTCTAGTACTTTGCACAAACAAATAAAATTGTTGATTACCCAAGGTTCCACCATCGTGGCTTTTTGATTGACACATCAAGACATTTTGTTGCTGTGCCAATCATCTTGAAATTCATTGTAAGTATGCCTATGTTTGTGCTTTATATGTGCATTAGATACAACAGTGGAGGTTTTGCCTGCATAAACATTTTGTGTGAGAATTATTACAGACGGTTTTACTGTACACAGTTTATTAATGATTCTTGTTTTGGAAAAATTTAAATCTTTTACATATGGAAAATATTATGATTCTCATTTTCCTTTGGACTGCAAAGAGATTGAAAAGAAGACTCTTTCTGCAGTTCATCAAAACATCCACAGGAAGATCAAAATGAAATTGTTAGGATGCTGGTTTTTACAGCAGGAAGATACTGTTTACCAAATGACTAAGGATGGTTACATCCTTTTCAAGCTTCACTCTTCATCTGATACTGAAAAGTAAAGCTTCAAACATAGTATTCATAAAAATTGTAATCTCTCCCGAAGAAATTATTGCTTTATCATTGAAAACTCTGTCTGTCATTGACAGACAGAGTTACAGTATTTCAATGATAAAGCAACAATTTCTTTGGGAGAGATTACAGTTTACATAAATACTATGTTTGAAGCTTTACTTATCAGTATCAGATGAAGAGTGAAGCTTGAAAGGATGTAACCATCCTTAGTCTTCAGGTAGTTGTATTTTCAAAAATTTATTTTTCATTGATAAGTTTTAATTCTAAAACGATTACTGTTTTGTTCATATAAACAATGTATAACATGCAAAACACCATTGTTTTTTCATTTCAATGATATAGGGTGTCGCAAAAATATTGATTGACGTTTGATTAAATATAGTGGAACAATAGCTGTATTCCTATGATTTTGAAATAATTTTTGAGACCAGAATCTTACAAATCGGTCGAAATTTTCAATGAGTTGCTAACTTTCAAAGATAAAAAATATGCAACAGCTGAAACCAGGGACCTCCAGATTACTTTTAATACAAAAAGCTCGTCAATCGAGGTAAAAGAAGGTTATCCGATGCCGTACCTCTCGTTAATATCAGAGCAAACCAAATAGGATTTTGAAAGTAATTTAATTCTTATAATCAATATTTGCTTCAGATTGCATGTGTACAAAAATAGCTGTTTAAAACATAATCAACGAGAGACTGAATCATTTTCCTCAAAGCATCCATGCGCTTGAAAGTTGGGTTATCGAGAGTCTTTTCAATTTCGATTGTTTTGCTCTGAAAGAACTGAGAAATAAGAGAAGCAATAGCGCGTGCTAAGTTTACCAAAAATGCCCTTAAGAGGCCTCTAGTTTCAGCTTGCGCACAAATTTGAACTTCAAAAGCTTGTACCTCCATAAATATTCAGCGGATTTACAAGATTCTGGTGTCTAAACTTATATCATCAAAGATATCAGGAATTGGGTTATTTCATCGAGGAGCCCTTCATTATAGCGGTATTTTTTAAAAGTTGATCAAACGTCGAACAATGTTTTGAGACACCCTGTGGTGGCTCTGCGACTGAGAATATATCTGTTGTCATCCTGCAGGATGCTCTGGCATACAGCAAGTTCAATGTTCTTCACTGGCATATTGTTGATAGCCAAGCATTTCCGTTTGTCAGCAAAACATTCCCATCATTGCATGGACAGGTAGGAAACCTAAAGATCATAATGACTGGATCATGTCTTTGCTTCTTCAAGCCAAAAGTTACCAACAAAATGTTTGAATCAGCATTTAAAGTACCATCACCCTGAAGCACCCATCCAATACATTATGCACGTTTTAGGCCTGATTTAAAGGCGATCTGAAGCGAAAATTTTTATTGATTCAAATTAATGGCACTGTCGAATGATACGGACTCCTGTTTAAATTTCTTTGATATCTCTTTTCGTTTTCAAGTTATCCGCTGATATTAAGTTTCAGTTGATGACGTCATTTTGTTAGCAAATTGCTAGGATGCTATGTTGAAATATAGCTGTATCCACGTTTTGAAAGGCTACAGTTGTTGGAGACATTTAAGTTGAGCTGAATAAATGTGAAAGAAATTGTTTCATGGACTGATATGATGTTTAGAAAGGTATGCCAATTTAGGAAATGTTCTTGGAGTCAATTTTCTTTAGGAAACATAGCCAGCCTCGTACATTTTCATTACTTTTTGCAAACAAAATGACGTCATCAGCCAATCATACAAAATAGTGCATAATTCGAAAATGAAACAAGGTATCACAAAATGGTAAACGACATTCTTTATCATTCAAAAGTGCTATCCATTTGCATCAATAAAAATTTACGCTTCAGATCACCTTTAAACTTAAGGAAATAGTTAAGTCATGGACTAATAATAATAAATAAAGTGCAAAAATGGATTGCTGATGCTTTACTCTTGCCTTACATTCGTATTAGCTTGTTTTCTGTAATTTATTCTTATGCTGAGAAGATCTTTTCCGACATGCTTGGAATGGCACGGTAAGTGTTCGTTCATATCCATTTATTTTCAGCAGTGCTTTTATTTTGGTTCATATACTGGGTGCGCCAGAAAAAAGTTCCCACTTTTGAAAATTCATAACACCAAGACTACGTCACGGATTTGAATCATTCAAATTCTAGTTAAAAACCAAAAGATCAAAGTATTTTTGTGATTTTTCTCGCTGTCCTACCAGCACTACAAATAAAGGTAAATTCAACTGTACAAAAATTTCATGGTTGATTGATTACTGAAAAATGGCACAATACATCGATCAATTCATAAATGACTTCTCACACAGAATAATGAAGGAAATGCAACTTCTCATGGGAGAGAGATATTATCCTCTGTACATTAATTGCCATGGGATTAAAAATCTTTCGTTATTGTTTGAAAATCAATGTCTTATAACTCTTGAGAGAGGTGAAACAACCATGGCCTATTGTTCGGTGTGAATAGAGTCCTTACGATTTGGTCAATGTTTTAGGCCCTGTTTCCGTCATTTTGCAACCATGAAATTTTTGTACAGTTGAATTTACCTATACTTCTAGTGCTCGTAGAACAGCGAGAAAAATCACAAAAATACTTTGATCTTTCGATTTTTAACCAGAATTTGAATGATTCAAATCCGTGTACTAGTCTTGGTGTTATGAATTTACAAGAGTGGGAACTTTTATCTGGCTCACCCGGTACATTGTAAAATACTGGCAGTGAAATTTTGTGAAACTGGAATCAAAGAAGCTCAATATAATGATAAAATAAAGCTGCATGGTATATATTTGAAAAATGAATGTTTATCATTTTGCAACAGGGTGCATGGGATAACAAGACACATATCTACACCCCTGAAGATGTCCAGGCAGTCATCAAGTATGCAACAGAAAGAGGCGTTCGTGTTATGCCTGAATTTGATACCCCTGTAAGTATAAACCATCTTAATTTATCAAATTTCTATGAATGCTTCAAAATTTCGTAAGATTTTCATACCGCCACTCGTTCATACAAAACTGATACTGTCGCGTGTGTCAAAGAACGAACGGCATTTTCAAGTATACTGCTTGAATTGCAATATGCTCGTTACATAGACGATATCTTCAGTTAGGGTGTGAACTTTGCCTGGCTTTAATCAGTCATTAAGCGTCAGGGCAAGATCAGGCGCTCAGAAAATATCCAAGGTATCAATAACTGTATCAGACGAGGTGGAGCCATCAAATTTCTAAACCATTTTGATATCTTGAAACGAGCAATCAGTAAAGTGTAAAATTTCCTTTTAATAGGGACACACATTATCATGGTTCAGCATTCCAGGCCTCCTTACAAAGTGCTACAGTGGATCAAAACCAAATGGGTAAGTTTTCATAAATTTTTAGCTAAAACATAGTACTATGGCACGGTATCATATAAGTCAACTTCCTCATATAAGTCGTTGTTTTCTTACAATGAGAACCCGCGTATAAGAATCAAGTTATTTTGGTTCTTGTATAATGGATAATGGATACCATTCATCATATCAGGCTGCAGGCTCCTAGTTTAGATTCTTGACTTTTTGAAGAATTTTGTCTAGTGGTGTTTCTTTGAAACATCTTTGTTTAAAATTACAATTGCTGTGACGAAGGCTGGAACACCAGCATTTTGGACCTCTTTAGGCCTATTAGATGACTGAGCATCAATGTTATCTTATAGTTTTACACAATAAGCAAGTCAATGTCTCGAAAAGACCTTTTAGCTATTCTGCAAAAGAGACTGGATCGAGCGTTATTTTTATACTTTTTTATGCATAACATTCGATTAAATGGCGTTAGAGCTTCTGTAAGTATTGTACAGATTCGAAAATTCGACAAAAGGTAGCAAAATACATTTCGATTCTGATTCTATTCAGAATACAGTAGAAACCCGCATAAAAGAACCTGTTTTTATAAGAACCTTGAGGCTGAGATTTGATCTTTTAAACCCCCTAAATAAGAACCCTCCAGAGGCTGAAACTAGGAGAGGTTCTTATATAGCAGGTATCATGTGTTCAGAATTCCTCAGAATTTTGAAGAATTCTTACATTCTTATCAGAATTCTTCAGTGGTACTGAAGGCTGCATGATTTTTAATCAAGGCTTCTAGCCTAAAACTGTTCTCATGAAGTCAAAAGAATTCTTCAAAATTCTTTTGCTGAAAAATTGCATTAATTTTTTGCAAGGTGTGTACTGTATATAAGAACCTTTTTAAGAACCTTGCAGGCTGGAATTTAGAATAATAGCCATTTGATTAAGAACCTATTCAGGCTGCCAAAGAATAAGCTAGGTTCTTTTATGCGGGTTTCTACTGTAGCTAAGAGTCTATTGTCCCATCTGAAAAAACCAAATTAATGCATTTATTATTGACAATAGGAACTTATGAAAAGCCTCTCCACAGTGATCCAGCAAAAGGAAGAAAATACAAAATATCGGAAAAATCAAATTTGGTCAAAACCTTTATCGTGATATATGGTCTTAAAGAGGATATCTTGAGGATCGAAATAAAGCAAAAAGTAGACTTGTGTGACTTCTGAGTCCGGAGATATTTGCGTGCAAAGTTGGATGAAATTGACATTGTTTACTTATCATGCAATTTTTGGTAGATTTCTACAGAATGCTCATTTCAACAACAAATTCAATTGCTAATATCTCTGCCCAGGGTTATCCGATTTTAGCTCAGTTTGTTTAAACTAATAGAACTACATTTCAGCTTACAAAGAAGTCAGGATCGTGCAGGGAACAAAACTGTGTCATTTTTAATGTGTCCACTACCACTTTTTTGCTACTTTGGACCGCCCATTATTTTGATGTTTACCTTCAGACAAACGCAAATTCTGCAACCCAGACTGAAGATATACAATCCTGAATGATTTTATTCTTTTTAACAAAAGTTCTGGCATAAGTGAGAGAAATTTTGGATTCACTGCCTCTTCCGCAGAGGCCTTTTATGGCCTTTTTAATAGAACTCTCCTAAGCCCTGGGAAAGCATGGTCTGAAAATGCAATTGTAGCCTTGAAAATGTACATCAGGAACATTTTGTAGGCAACCAGCATCGAGAAAAGGCAATTTTATATGGAAAATATTATTTCTGATGTATTTGTGTACAAGCTAATCATCATACTTCAGAAATTGTCATATAATGAGTTGTTATGGTGTCAAACTGATGAAACTTCGCAGTTCCAACTCTACCAGTTATGAGGAGCCATTGCTGATGACATCTACACCTTGGTATGGATCATTTCTTTTAATACGAGTCGAAAAAACAATAAAGATATAATTTTACAATGTTTTTTTTCAATTGTATACAGATAGGAGTCTCAATGCCTAAGAGAGTTCTACTAAAGAGGCCATAAAAGGCCTCTGCGGAGGAGGCAGTGAATCCAAATTTTCTCTCACTTATGCCAGAACTTTTGTTAAAAACAATAAAATCATTCAGGATTGTATATCTTCAGTCTGGGTTGCAGAATTTGCGTTTGTCTGAAGGTAAACATCAAAATAATGGGCGGTCCAAAGTAGCAAAAAAGTGGTAGTGGACACATTAAAAATGACACAGTTTTGTTCCCTGCACGATCCTGACTTCTTTGTAAGATGAAATGTAGTTCTATTAGTTAAAACAAACTGAGCTAAAATCGGACAACCCTGGGCAGAGATATTAGCAAATGAAGTTGTTGTTGAAATGAGCATTCTGTAGAAATCTACCAAAAATTGCATGAAAAGTAAACAATGTCAATTTCATCCAACTTTGCAAGCATATATCTCCGGACTCAGAAGTCATAAAACTCTACTTTTTGCTTTATTCCGATCCTCAAGATATCCTCTTTAATACCATATATCACGATAAAGGTTTTGACCAAATTTGATTTTTCCGATATTTTGTATTTTCTTCCTTTATTTTCGCATTCTGGATCACTGTGCTCTCATAGAAAGGAGTGAAATTTTATATAAAATAGCATTGTCCACGATCAGTTTTAAAGTTTGGTGACAATTCTATGCCTACATGAAAACGTTTCATTTACAGGTACCTTGGACCAATTGATCCAACGAATGATTCCAACTACGATTTCCTGAAGAAGTTTTTCACTGAAATTTCAGAAGTATTTCCTGATTACTATATGCATCTTGGTGGAGATGAAGTCTCTTTCTCATGCTGGTACGCTGACTCTTTAATGTCCTTCTTCATCTATTCATAATTTGGCTACCAACTTCAGTTACTGGGTGATCCAGCAAAAACATAGCTCGAAGAGAGTCGCTAACACTTGGCTACTTTGCCGATTTGGAACTTATCTTCGTTTACACAGGAAGTTGAAGCTTTCCCCAGCTATTTCAACCATCTGAACTGTAAATTCATCTTTAATTTGATTCGCCTGCTACGCCATTGATACACAATCTAAGATGCCCAACTATTAGGGATGTCATGAGAAGTGAAACTACTACAGTCATGTACGAGTCGTTAAGTGGTCTTGCACCAAAATACCTTTCTAAATTTTCCGTCAAAAAGTCTACTCGAAGTGCCAGAAAGCTGCGAAATACTGAAATATCTTCCAGATTAAGATTGATGCAGCGATATCTTGAGGAGGACACATTAATGTGTGTGAGTGCATTAGCCCTGTTCGCAGACGCAAAGTATCAGTTGTGCCTAGCTGCTGGCATTTTTACCGTATCCAGCGTGATCTGATTGCAGGCAGTTTTCTTAACCATTTGCTCGCAGGCAAAAGGAGGCCTGAACTTGCATCGACTTTGTCATTGATTTGGGAATATTTGTTTTTGGCAGGCGTAGAATGAGCTCCATTGATATCAAAGATCCTTGTTATGGTTAGATTGAAACTTTTTAAAGGTTATTCATACATATAATTTTAGCCAAGCATTTCAAACATTCTGCATTATTAAGCCAATCTGATTCGATACAGTTGGCGTAACGGAAAGTAACATAAGAGCAAATAACAGTTTGATATGTATCATTTGCTTTTTGCAGGCAAACAAACCCCGTAATATAAAGTAACATAAGAGCAAATATGAGTTTAATATTTATTGTTTACTTTTTCAGGCAATCAAACCCTTTAATCACAAAATGGATGAGTGATCATGGTGTAAAGAATTACTCCGCTCTTGAACAATACTATGAACAAAAGTGAGTAATTTGTTTTGAATGATTATTATGTGTATACACAGTTACACATTGACAATTGGAAAATATTCTTACCTAAGACAACCGAAGTTTCTTGCCTTACAAAGCACAGGGTTCAAATCTTTTAAATCTTTAATATGGTGGATGTTTTTATGAATTGAATAAGTTGAAAGGAAACTTTGATGGGTAGTTCGCTGTAAATCTGCCGTGGCAATTTTTGATTATTTTCTGAATCGCGGCATTCTTATTATTTTTGCAAAAATTTATCGAAGATGTTGAAGAAATCAAAATTATTGCACATATTAACTTACTTAAGGAAAGTGACCTTTTCTAAGTTTGTGTACTGTAAGCCCAAATGAGACCATGGATACTGATATTTTCAAACTGTTTTCCAGATTGATTGATATCATAGATGGGTTGAAGAAGGGATACGTCATTTGGCAAGAAGTTATTGATAATGGTGTAAAGGTAAGCATCTAAAGGGTGATTGCTGCTCTGAAAGTTGTATGTAGACATACGCCTTTTCGTCCCTTATTTCCTGCATTCTTTGATTTCCTGATATCGCTTGGTCAAAAGGGATTCATAATATTACTGTGACAAAGTGGCCTACTGTAGGCCCGCGCAGAGTGATCCGTATTCACCAACCAAACTGCTAGAAGTTAGTTTTTAACCAGTCAGGGGGCGCTATGTAGATAATTGTTGTTGATGCATACAAAAAACGGTCGATGTTGTTTTGAGCTCTAGCAGCTGTGCTGGGCCTACTTTGTTCCTGCAGAGGAAGATTTGTGTGAAGGGTATATTTTTTGTGATTTGTAGGCTGCATTTACATTGTGATTAGAAGCCCTTTAGGCTGCATTCACATTGCACAATCTTTTGAAAGAGCGTAAACGCTCGTGCAGAAATCCACCATCCTAATCCTTTACAGTGTTCAGATTGCAAAATATTTTTGCAATCTGAACACTAGAAGGGATTAGTATGTAGGGTTTCTGCACGAGCATTTAGGCGCTTTCAAAAGATTGTGCAATGTGAATGCAGCCTTAGAGCAGACTTAGAAACAAGGAAAAACAATCGCAAACTGAAAGAAATGCACAAAGTGAAATAAGTTATGATATCTAAGCATGATCGATAGGACACCCAGTATGCAGCAGTTTAAATCTATATCAGTAGCGAGCCACCTTAACTTATTGTTTTTTTGTGTCTTGAACTTGTTTTTACTTCGTACACAGCCACCTTTCAATGTTTCGTAATTTTGAAATTTTCATTAGTGAGCCACCTTAAATTCAAAATTGCGAAACATTGCAAGGTGGTTGTATACGAAGTAAAAACAAGTTCAAGACACAAAAAACAATAAGTTAAGGTGGCTCGCTACTGATATAGATTAAAAATGCTACACGCTGGGTGTCCTATCGCTCATGATCTAAATTATCAAAGTGAAGCAAGTTAGCATATGATATCCAGCATATGCATGCTCATATCTATTGTTTTCATAGAATTTGCTAATAGCTGTATAAATCACACCGATTATAGCTTTTATTTTAGACAGCACAGGGTTTGATCTCCGTGTTTTAGATCTACGTATTTACGCGTCTACATGTTCTACGTATTTTAGATCTACGAGTAGATTTAGATAGTTTCTTTTCGTTTGTAAGTTTTTTAACTGGGTACATTGTAAAACATGATAACTGAACGTCTTGTTTACCCTGTATAAATATTATAAAATAGAAACAGAAATAGTTGAACGTGATCAATTGCTTTTTCGGTTTGAAAGGAAAGTTTCAGCACATTACGCTTACGAATCTTAACCGTCCAGCAACTGCCTCCGGTGCCCTACATCACGAATAAGATCATTTTCACTGTCAATTTAGTGATTTTAGAAGATGATGATTATTTATAGCTACTAAAGATTTCTGTTCCATCACTGTAAATCATCAGATATACAGGGTGTCCCGAAAAATGTGCATGTTTTATGTGGCTGCTGTGGAGGAGCTCTAGACTCGATCATCTCGGTTTTTACACAGTTGCATAGATCAAGCTTCAGCTTAGAATTTGAGACCTTGTATGAGTCAATCTGGCAAGTGATTGCTGATTTAGCTGAAAGCCCAGATAAATGGTTGCTTCAAAAACAACACTTCTGTTGTTTTCTGTCAATGTCAAAATAAAGTAAGTTTTCAAAGAAACAGTTCTAGCGTCGTACTGAAATTTTTGTAAATTTCTTAAAGGGTTAGCGGTGCTGTAAATTCATAAGAGGGCACTTTCTACCTTTGAAAAATGTAGTGTGATTTTTAATACGATGTCAGAACCCTTTCTTTGAAAACTTTTATAATCAATTTTGACATTTTGAGAACAACAGAAGTGTTGTTTCTGAAGCAGCCAGTAATTATGCCTTTTCTCTGCCATAAATCAGCAACCATGTGTCAGATTGACTCAAACTAGGTCTCAAACTCTAAGTTTAAGCTTGACCTACGCAAATGTGTAAAAACCGAGATGATTAGATCCACAGCTCCTCCACAGTAGCCACACAAATGGGGTACAATTTTTTCGGGACACCCTGTATTCCGAAAGAAATGCTTCAACAAAGGCCTACAAAATTTCGAGAATGACATGCGGCAGAAGTTTCGGCAAATAACATGCATTTCTGTATTAAATGAACTAAAATTTCTGGATTTAAATACGCTAAACGTATCAAGCATAACCCTTTGTCAGTAGTCATCAACAAATATCCCTGGAGAAGTTGCCGGCCATGGTAGCAAACTGAGGGCTCAATTTATGTTTCGCTCTATTCTGACTACTAACCGTTAAAAGCAATGTTATCCTTCTCGTAATGTGATCTCATTAATGTCACGTGACCACTAACAAGGCTATAAAAAGGCATGCAGACCTGTAAAAATTCATTCTCCTGACGATGACCACACAGTCGAAATGCGTCGAGAGTAGAAGAAATTAGAAGAATAGAATAAAAGAACTCAGGAACTTCAATTCGTTTTTTTTGTGTACGTTTAATCTTCTTGTATATATAGGTCAAGCAAGATACAATTGTGAATGTATGGAAAGGAGGGTGGCAAAATGAAATGGCAAAAGTGACGAAACAAGGATACAGAGCGATTCTATCATCATGTTGGTATTTGAACTACATCTCGTATGGTCCAGATTGGCCAAA
Organism: Aurelia sp. 4 Dawson et al 2005; assembly: GCA_964019985.1. Lineage (NCBI taxonomy): Eukaryota > Metazoa > Cnidaria > Scyphozoa > Semaeostomeae > Ulmaridae > Aurelia > Aurelia sp. 4 Dawson et al 2005. The sequence continues at coordinate 3,567,916 of OZ026507.1, forward strand.
TGTAAGTTTCTTGAAGGAGCGAAGGTGAATTGGTGAAATAAAAGATTCAAATCAGCGATTTCTGGTTCTAAAAAATTGATTTCACAGCTCTGAGTGCACTCAATCAAATCAAAATAAAGTGAAGCGAACAAAACCTTACTGTTGACTTCGCTGGCTATGTAAAATCTATTTTCCGAGCCTTAAGTGATTCGTCAATTCGCTTTGTGATCTCGACGACTAGTCAGTAGCTTTTTCAAGTTTACCCTTTCTACTTTAACACACTTTTTTACGTGTTAAAGTCTTAAAGGAACCCTAACACTGGCACATTGTAGTACGGTCACCTTATCAAGCTACCCAATCCTGCAGACCAAAGATGGCTTGACAAACGTTTGAGATTTTCTTCCGAAGCAATATTCTTTTAGGCTTGCTAATTCTTCAAACAATGTTTCGCTTATCCAGTTGTCCTGTGACCAACCAAGAATTTCTGTTGTCTGTAAATCAACTTGTTTCCTTTGCTTCGTTGTAAATGTATTATATGCAAGGCAGACTTGCTCATCTTTCTTGATCTATAGAACAGAAGTAGAGCTGCTAAATCTTTATGACTGCCTATCGTTTTTCTTTCAGTATTACAAATGCGATCCACAAGATTTTACTGGAACACAAGAACAAAAAGATTTAGTAATCGGTGGAACAGGCTGTATGTGGGGAGAATGGGTCGATGGAACAAATCTTTTGGCAAGAACTTGGTAAGTAAGTTAGTCATTGCTCAATCAACCTTTAAAACTGATGTGAAGAAAAATTTTTTGCCAACAGGACGAAAGCTTGCTGTGCAGGGTGGCCCACATACCGTAAAAGCGTACTTCCTATTAGGCCCCCACTTTAATAAACCCCTCCCCTCTGAACAAAATTTCGAATACGCCCCCTTCTTTATTGAGCCAGCCTCCAAATTTGTCAAATTTCAATTTCAGGGGAAGAGACTGTTGGGATATCAAATAGAGTCCAACCATTTGCCAAGGGAATAGCAGATTTATTTTTTTTTTAATTTTTGGTTATTTTTGCTTGCATCAAATACAATTGCCCTTTCGATCGAATTTTCTGGCTGAGGCGTAGATTTAATCTAAATATTTACATAACTGCTTTCCGTTGAGCCTAATGCAAGCTATATTATGAGACATATTGCCTATGAAATTTCGCTGATTCTAACATTTATGATCAAAACATCCCATAAAAAATGAAACATTGGATAAATGAATGCGTCTCGCCGAATGAATGTAATGTTTTTCGGTCCATTCAGGGGAAGAGCTCTGGCAGTTGGTGAACGCCTTTGGAGTGCTCAGAGCGTAAAAGATGCTAAGGCTGCTGAACCAAGAATGTGGGAACATCGATGCCGTTATCTCAGGTATGTTGAACTTGTATTAAAGGTATATAGGTAATACTCAGACTTTTTACTTGCGCTTGAAGTGGCAGGTAAATACGACACAGAGCAATTTCAAAGCATGACTGCCTTGAAGTTTGAAATGCCGTTGGTAACGACCCTGCTTGATAGATTCTGCACTTTGAAGAATGATGCCCCTTGCCAAACGATTTTCACCCCCCCCCCCCTAAGGTTTCAATTTGAACGTTCCCCATGCTTTTCACGTTTTTGCCCGTTAAAACTTTTGGCTCCCAATCGAAATAACAAGTCTCCACCATGGGTTAGTTAATCGTGAAACACTCACTGTCTGTGATATTCTATTTCCCATCAAGCCTTACTGTTAAAAATTTCCCTTGAGTCTTTCTAATGCCCAATTGGGTAGCTCCTAGTGGGTGTGTTGAAGACCCAGGAGCCAGCCTTTCAGCAACCTTCATGTTACAACTCTGGATCCCAAAAGCTATGTTATTAATGGTTTAAAACTCTCTCGTATCCGAAAGTTAGTTTTAGATCCTGAGAGCCTTGAAAAGCTCTTTATCGAGAGCAACATCGTCAGGCTTTCGAGGAAAAGTCCAGGGTTTGTATGATTGTTGATAATGTGAAATATTACACTGTTTATTAATGGTCTGTAGTATACTTTTTAAAAACTTGTTTGTCCTTTCTATATGAAATTACAAGTTGCAATCGGCATGTGCTTTTTGGCGTCATGAATCATGGCTAGCCCCTTTATCGTGTATTCATGGAAAATTGGCGACTAGTGACGACGATATTTGGCCATTATCAGAATGTTGACCGGATTTACAGCTGCTACGAACGTCAATATATGGAAAAAATTTCATACCGCGTATGCAGTTGATCAGTTTGTTTCCTACCGTTGATTTTACCCTGGATTTGTGCTTCAAGAAAGGTAGCATTTTCTGTGCAGCATCAAGCCCAAAACTGATCCTTCTTTCGTGATCTTAGGAGAGGTATTCAAGCAGAGAATGTCATACAGAGTCAGTACTGCCGTCACGAATGGAAGAATCCCAGAGGCTGAGAAAAAGACCGGGAACAGAAACATGAACTAAAGTCAGTGTGATTTTTAATTATCTGATTCCTTCTGGTTGAAATTTTTCTGTCCCATCAAGCGGAAACGTTACCCATTTTAGACCTCATTGATCATCCTTTAGTATGGCGATTTGACTTCATTTACATTGCGGAGCATTGTCGACTTTTGAAAGTAATAGCTTGCCATTGATATGAACGTTCCTAGGGCATAAGTTTTCGATCTCCTATTCATAAAAGTCCAAGAGCCTATTAACTTTATACAGTGCACGGAATATATGAACTTTTGGTTGATAACTTAAAAGTTCTCAATAATCTATTGAGACTGTTTGCAGTGTTGTTCTAAAGTTATATCGTGTATAAAGAATTGAGACTATTTTGTGCAATTAATTCCAGTAGAATATACATGAAATGTCGAGAAGAAACAATCGAATTGGTGATCTCCCATAACTCTTTTGCTTCATTAACTCCTGAAATGTGAGTTAGGTCTAATTACTTTACCGTGTCTCGCGTGTCCTTCCGGAATGTACGTCACTGTCCGCTAGTCCCATTCCTCTCAGGTGAACGCGAAATTTTACAGCTGAACCCCAAAATCGGACCTTTTGGGACGAATAAACATGGGAAAACGCTCCAAATTCCAGAAAAATTTTTCAGGCATATCGCTTTGGTAAAAATGAGCTAACCAAAAACTTTATATAGCTGCACTTTAAAGGTCAGGCTATTAAAGGGTTGTGTGGATTGAACTTAGTGAATTGAATTCTGTTTGATAGCTGAAAGACCAAAGTATCTTTGCAGTCTACGTGTTTTTACGAGCAATGGGATTATATTGGGTTAGCCAGACAACATTTCCCACTTTCGAAAATTTGTATCACCAAGAGTGCTTCGCAGATTTGAATGTTTCAAATTCGAAGTATTTCTGTTGCAAAATGACTGAAAAAGAGCCTAAAGCATTGATAACTTGCTGTATATCTGCCCTGGCGGTTTTTTGATATCTTGATTGTTTTTGAAAATGGCGGCGCCTTCATAATTTGCGTAAGAATTGATCAGAAATTTTGAAAGTAACTTGATAATCGTAAATCTTAAATTACTTGAGGAATATAGATGCAATCTTCAAGAAACTATAGTTTTTTGAAGGTCTACAATATGCTTGCAAGCAGAAAACTCAAGCTCTTCTTGCTAAGTGTTTACAAATTTGATGACATCAAACCCGCAAATTCAATAGATGCCGCCGTTTCGATACAAATCAAGATATCAAAAAATTGCCACCACAGATTTGCAGCAAATCACCTGAACTTTCTTTCAAGCACTTGAAGTCAAAGAAAAATATAATAGAATCTCACAACCACCCTAGTACAGATTTTAGTGCAACCTTTTCATCTGTATTTTACTGGAATATGTCATCTGTATGTCATGTTTCAGTTATGATAAATGAGTTCATAAACAAGTATTAAAGTTTGCAATCCCTTAGCAATGAATTTTGCAAAACATGTTTCTTAGCTTGTGAACGGAAAGCAAAGGTTGTAAAAGGAAGTTGGTCAAAATTTTTATTCTTTAACTCCTAGGGGAGACAAGATGTCAAGCATTAGACAATGGAGGAGTTTGTTAATGTCGAATCTACCTGTGTTCAGTGCTTATAGAAAAGAGAATCAAATTTCAAAAACACTTTGCTCTTTTGGCTATCACCAGAAGTCGATTATCATTCAGCATTCCTTGTACGTGTCATCTCATGGTTTGCCTTTGTTGTCGGTATTTTCATGGCCTTTAAGATTCATCTAGCACTGTACAGGTGTCTCAAAAATGTTCTTCGATATTTGATTCAATTTTGAAAAATAACGACAAAACCAGCACGTTCATGGAAAGATAGCCCTGTCCCTAAAATTTTGAATTGTTTTTATAAACAAGAATCTTACAAATCGGTTAAAAATTCACTGAGTTGCGAGCTTTCAAAGATAAGAAATATGCGACAGCTGAAACCAGAGACGCCTAGGTAATTTGTAATGCAAAAAAACTCGAAGATGGAAAAGGTCTTGAACAACCTGTAATTGTTAACACCGCTTGTGGCCTGGGCGAGCATGCTTGCTTAAATATAATCAAAATGCCTGTGGTGACGGGCAAGGTGCTTTTGTCCACTCAAAACGCCGGCAAGCGTAAATTGAACATAAAGTTTCTTGGTTAACAATTATTTTTATGTTTTATAATTGCATTTTATTTTGTCATTAGTAAAGCCATTTGTCTTGTTTGATGGAGTAATTTGTGAAGATCTATGCAGAAAATTTCGATCTGAAGAGGGATGGAAAGTTGCTTAGCCAAGCAGTAGACTTGAATTTCTTCGACAGACAAATTTGCCTTGATTTGCCGTTTGTATACGCGTGTACTGTACATTGCCACTCACAAGCGGCAGAAAAAATGTCGCGTGGTGTTTTCATTTTATTGCTTTTATGGCAACTTCACCGAATCATATCCTGCGTAGCTCACAGGTCTAGCGTTTCCGAGCCTCTGGAAGCCCCTGAAGAAGAGTTCAAGCATCAGACACGGACAACTAAACTTAAATATGGTGAGCTAGAACATACTCCGCTAGACAACAACTACGTTCGAGGATCGATATGGCCTAAGCCACAAGAAGAACATAGAGAAGATGTTTATTATTATGTAGATAACACAAATTTTGAATTTACTGCGAGTGGGGATGGTGGACAATCGCAAATATTGAAATCAGCTTTTTCAAGGTATAAGAAAATCACGTTTCCAAAATCTCATGGAGGAGCTGCAAGTGAAAATGTTATTCAAGGGTTGGATGTTACAGTCGAGACGAAACAAAAGAATTTGGATATAAATATGGATGAATCTTGTAAGTGCATTACTGTATCATCATTTATATTTTCTCGTACTGCTCAATCTAGCATGGGACTCGAATTTCTGCAAAACTTTAAAATTGATTGTGCAAAATGTTATTGCCTGATTTTTTCAACTGACTAGATCGAAGGGATATTTAGGTCGTTTGCCATAACTCCAGAAAGAGCAGCTTTCATAGCGTCATTGTTTTTAAAATTACAGCATTTAAAAGATTTCTGCAAGTTTTGAACTCGTTCGTAATCAATTGCTAAATCATAAGCCTTCAAGGCTACGGACTCTTTCTTGCTACCATCTTGATTTGATTTGATTTGATTTGATTTTAGATTTTCAGGCATGGGGGCCGCGTCAGTCAAAGGACTGATTTACAGTGGGGCGTGCAAATAAATACAAAACTAAGAAAAGCATACATAACTAAAAACTTTATCTACAAAATTATCTTACAAACAAATCAAAGTGATGCTAATTGTAACACGAAAGAGAGAATCAGCATTCGGTGTTGACATTGTTGATACGTTTTTTGAATATTTCATAAGATTTTGATGATTTGACTTCAAGCGAAAGATCGTTCCATAATTTAGCACACTTACATGAAAGGCATTTCTGGTCGAAAGGCCTATTTGCGCAGAGGAACGGCCAAATCTGTTTTAGTATTGCGAAGCTCTCTTTTGCATGCATCGGACAGCCTGACAAACATTTCTGTAAGGTAAATGGGAACTTGGTTGTTTACCGATTTGTACACCATCTTCAAGGTTTCTGATTTGATCAAGTAGATCTTCAAAAACTGAGTATTTCTTTTATTGGTCTTTTTGACTTTCTTCAATCAGTTTGGAATCTAAAGGATATCCTAAAAATTTTGTATCCCATTTCTGTGGCTGCTGTGGAGGAGCCAACTGTGGCTGCTGTAGATTCAAATATCGCGGTTTTCTCACACTTGCGTACGTCAAGCTTCAATTTAGAGCTTGAGACCATGTTTGAGTCAATGTAACACGTGGTTGCTGATTTATGGCAGAGAAACGGCCAAATAGTTGGTTCCTTTTAAAACAGCACTTCTGTTGTTCTCCAGCGACTTCAAAATCAAGTCAGTTTCCAAAGAAATGGTTCTGGCGTCGCCTTCAAATTTTTGTTACATTTTTTAAAGAGCTAGCAGTGCTGTCTTTTGATGAGAGAGCACTTTCTACCTTTGAATGAAAACTGTGGTGAAAATTTTGATACCATGCAATTTTAACACGAAGATTTTAATATGAGTCCTTTCTTTGAAAACTTACAACATTTTGATATTGCTGGAGAACGACATAACTGTTGTCTTTGAAGCAACAACTTATTTTGCCTTTTGCTACCATAAATCAGCAACCACTTGTCAGATTGACTTAAACAAGCTCGCAGACTCTAAGTTAAAGCCTGACCTATACTATGCGCATACTAACCGGTTTTGTTGTTATACTGGAAAATATAAAGCCCGAGATCTTAAAAGTACATACAGAGCTTGCGAGGTCTGTGCATAAAGACCGAGGGCTTGATATTTTCCTGTACAACAACAAAACCGGTTAGTATGAGTTTTATTATCTCACATCTTCTAATCTTGACTTGCATTTAATCAAACATATTTTGTTAGCTTTGAGTTTACTGAACATCTCAAAGGCCTAGGCCTAAAGCAGTTAAGGTGGCGACAAAAACGCGTCCTTGTATCGTATTATACAAGGCTACGGGAAACCCGCGGGAAAGGTTCGATTAGCCAATAGGAATGGCGGGATTCTGCATTGCCTCGTTTTTGAAACTTCAGTCAGGTAATAAGATTGTGTAAAAATTGAGATCATTAGATCTACAGCTCCATTGCACGAGTTGCAATTAATTATTTGGCGACTTAACAGGTTCTACTCGGTTAAAATCTTGATTTGTTTGTGAGTCAAAATTATGCACTAGAGCGAACATGCATGTACCTATTGCTCCCAGGTAGAACTTTTCGTTACCCTATGAAATTTTTTTTTGTATATTCTGTTATCTCTGTGAGTGCATGAAATTGATTGATAATCACGAAGAGAGAATGATGGAATTTTTGGAATGAATTAATGATTATAAACTGATTGCAGCTTTGATCCGGTTTGAGCTGCGTACAAACAAAGTTGAACATTGCAGTGATTATGAATGAAGTACAGACTGGTTTACAGGTTACACTTCATTCTAGTTGTAATAGCACTGATAACATTAGGAATCAAATCAAAACAAGAAACTTTATTATTACAGCTGCTTGTCGTGATGACTGTGAGTGAATGGTTGGCCAGATTATTGAAGAAAACTCACTGAATTTGTTGCTAAAAGATAGTTCAGTTATATGATAGAGACTAAAAGCTAAACTTCTCTTCCAGCTGTATGACGTATAGACCAGAGATAGTTCAGTTATATGATAGAGACTAAAAGCTAAACTTCTCTTCAAGTGGCATGACTTCTAGACCAAATTAAAGACTGAATTCTTCTAACGCTCCATAAATGACGGACTAGTTTTGAAGCTATACATCATTCGTAGCTTTAATGCTTTCATTACCATAGAGCTGATGTTATAGCTGTTCCGCATTTTCAATTGGCAATGGATTGAGCAGCTCATCTGATATGAGACTTTTCTGGCCTAACGATGTACAAGCGATGTCGAAGTTTGTTTGTTCTTACATCTGGCGATAAATTACCGCTGCCTATTACTTGGTAACGCGTGCAAGATCTTTTAAAAGCAGTTAGATCCGTAAAGATTTCTTGGGATTGTCGTTAATGTTCAAGGATTTTTGCTGAACATGTACGGATTTCTAGGGAATTACTCCCAAGAAATTTCACTCGTCTAAGAGCTAAATCCTTGTTGTGTAAAGGTAGTAGCAGCGCTGATAAGGGCTTAAAAGATGCCTCGTTTATTCTTCACTATTACCTTGATAAACTTTGTGTTTTGCTACTTTTTCATGCTTCCATCAAGAGCTAATCTTTTCAAGACCATCAATAGACCACAAATATTGGAAAGATTTGCGAATAATAGTGTAGAGCAACCAGGAGAGCCACCCAAACCTGATGAAGTTATGCCTAGTGCCTCCAAGGCTATCGTTAAACAAGAGCCACTAAGACTGACTAGAACTCCTAGCTTAGCCAAGGCAAACCTTGGCGAGACTATTGCTAGACCAGATTTATCTGATCAGTTAAGGAATAAAAGTATGGAGCAACCAAGAGGGCGACCAAGAGATCCTGACTTCGAAATATCCAATTTTTCTACGACTTTCACTGGATCAGACCCACCAGGGCGAGCTGAAGCTGACTCCGTCCCGGAAAATGTTTCTAAGAGCATTGCAAGACAAATTCTTCATAACCATTTAGCGAATGACAGCAGTGGAGAACATTTTCGACAAGTACCACGAGGCCGAGCAAGGGTACCTCTATTAACAGGACTCGACGACAAAATAGATGAAAACTATGTGAAAGGATCTATTTGGCCTAAGCCGCAGTTCGAATACAGGGAAGATTTTTTTTATTTTGTTGATAGTGTAAATTTTCAGTTTACAACGAACAGCAATGGTGGTTTTTTGAGAATTCTTAAATCAGCTTTCCAGCGGTACGGTAAAATTACTTTCCCAAAGACAGTGGTTGAAGAAATGCCGTACGGCCTGGTGCTAAATAATTTGGATGTTGTTGTTGAAAATAATCGCACTAGTTTGGACATTAACATGGACGAACGGTGTAAGTATTTGTAAAGTATTGAGCCTTTCACGGCATCATTCCATCGTTTGACCAAAAAGACCTGGTAAAACCAGGTGACCTAAAAAAACTTCACGAGTTGGATCGCACATACCCTGGGTACCAGAGCCTTGATAATAAGATGGGGGACAAAAGAGGCTCTGGCACCCAGGGTAGATCGCACACAGTTTCCTGAAAGCAAAGATTATTAAACCAAAGGGAGGAGTATGAAGCTGAAGGCTCGGCTGTCTTTTGAGATGCTGCTTGATTGGTTTAAGGTATAATTTCCGTCTGCAAAATCAGTTCCAAAAATATGGAAATTCATTCATTTCTCGGGTTGTTCCCCCTTTTCCAACCGATGCTTTAGAAGATGTGAAAAAACTGAATTCCAAGTTTGTTTTGTAGCTAGAAATTTGAATAAGGAACAAAGGTCAATCATTTTGCAAACAAAAATTCGCCCAGACGATTTCAATCAATCGCTAGGTTGAGTTTTTACATTTCACAAAATGTTGACTACAAAATGATGGCGATCATTTCTCTCAAAAATGAGGATCTTGGATTCAAACTTTTGATTGAATTTGGTTTTTCGAATGGTGATCGTTGCCTAAAATGACCATGCAGCATCTCAAAAGATAAATAAGCCTTTCAACTAAACCATGATACAAATCATTTGACAATAACTTTTGATTTCAAGGAGCTAGCTTCGTTCTAGCTCGCGAAGTTTTTTTGGGTCACCCGGTATAAGCCCGTTGGCTGTTTCCAGGGGACGGGTACAGGTAGATATTTGGACAAAGATGCTCGTGCACTTTTTGCTTTTAAATTTTATCTTTGTGTAGTTTTGGATTCCTGACAAATTTAGCAAGTTTTCCAAAGCTTAAGATTGGTGGTAAAATCTTTCGTGAAATTTTATGACGCATCCCTTTGAACTGAATGGCTGAAAAGAAACTTCAGCCACTATTATCATACCACCGCTGGACTTTTCCGAAATCTTGAACATCCTTACAATGTATTCTAAATTCAACTCGTTTGAATACTTGACGTCATCAAATTCTAATTCTTAATTGTTCTGTCTTCATATTTCTTCAGATGAGCTGAGCGTTGAGGCACCGAAATCTACGCTAACTGCGAAGACTGTATGGGGAGCTCTACGAGGTATGATACAGAATGATATGAGCATTTTATTCGGATATACCGGATCATTTGAGACAGTATATACGATTATGCTGCAGGTCTTCAAATCAATTCTCTTGCATTCGTTTCAAAGACAAGCATGATGGTAGTTGCAGATCTTAGAAATACTGAAACTGATCTTTCGCTGCCATTGCGGAAGACTAAAAATGGGCAAAACGCAATATCGTTTCGTGGACCTAAACTCTGGAATCAACTCGAACTTGATCTTAAACAAGCACCCTCCCTTGCCACCTTCAAAAAAAGATTAAAAAATTGACTCACACGTTCTTTTCTTTTTCTTATCAATGTTATTCGTCTCTTGTTTTAATTTTTAGATTTTTGCCACGGCCCCCTGAAAAGCAGTTACTGATCAACTGATGGGGCTACCGTGTTTAAAAAATTAAAAAATCGAAAAAAATTGAATTGAATTGAAATCTCAGTTGGAGAGAAGAACTGAATTAACGAGAACCTGCGTCTTTTGATAGCCATACAGGGTGCCCCAAAAATATTGTATCCTATTTGTGCGGCTACTGTGGAGGAGCAGTAGATTCAATTATTTCGATTTTTACACAGTTGCATTGGTCAGGCTTCAACTTAGAGTTTGATACCTTGTTTAAGTCAATCTAGCAAGTGGTTGCTGATTTATGGCAGAGAAAAGGCAAAATAAGTGGTTGCTTCAAAAACAGCACTTCTACGTGATCGACCAGAACTTAATTCCCAACAGTCGTCTATTCCCCTGGTTCTCCTCTGATTTTATTCCCCACTTTATTCACCTGAGGCTTAGGCCCCGGGTCTCCTGTGCGTAGGAAATGTAACGCAAGCTTGTTTACTTCGCATTTTTAGTTTGTTTGTTTCTTGATATATATTGCCACTCATCGTTAATCAGATTCGCTGATGATGAACCAAGTTGGTTCGAAACGTTCGATTAACTAATAAAACATGTTTACGTCTAATTAACTAATTTTTATATCTCAACTGGAAATGTCTTAACAACTGGATTTGTCTTATACTGGATTTGTCAAAATAACATGGAATGTCTATTAATATGAAGTTCAAAACAATGATTGTCGTCGCTTGCCTCATCCTTCGTAGCACTTCTGTTGTTCTCCACCAATGTCAAAATCAAGTAAGTTGTCAAAGAATGGATTCTAGCGTCTATTAAGATTTTTACTAAACCTTTTAAATGGTTAGCAGTGTTGTGTAGACATGGGAGAGGACTTCCCACCTCTTAAAAAATGTGGTGAAAATTTTAATGTAATGCCAGAACCCCTTTATTTGACATTGGCAGAGAACAATAGAAGGGCTGTTTTTGAAGCAACCACTTATTTTGCCCTCTCTCTACCATGAATCAGCAACAGCATGTCAAATTGACTCAAGCAAGGTCTCAAACTATAAGTTGAAGCTTGACCGATGCAACTTTATAAAAATTGAGGTAATTGAATCTACAACTCCTCCACAGCAGCCTTGCAAACGGGGCACAGGGAACTTTGATGCTTTAAAACAGGAATAACGTTGATTATATTTTAAAACTTTATTTTTCTTTTCATTGTATTTTGTAGGTCTTGAAACTTTTAGTCAAATTGTATATCTGAATAAAGATAATCAGGTAAGAGAAAACTCCTTCCTTCATCGACCACCCTAACCGTTTGTCAGTCAAGAGGACCTTTACTTTCATATGTTTAATTAGGATGCTGGTCTCTTTTACCGTGAAAGGGATAAAGATATAAACACTACGACCACGTTAACACGAAGGTGTTGTGGCGCCGTGGTGTAATCCCCTGACATTGCAGCCAGAACAGTCAGGCGGAGTGGGTTCGAGTCCCGGTAGGGCCCCACCACTAGAGCGTCATGACAAGGGGTCGCGGACTCGATTAGGTCTGCTCTATTTCTGCGATCCCAGCGCTTGGCGCTGAAAAACGCAACTTCACCTTCACCTTCACCAACACGTTGCCGGCACAGTTTTGATTCATTGCGAGTGTTTATAATGCTCCAGAACAGATTTTGCTAGAGATAGACGGGACGGAAATGTTACTGATTACTAAGGCCCCATTCACACGAAAACAAAACGGTACGGAACGGAAAGGAACGATATAGAACTGTTCCAGAAAGAAAAAGAATTTTTGCAGGTCCTAACACGAGATCGAGTAGAAACGTTCCGTTCCCTTCCGAAAAGTGGACGGCTCTGAAAAGTGAGTCGTAGAATGGAACGGAATGGAACGGAACAGAATAGGAACGGAACGGAACGGAACGGAATAGCCCTCCCTCGTGTGAACACTTTTTTAAAGCGTTCCGTTTCACTTTGCAGACTTTTTCATGCAATTTATACATGAGGTAATTCTAAAACTCCAAATAATAGGACTGTTTACGCGTAAAAATGGAGAACTTAATGGCAAGCTTAGAAAATTTTATCTATAAGGAGGAAGATATTAACACTTCAAATCGATCCACTGCCGTGTGAACACCCCTTAGAAAGTTCCGTTCCATTCCGTTCCGTCCTCGTTGCAAATCAAGTAATCGATTTCATTGAGTCTATGCATGTTTATAAAAACACAGTAGCCGGTTTTCGTAAAGGCTTTTGTACGGGTAATTCGCTTCTGAAAATAAGAGATGATATAAGAAGAGCTATGAAATATGGTGAGCTATCACTCTTAGTATTTGTGGATTTCTCCAAAGCTTTCGATACAATCGCACATGACACCCTTATAAAGAAAATGTACCAACAAGGCTTTTCTAAAGAATTCCTCTCGTGGACAACCAGTTACTTAACATCCCGAAGACAATACGTTCAAGTTGATGCGAAATCATCGAGAATTTTACCGACAACATTTGGTGTACCGCAGGGATCCATCCTGGGACCAATGATCTTCAATCTTTATGTAAATGATTTACAAGATCATTTTTCATCCAGTTCGGTACAATACGCAGACGATACCACAATATATGAAGCGTGTAAGCCAAATGACTTAGAAAATGCCCAATATCTGCTGAACAACTCCTTAGGGAACTTGAATGAGTGGTCTGATCAAAACTCACTGGCAGCCAATGCAATTAAAACGAAATACCTACTATGTGCATCGAAACGCTTGTACGACTACCACAACGTAAAAGAAAAGGAAATCAACCTTAAATTAGGTTCTACGGAGCTGCAACTCGACAAAGAGCCGCGTTATTTGGGAATATACCTTGACCAACATCTGGACTGGGGAAAGCATATAAAACACGTCTTATCCACTTGCTACGGTAAGCTGTCTGTACTCCGCAAAATGAAAAATTTTACATCATTTTCAGCACGGAAAATGCTTGCGCAATCATTGATCCTGCCAAAGATTGATTTTAACGATTACGTTTATTCACCTTTGACGCAGTGTCAACTGAAGAAACTTCAGCGACTGCAAAAAGCAACTGCAAGCTTTGTTATAAAACGTTACGCGCACACAGAAGATATATTGAAAATTGGATGGTTACCCATTGCTGAGAGACGCGAATTTAACATCTTGAAACTGGCCTTCAAAGCGATCAATGATAGAAACTGGCCCGAAATGAACAAACTTGACATCCAAACTTGTAGTAGAACATTACGCAGTAGTAGTGAGATCCGTATAAGACCTTCGATGATCCGAAACACTTTTCAAGATGCCGCCGCAAGTAGCTTCAATGCTCTTCCTAGTGATATCAAACAACAGTCTAATTTTAATAAATTTTGCGCGGATGTTAAACCATTCTTGATGAAGAAAGCGAAGGACTCTTAGAACTAAAATCTTTTTATTTATGAACTTGACGTTGTAATATTCTCATTGTTTTATGTAATTGCTTTAACGTTGTAAAATAGACTTGTTTTTAATTCTTAGAGTTGAAGAGCCACAGTTATAGTGGATATGCTCATTTATGCCATATAATAATAATAATAATAATAATAATAATAAAGAACAATGTAAACGAGGTGATCCGTTCCGTTACACTTTTTTACGGATCCATACTTGTACCGGCACAGTGTCCTCTGTAAAAGGGGTCTGACTTTTATTGTGCAAAAATTTTGAAATGCTTTTTGTAAGGCACGAAAGGATTTTGTGCAAACTTTTGCAACAGAAGCAAAAACCGTTACAGTTCTAAGCTGCAATTTGCGGTTTCATTCTTCATAAATCTATCGTACTTGTAGAATCCTATTCTTCACCATGTGTTTTTGTTGCAATCAAGACGATATTTATTCACCAAAATTTGGTCATTCAATTGTCGCCACATGATTTATATCCATTTTCAGTGACCTTTTCACTAAAAATGTTCTTTCCTCAATAGTACCTGGCTCGCAAGACCAAAGTAAAGGACTGGCCAAGATTCAAGCATCGTGCTTTTTTGATTGACACTTCACGACATTACCTTCCAATCAAGACTATCTATAAATTTCTGGTGAGATAGTTTGAGTCATGTCTTCACCTGTTTTATTTCATTTTTGGTACTGATGCAGTAAGATCAATAATTCTTTCCTTCTCTCGTCCCTTTTCCCTTCATTTATTTCTCCCGACCTCTCTTCTTCCCTTTTTGCTTCCCACTCCCCCCTATCCCCCTTCGCTCTTTCTTTCCTTCATTTCGTTCTCATCTGAAGCCAGATATTTTCAAAGAGGATGTTTCTGCGTTTACAAAATGCAAAATCGCTTTTTACCAATGAATTCAATCAATTAAAATCTTTTTATTGTTAACAGACTAATAGGATACGAAGATTTATTCCATTAAAATTTGTTATACCGTAGCAGATTTGTTGATAATCTTGCTTTGAAGATGTGTTTTGAGCTTTCGCTGTCAAAGCGAAAACGTAATTTTGAAGATGGTTTTGACTTTTTTTTACTAATCTAAATGACTATACTTTCTCATTTAAGTTAGCATTCAACAATTTGTTAATACTTAATTCACAAGCAAATATTTCTGCAATGTAGCATAGCGTTCAAACTTTGGCGCCAGACTGCAAAAGCGCCCTGCAGTGTAGACCAGAACTGCGGAGGAATATTGCGTGAGAGCAGGAGAAGCATCGCAGTGTAACTGCTACCCCAAATATCGCTACCAGGGAGCGCCGAAGGCGCGGGAGGGGAAACGCACAGTGACTTGCGTGAATGAGCTATGCTGCGCATACGATCGAGGTTGCGCTCGGCGCTCCCTGATCGCTACGGAGTGAAAGTCACTCCGCTCTGCTCCGCTTCGATAGCAATACAGTATAGTGTAACTCTAGCCAAAGTTTCTACATTGTAAACCAGAAAACCTATAGATTTCTTCTCATCGCCATATTGCAAACTTTCATAAACTATGGTTTTCAAGACTTGTCCCAAAATAATTGTGCCCCGTACGGTTTGCGTGACTACTGTAGAGTAGCTCTAGATTCAATTATCTCGATTTTTACTCAATTGCATAAGTTATGCTTCAACTTAGAGTTTGAGACCTTGTTTGAGTCATTCTGACAAGTGGTTGATGATTTATGGCAGAGAAAAGGCAAAATAAGTGGTTGCTTTAAAAACAGCACTTCTGTCGTTCTCCAGCAGTGTCAAATAAAGTAAGTTTTCAAAGAAAAGACTCTGGCATCATACTAAAATTTTCACCACTTTTTTAAACGATAGAAAGTGCTCTCTCGTGAGTAGAAAACACTGCTAACTTTATCAAAAAGTTTAGTTCGACGCTAGAACCCTTTCCTCGCAAAATACTTTATTTTGACATTGCTGGACAACAATAGAAATGCTGTTTTTGAAGCAACCACTTATTTTGCCTTTAATCTGCCATAAATCAGCAACCACTTGTCAGATTGACTCATGCAAGGTCTCAAACTCTAAGTTGAAGCCTGACTTATGTAGCTGTGCAAAAACCGATATAATTGAATTTACGGCTCCTCCACAGCAGCAACGCAAATAGGAGAAAATTTTTTGGGACACCTTGTCTTTATCATTCCTTCTCAGTTAATTTAGAATCAACGATAATCTCATTTTTTTCAAAACTGTTCATGACGTCTTTCAATAAAAAGAAAACACTGCCATTTTGAAAGTAATAAAGATATCGAAATTTTTTATGGTAGAAATACAACGACATAGTTGAAGTTCCTTTTAAGCCTTCAGTTCAACGAAAGTGACAAAAGAATTTTACACCGCTTTGTTTAAAGATTTGAACCATATGCTATGCTATTCATGGCGTTGAGTTGGAAATTTTGAGATGACATTATTTGACATTGCTCTCATAAAACAAGAAATATGTACTCAAGTTATAGAACAAGAAACTGCACGGACATTCAACTTCCGAGATATAATCTTGAGTACTCAAAGAAAAGCTTTCACCATTCGGGTCTAAAAGCTTGGAACGAAATCCCCACTACCATCAGGGAACTCTCTACCTTGCAACAATTCAAAAAACACCTCAAGATACATTTGAGGAGCTGAATTAAACTCAAACACGACTCCCTGGAAGATCAGCCCCACCCAATGCATTTTTTATGTATTTAGTTTTTATGCCTGTACATTTTAAGTTTTGCTGAAGGGATTTTTCGTGTATAAATGATGTATAATAATAATAATAATAATAATAATAATAATAATGATAATAATAATAATAATAATAATAATAATAATAATAATAATTTGACAGGATGCAATGTCATACAGCAAATTCAATATTCTTCATTGGCACATCGTAGATGACCCGGCATTTCCTTATGTCAGCAAAGCTTTTCCAGAATTGAGTTTGAAGGTTTGTTTATGTTTGATCTTTGAAATCATGTTTAAGCAAATTATTTGTAGTACAGAATTTAGAAATAGCCCTAAATGTCGGAATCGTCGTAAAGGATGTAACGAAGACACTGAAATCATTAGCATTGGAGTTGTTGATTCCAGTAAAAGTGCAACAACCGAAATAGCCAGAGAGAAATTTGTCAAGCCTGGCAAGAAAAGCAACAAATTTATCTGAGACTGCGTTCACACGATGCCGTAACATTTTGAAAACGGTGAAAAATGTGACGGATAGGCCTCCCGTTCACACGAAAACGGCACATTTTTACCAGCAGATTTTGAAAACATTAGATTTTGAAATCGGAACTCTAACCGGCATATTTTGGAAACGGCATCGTGTGAGCAATCGAAAAATGATCAAAAATAACATTTTTCAACGAAACTGGTCGATTCTTAGAGTGTAGATACATTTGTTTGGCGTCAAAGTCTTGCAACGAGTATTTTCCGTCAGATTTCCTACTGTTTTCAAATTGTCCCGGTATCGTGTGAACACTAGCTCAAATTTTGCTACCGTCACATTTTTCACCGTTTTCAAAATGTGCCAGCATCGTGTGAACGCAATCTGAATTCCAGACAGGAAAAAAGTAAGTTATTAGCTGGAATAAAGAGCAACGTTGAATAACCAAAAATGCGTTCCGTTACTCACTCGTCAGCTCGGTTTGTGCAAAGAAAAAGTCAACGACACAAACAAGTCGATTTAAAAACAGAAGAACGAAAGAAATCCAAAGCCACGTGACAGTGACACCCAAGCCGATGATTGGCTAAAGTCGAAGAAAGAGCCAAAGACTGGAAAATCGTGCGTCATGCGCGAATGATTTTAAACTTGCATCACACGCTTGACAGGCTCTTTGAATTGATCGAAACCTGTTTACAAGACAACCGTAAAGGCTTGTGGGCTCACACAGCATGACAGCTTGCACTTCACCTTGTAGTGGGAATTACCTTTGACGGTATTATCTTATTCACACTGGTCGTAAAAATCAGGCTTAGCAGTTAAACTTCATTCCAATTGCAAGACCAACTTCCATTTTGCAGAAACATAAGCGATGATGAAACCTATGCTAGTTCATCACAAGCAGTGTGAACATGTGGGAACCAACCTTCGGGGAAAGTTTTGTATGAGAGTCATTTTGAGAGAACTTAATTAGCCTGGCCTACCAAACTTTACATGTAAGTCACCGAAGATACATGACCAATTTCACGAATCAATTTTTGCACTAATGCTTGTAGTATCAGTAATGCTATCCTTGATTTCGTACTTAGCGAGCGGGAATTAGTGATCTCAGAAAAAAGTTGAAGTACCTTTTTGGCCATCAATAACGATAACTTGATTCGACTTGCGAATAGGTTTTTAGCAGTAATATTTCTAAAAGATTGTTGATATTAGTTCTTTATTTCAAGGTAAGCCATCTTCACAAAACCCACTTCTATACTTTTATGCATCATGCGTTATATGGTCTGGGCTTTGGAGAAAGTTTTCGATTCTAAGCATGAGCGATGACACCCAGTGTGTAGCAGTTTAAAATCTATATTAGGAGCGAGCCACCATAACTTAGTGTTTTTTGTGTTATGAACTTATTTTTACTTGGTTTCTAACCACGTTTCACTGTTTTGTAATTTAGAAATTCTGAAATTGAACAGTGAGCCACCTTAAGTGCAGAACCACCTTAATCGTAGAGCTTTACGATTAAAGTGGCTATGCACTTAAGGTGGCTCACTACCGAAATATTTCAAAATTATAAAGCAGTGAAAGTTGGTTCGAAACACGTAAAATAAGTTCAAAGCACAAAAAACAATAAGTTAAGGTTGCTATAAATGATATGAATTTCAAACTGCTACACTCTAAGTGTCCTATTGCTCATGTTCTAAGTAAGAAATATCTCATGTTTTAATACCATGATTTCCATTTGTGCATAGGGCTCAAGAAATACAGTCACTCATGTGTACACACCTGCAAATGTTCAGTCGATCATAAATTATGCAAGAAATCGGGGAATTAGAGTCATTCCAGAATTCGACACACCAGTGAGTATTCAGAGTCAAGATTGAAAAATTATGTTGTTATAATTATACGATTAGTTGGTGCAAGGACCTTTTTCCATTTTTGCATGCAATAATTCTTTGAGATGGCTCACTACCTGGTGAGTCAATGAAGGCGCCTGGCATTTGAAAAAATCCTGCTCCCTGAACATCAAAGCAATTATATTGAAAACTGTCTTGTCTTATTACCGATATGTCAAATTGGGTTGAGCAATTTACCCGGCTTTAATCGGCCATTCTTTCCCATCGAAATGGGAGATTTTTTGCTGAAAGCCCCTTTCTAAGATCTGCAAAAGCGAGTGAAAACATCAAGCAAAATCTCCCTTTGTTCTCCTTCCAAGCAATAATGACTCTTGGATGTGTTCATGTATTTTGTCCTCATGGGAGAATGGGATCCCCCTGAATAAGTTATTCACGCTAGGGGGGGGGAGACTTTTCAACCGTCAGAAAGAAAGCATGTCCTAAAGCGTGCTAAAAGTCATCGCTGTGAAGTAAACAGGGATTTTTGCTTGTTATTTAGGATGTTTTACATGGTTTCTCGAAGGAAATGTGTTTATAAAATCACTTACAGAATCTGAGCAGAGTGACCGATTTGAGCCAGAAAATTTTTTTAGAATAATTGAACATGTTACCTATTCAATTCGGTGCTGCAAAATATCATTGCTCATACACTCAGGGAGCAGTAGCCTTTCAAACGCCGGGCGTTTCCTTTGACTCCCTCGATATGGTTTCTGTTTAGGCCAAATTTTATTTTCAGACAATCTGAAATTTCAGCGTGCCTACCAAGGACCCTGGGTGACAATAGACTTAGCGTAAAAGTTCTATTAAGCCCCAGGGGGTCTTATTTAATTTTGGACCTTGCAGAGTGGGAGCTTGATAGAGAGGAGGGCTTGTTAGAGAGGGGGGCTTATTCATAAAATCAAGTGACAAGGATATGTTTGGAGGCTTTTCAGTTCATTTATCCCATATTTTGTGGGATCAACATTCAATTTTACGGCTCAAATACATAAATTCGACACAGTTTTTATCCCAAACCATACTAAAATTAACATGCAAGGTTGTGTAGCTAAATGATAGAAAATATTTGGTAAATTCTAACATTTTGTATAAGTGAGGCTTGATAGAGAGAGGGGACTTATTTCAAATTTTGACTCAAGGGGAAGGGGCTTGTTAGAGGGGGGGGGGCTAAAAAGAGCCATTTCATATTGGAAGCTGCAGTGAAAGTTTCTCTAATTTTCAAATTAGGCCCTTTTTCGCTCCAAACAAACCGTGCTTATTTTCACATTAAACACACCTTCTACCCCCAGATTATTGTTTGAATGTCTAAAAAAGGTTGAAATAAGGTCCTCAAAGTGTTTGTTTTTAGTCTCTCGATTTATCTACTGCAGAAATAGCGCTAGAGCAACGGGCACTTTCTGTCGCTTGGCGTTGCGTAGCAAACCGTGAAATCCATCAGGCTGCAAATCTGCCCATTTTCTGGGCATTTTTGATCGAAGTGTACTGGGGTGTTTATTCGTGATCAGCGTAGGACGTAAGAACACCCTGGGAAAGAGCTTGGGTGACAATGTCTCGTTAAGCGCTGACCCAAGAAAAATCTCACACTGGTACAGACTTGGTGTCCTGTCACTCATGCAGTAAATCCTCGCATATAAGAACCTACTTTTTTGAGAGAGAGACTGAAATAGGTTCTTGTTGACCTAATAACTAATTGAGGAGGAGAATCACAGTTTAACAACCAATTGGCACCGAAATGAACTTAATAGCAACATTGAAAAATCAACTTTGCTGCCCCTGCAATAAGAACCTATGTTTCACCATACTGAAATAGGTTCTTAATTACACGTTGCATAATCTGGGAAAAACAGCCTCAAGGTTCTTATTTTGGTAGGTTCTCATATGTGGGGATTTATTGTAGCTGGAACGACACACGTGTAAGAAGTTTTTGCTTTCTAGGGTCATACTGAATCTTGGAAAGCTATTCCTGGATTGCTAACCAATTGTGGAAATGGGTAAGAACAATAATCATTTTGATAGCTCCCTCCTGTTACCTCTAGCTAACTGGGAAACAACATGTGGAAAGTTTTCAACTACCTTAATGCATTTGAATCAGAAATGATTTCGAAATCGAATGAAGACGAAATTATTTCTCCTAATCGCTATTATTTCTGACCAATGATATCGTTAACTCAACCCTGACATGACAGCATACGTTTGCCATCACGCGCCTATGCTGGCTTGACACCCAATGTGTAACAGATTCCAGTATGTGTTAGTATCTAATCTTAATTTACTAAAGTTTTATCTATTTGCATGTCTTTATGTTAATGGCCACAGGGTAGTCATTGTCTCTTGCTCCTTGTGGTCCCGTCCTTGTAGTGTTGTATTGTTGTAGAGTAATTAGAAAGTATAGTAGAACGTAGATGTAGCATTTATTGTAATTTTTTATATGGATATAAATAATTTCAGAAATGTTTATTTACTGCATTTCCCTTATTTTTTTTGAAAATTAGTCAATTTTTTTAGATGCTCAATGAATTTGCTCTGAAAAGATATCCTTTCTTACACCTTTTATGTACACCTTTGGTTGTTTGAAATAAGCTTCATCGTAGCATTGCCTGCAGGATCTTTCCAAACAAAACGGAAAGATTCAAATTACAGGAATTGCTGATTATTTTTGCTCTTGAATACGTCATCATCATCATTTATTTATTTAGTAGGCTAAGTTAAAAGAATAGCTACTTTACATCTAATTAAGGCCTACTTCTACTTTAAAGTTTTACAAATATCTAAAACAAATTTATGAAAAAGAAATGTACAGTGGGCACACATACAAAAAGATTCCATGATAAAAACATCTATCCTGTCAGGAACCCCACTTTAGGAAGATATGTCTTGCAGGGCCTGCAATTGCATTCATCACCTTTCCAGCATCTAATTCGTTTTTTGAAAATAGGAAGGGTATTGGATTGTTTTATTTCTAGCGGTAATAGCTGCCATAGTTTATTTCCAAGGTAGGTTATGCTCTCAATTCCAAATGACGTAGGCGTCCGTACCTTTGGAAGTTGAGCATCATTGCCACGCCTTAGATTGTAGCTAATATTTCGTTCCATGAAAATTTCCTTCATGAAAGTTGGGTTTAAGCATCAAACTCGACTCAATTTTTTGTACATCTTTATCCAGAACTTTTTTCATTTTTAGGAATTTTGGGCCAATCAACCCAACAAAGGAGAAAAACTACAAATTTTTAGAGAAACTTTTCAAAGAAGTAACGACAGTATTTCCAGACAAGTATGTTCATCTTGGCGCTGATGAAGTTGATTTTACTTGCTGGTAAGCTCTCAATATATATAAATGTTGTCAATGCAATGAACAAGAAAGCGAAGGCTTAAGTCTGGTTTCCGTATTATCGTAATAGTTGGTGACGCGTCGCCAAGACAGGCTCGGGGATACATCGGGGATGGTTGCGTTAAATGGAATCATTTTCTGAACGACGTCGCTGATCAGACGGGGACAGTACGGGGACGCACGAAAGAGTTGAGATGAGTTTAAAGCCTGGTTTCCATATGATCGCACAGTGATCGTTTCTACAGGGTGTCTCAAAAGAATGTTCTACGTTTGATTAAATACTAAAAAATAACGATATGCTGAATGCATCCTTGGTCAAGTCACCCTTTTCCTGAGATTTTAGATTAATTTTTGACACAAGAATCTTGCAAATCCGCTAAAAATTCATGGAGTTACAAGCTTTTGAAGTTCAGGTTTGTGGGAAAGCTGAAACCAGAGGCCTCGAAATGGCATTTTTGGTAAAAACCCCATAGGCCGTCGTTTTTGTTATTCCTCAATTGTTTCAGGGCGAACCAAGTGAGATTCAAACAGGTTTTCGATAACCTAACTGTCAAGCATGTGGATGCTTTGAGGAAACAGATTCAGTCTCTCGCCGATTATGTTTTGAACCACTGTTTTTGGACTTACGCAATGTTAAGGAAATTTTGAGAATGATCGCAAGAAATAATTTTCTTTAGAATTCCCATTTGGTTTGCTCTGATATCAACGAGAGGTATGACATTGGATAAGCTTCTCTTACCTCCGTCTTCGAGCTTTTTGCAATGCAAGTAATCTGGGGGTCTCTGGTCTCAGCTATCGCATATTTTTTATCTGCGAGAGCTCGTAACTCAGTGAATTTTCAACCAATTTGCTTGATTCTGGTCTCTAAAATTATTTCATAATCTTCGGAACCGGGCTATCTTTCCATGATCCTGTTTATGTTGTCCTTAGTTTTCAATATTTTATCAAACTTCGAAGAATTTTTTGAGACACCCTCTATATGTCGCCGACTGATCGGAGACGCGTCGCCGATGTATCGCAGTAGGTCTCCAACTGTTACGATACACATTTCATATACTTCATATTCATATTTGATTTGTTTAGGCAGGGTTGCCCTTCAACCGAAGTTGTCTTCAAGGGGCCTTCCAATAAAAACTAATTATAATATACAATTAAAATGCTAGAAAATTAGAACCCATAATATTAAAAACCTATTTTTAACTAAATGATATATGGAAACCAGGCTCTACCATGCATCATAACAAATAATTATCAAATATTAATCATTTTCTCCTTTCTTTCCAATGTTGGAAAACTTCTCTTGCTTCCTGTGAAACTTGAAGGTAGTCTGTCCCCTTGATGAATTAGAAAACATCGATAAAGATCTCTATCGAATATTTCACAAATTTACGCTTATCTCTTTTATTCGACGATGGCAAGGTCATTCATGCGTAATTTTCATGGCCATGCAAAATATGCTTGAATGACTTTGTTTTGTTTGGATGAAGCAAATCAGCGAGGGGACACTCGACTTACTGACTTAATGCTGATTCGCAGGAGGAACAAAGGCTCCCTCTACCTTATCTGCCATCAATACTTGGTTTGCAAGTTTCTTCTACTCTTCCTGTTTGCTGCTATCGTTCTTAATGTTTCCAGATCTTGCTGGTTTCTTAGTGCTGTTCGTTTGCAGTATGTATGGTCGTGGTTATTGAATTTTTGGAGCCGGTCTAAATCTTCGAAGGGACAGACTGCCTGTAACTGATTTTATGAAATTCAAAGTAGTCATCTTCTATTCCGTCTCACCCAACTCCAGTCTTCATTTACGGACTTTCTCTCAAATTCTGCTGTTGCAAACTCCTTCCTTTTCTATCTTTCTCCCTACTTCCTTTTCGTTCCTTGCAAATTTTCCTGGTAAGACAGCAATACTACACATTTGATAAATTATAATCTACTGATTTCAAAACATTGTTTATTGATACATAATTTAGATTTCTTTCTATAGGCAGAAGATTCTCTTTGCGACATTTCTTGACAATTTCATTTATGGTTTTCAGCATTGTTTCTATCAGTTCTTAAACTTCCCTAGCTAACGTTGGAGTCTTAGATACTGCAGACCACCCGGTTATAAAGCGTTTGTAACTTGAATATCGAAGCATAGATTGCTTTTATTTTCAGGAAGCAAAATAAAGAGATTGGTGAATGGATGAAGCAAAATAAGAATGAAACATACGAACAACTGGAACAATATTATGCTGAAAGGTACGCTGATGCTATTCTTATCCGATGAATAAATTGAAACAAAGAACGGCAAATTGTCAAGTTAAATTGTATATATTTTTAGCTTCCCAAACAGTAGAAGATATCAAGGAGCTAGGAGATGATGGGGTAGAAGTATAGGAGTTAGGAGGAAGTATCCCCTTCTAATAACAGGTGCATATTTGATTTGAGACATTTTGCGGGATGAGTGACCGAGCCGGGCCGAGCAGTTCATGCTGCTTTCGTTACTGGACTTAAATTAAGCTCGGTCATATGAGGCTAGAATCCGGATCAGTGACTTTCCCGGTGCCTGACCTCACCACTCACCTCGCCATTCTTCGACAGGGACGTTAAACTAGGGTTCCCATGCCTGGCTATTGGCATTCATCGGAGGCTAAAGTTAGCTTTAGATAGCTAGAAATCTGTCCAGTTTACTTAAAACCAAGTGAAAATCCTGCACTCGTCTTATACACCTAATTCTTTGTATTGATATTATTAATGTTGAGGTCAGTGGGGTGACTGCTTGAAATAGTGGTTCAAGGCTTTTGGTTGCTTGAATGATTGATTAATTGATTGATTGATTGATTTATTGATTGATTGATTGATTGATTGATTGATTGATCGATTAGAGAAATGATTGATGTTCTACATAACTAACTGACTGCTGCTGAATTAACTGGCAAACATTTCGTTCTCTTACAGGTTAATAAAGATAGTCGACGGTCTTCAACGACATTATATTGTGTGGCAAGACATATTCGACAACGGTGTGCAGGTAAATCGTTTCATTTTCTATTTCATTTCAAAACAGTAGTATCAATAAGTAAGGTGCTGACGAACAAGTCACAAACATCCAACTTTCCAGCTTTTAAGGTTTTGAAACTTTCTTTCTGCTTGACCAAGGGCTGTATAAAACTCTGCTGAATTAAAAAAAAAGAATTTCGTATGATGCATGTAGCCCTCCTCGCTCATTAGGTTGCTCCTGAGATATCGAGCAGTGTTTATTCTCCATGCATGGTAGAGCGACGTCACCAAGAGCCATCTTCCGTTTGAGTGACATAAATGCTCTAGGCCTGCCATCCTACCACGCGTGGAAATTAATGTGGTGACTCCATATATCAGAAATGAAATGTTAAACCAGGAAGGTTCGATACATTATACGTAAATTGTTTCTTATTCTTAGTTTCCCATTGCCTTTGTCTTGACCGTACCCCCGGGGGGGGGGGGGGTAACTTAACTTGTCTATGGTACGGGGTTGTGCCATTTTTTAGGGTACCTTTTTCATGATGGTTTCCGGATTTATAGGTATGGTTTTCAACAATTTGTTGCATCTTCCGGATTTATGGGTATAGTTTTCTATCAGAATTCATTTATTGGTGAGCTTTTTTGGCATTCCCGGATTTATGGGTATGATTTTCAGAAATTCTCCAGATTTATGGGTATACTTTTGAGAAATTTCTCCGGATTTATGGGTGGTACTTTTACAATTTGAATGGCACAACCCCGTATCTCGGAACCTCAAGTTACCCCCCCGGGACCGTACCCATGATCAAAGTAATGCTGGAGGTGATGACTTTCGAAGGTGTCACTTAAAGGTGATCTGAAGCGAAAATTTTCATTGATGCAAATAGATAGCACCTTTGAAAGATGAAGAATGTCGTTTACCATTTTGTGATACCTTGTTTCATTCTCGAATTATACACTATTTTGTATGATTGCCTGATGACGTCATTTTGTTTGCAAAAAGTAATGAAAATGTACTAGGCTGACTATGTTTCCTAAAGGAAATTGACTCCAAGAACATTTGTTAAGTTGGCATGCCTTTCTAAACATCATATCAGTCCATGAAACAATTTCCATCACATTTATTCAGCTCAACTTAAATGTCTCCGACAACGGTAACCTTTCAAAGCTTAGATACAGCTATATTTCAGTACATCATCCTAGCAATTTGCAAACAAAATGACATGATATCAACTGAAACTTGATTTCAGTGGATAACTTGAAAACGAAAGGAGATATCAAAGAAATTTAAACAGGAGTCCGTATCATTCGATAGCGCCATTGATTTGAATCAATAAAAATTTTCGCTCCAGATCACCTGTAAAGGAAGTCCATGAAGGCCGCGATACGTGCTGAACCATATAAAGGTAACTGATCTTCGTAAACAATAAATCCTAATGTCTGATATGCTAGAATTTGATATCAATTGGATATCAATAGAATTGGTTACCTTTATCGAGGATTTTGCGATGAATGCAGAACGCTATATGACCTTGCAATTTTTTCTTTCTCATTCGCAGTTGAAAGACAGCACTGTTATAAATATTTGGCTTGGTGGCTGGGAAAACGAAATGAAAAAAGTAACAGAAAAGGGACACAAAGCAATTCTTTCTGCTTGTTGGTATCTTAATTACATCAATTATGGAATGGATTGGCCTGAGGTTAGTTTATTTTAAAACTTCAAGAGTTATAAGATTCAATATTCCTTAGTGAGTGTAATCCCGAGCGGGCGAAAGATGAACCACCAGTTGAAGGAAATCAAATTCATCTGACGTTTGGATCGGGAAACTGCAGTAACCAGTTTCTTGAAAAGCCATCTCAACACTGGTTTTTTCAATATCTAAAATAGATTTTCGTAGCATTAGCATAGCTATTCCTTAAAGAAGCAGGGTCACATAACCGTAAACAAACATGTTCTCTCTAGAATCTATATTGTTGCCCACAAGTGGCCATTGTGTTCTGCACAGATTTTGCTGGATGAAGTGAATCCACAAGAAAGTCACTTCCAAAAATCCACCAATATCTCTGCAATCGTGCAACATACGAGTGTTTCGTTTGTTTCTCTGCGAAGCTCAAGAGTCCATCTTCAAAATAACACCTTCATTTTGGGAAAAATAGTGGAAAATCTCTGTGATATGGCCTTAAAAATACTGCAAAGTCATTATTTCGAAAGAAGTTTGTTTACATTACGTGACCCTGCATCTTGTCTTGTCATCTTGTCATTTAATGCTAATTGCAGATTCATTTCTAAAATAATTGAAAATACTAAGATCTAGCTTTTAGATTCAAAATGTTTAGTTTTGAAATTTGAATAAACGATATGTCATCTTTGATTCTATGAAATTCAACCAAACGAAATTCACTTTGCCAAGACATCTTGATTTCTTCCTTCTTGAAGCAAATTCAGTCCAAGCTGTTGATTTTCTGTGAATGGAAAGCACAGCAGTTTAACGGAGATTTCTCTTAAATTTAATGGCTAACTGCATACGTCTCAGGATCACCCAATGATGCAGACGAGCTGAGATAATTAATTGAATAGCCGGATTTTTTCTACCATTATGAGCCGCAAAAGCCTATCTGTTGATGTTGTTTCTTTCCTCCGCAAGAACAAAATATCTGTCAATAATTCACACAAATATCTTTAAATAACTTTGTAGTGGCCGTTTCTGAGTTTGATTTTTCGTATTACAGTTTTACTTCTGTGATCCTCAAGATTTCGACGGTAAGTCATTTGCCATGCAAGTTTTTGTAACTTTCTTGGGAGCTCATCTCTTAGATCATTGAAAAACATAATGCATCAATTTTTGGACGAAATTACTTGAGAGCTTTCGTTTAGTCGAAGAAAGCCGCAGAATCTTTCATTCTCATGGATCAATTCTCTGTTTATTTCATTGCTCGGAAGTTACGTGAGTTGCACCCTGGATGGGGGGTAACTTCACTAAGCGGGGTGAAGGGTGTGTGCCATTTGATGTCTGACTTCACACCCTGAAATTTATTGATTTTCGTGAAAAATTATTTTTCCATTGAAAAATATATACTCTAAAGTTGTAACAACAATCCAAAATTTTGGCCAAGTAAGTGAAATTTGATCAAAATCAATACCCTAAAGAGCTAATTTTGTAAAAAACAGTACCCGAAAATTCATGCTACTTGTGATTTTACCAAAAATTATATCCCAAAATTTATTTTCTGCTTCAAATAAGGCACCCCAAAAATGGCACATCCCGTACCAGCAAATATGGTAGCCATCCCTAGGAGTTTAGACCGTGTAGTACCATGACACTTCACTGTGAATTGTTTACTCGAAGGAAAGTCCAAAACTTTGAGCACTCAAATAATGCGAATTTCAAGAAACTTTCAGTATGTGATCAAATTCTTACTTTCTTACATCACAATCCTTCATCAAAAAGCATTATTTCTCTTTCCTTGCCTTATCGAAGTTGTAGTTACTCTTCCGCTGCATAGGTACCGATGAACAGAAGAATCTTGTCATCGGAGGAACTGCTGCAATGTGGGGAGAATACGTTGATGCTACTAATATATTGCCAAGAACATGGTAAGCTGTTTGAAATCTTTTTGTCTACACTGAGGCTCCAGACAACAATATTTTGCAACTTCTTCTATATGGAAATGAAAATTTGCCCTTGGAAGCCGACAGATTAATCTTGAATACAACAACAACTTCGAAACAGAACGCTTTGATTGAAGATTGCACATATCCCTACATAGAACACCCAAACCCCTTCTGCATAAGTTTGTTTTAGTAGTTCTTTGTTTTTTAATCATGTAATGTCTCACGGAAGCTTGCAACCAAATAATCGAATTTGCAGATTACCCCGTTTGGTTCTAAACCTACAAACTCACCCATGCAATTACTTTCTCTGGTTTGCTTGTATCTATGGTGTTTGTTAAAAAATTGCTAATGCAAGGTATGTGCATCTAAGTTGAAGATTGATAGATTTAGTTGTGCACTCGGGAGAATTGATATCTTATCGGTTTGTTCCTATTTCCAGTCAAAAGGGGGTACTTTATTAAGAAACCCTGACCTGACATCTGATGTGGAACAGAATCCTATTGCATTATCCATTAGCCTTTAATCGTTTGTAGTGTAGTTGTAGTTAGTTAAATGTTACGTGTCTCTTTACATTGGCCATGGGGTAGTCATTGTCTTTCGCTCCCCATGTTATCGTACCTGTAGTATTGTATAGTAATTATCAAGGTATAGTTAAACGTAAAACACATTGTAAATTTTTATATGTGAATAAAAAAGACACCTGGTAGAACTTTGAATAAACACAGTTCTTAAAAGGTAGGCCCCCTCATTACAATCTTGGAGAAAGCTATTCAATGTACAAGGCAAACTCAACTTAGAGCACGAGATCTTAGATTATTGTTGTTTTCAGGGCCCGTGGTCTTGCTGTTGGGGAACGTCTTTGGAGTGCAAAATCAGTAAAGAATGCCAAGGATGCAATGGAAAGAATTTGGGAACATCGATGCCGATACCTCAGGTAACAAAAAATTCACCAAAAAACGTCGATCTTTTTGCTTTTAACTAGAATTTGAAACATTCTGATCTGTGTTATGAATCTGGAAACTTTGCTAGCTCATCCGGTGAATAAATTCGATACAGTTTTATCTCAAACCGTATAAAAATTACCATACAAACTTTTTATCTTGATGAATGGACAATCTTTTTTAGTCTCTGGGATTTGATATAAATTGGGGAGGGGCATCATTTCAAAGTTTGGCTCAGAGGGGAGGGGCTCATTACAGAGGGGAGCATGATAAAGAAGGGGCTAAATAGAGTGTGTATGTTTTACGGTAAACCTTTGTGTTTCATGAAAGCATGAGCAAATCGCAAAAGTTCTTCAGTCTTTCGGCTATCAGAAAGAATTTATTTCATTATAATTTGTCCATACAAAGCTCTGCACACTATGAAGTTTGAGACGTCTGAACCCTTTGTTGTGCACCCGATAGCAGCTTTAAATAAACACATCTTTTTCTTGACAGTCGTGGAATTCCAGCAGAACCTGTTGTCAAAGGAAAATTTTGCATCGACGAATGGGACCCTTAAACGAAAATCTTGAGAAGATGCGACTAAAAAGTATGTCAGAAACATTTACTCGTCAAGTATGTGCGCTGAGTAAGTAGGGTATCAATAGACCTTTTCGCAATTTTGCGAAAGGGACTGAAGAGAGCGTGGCCCATTCTGACAGCTTTGGCAACAGTAGGGATCAGGGGGAATCTTCTCCCTGCGGCTCGCTTGCATTTTCCTGCGAACTCGAGTTATCCTCGATTTATTTGCACTTTTCGGGAGTTGTACGACACTTTTCTATCATGACAAATATTTTCTCTGGATTACTTAGCCTTCTTGCCACTGTATCGCAGGTGTATGTCCTCAGCTTTGCAGTAGCTCAGTTTAGGCCAAACCAATTAATGGGCCTAACTTCAAACTTTTTATTTCATTTTTCATTTCATTTTTAAATCTTTATACAGGTTACAAATTTCAGTAATAAACAACTGCTTTACAAATTGACCTGTGCAAAAACAGAAAAGCCTAAATTAAAGAGAATTATAATACAATGTACAAAAGAGCATAATAGAACTAAAATTGAAAATATAATGTACCTCTCATATGGATATTTCAAAGGTAGCCAAGGACGATGCCAATTTAGTTTCCTTTTCTAGCTCATTCCATAATTTTGCTCCACGATGCGAAAATGCTTTTTGGCTTGTGCATGTTCTTAGCTACCCTGGGTACCAGACTCTCTCTAAAAGAAAATTTTCTTTCAGAGAGAGTCTGGTACCCAGGGTAGTTCTTAGCAGAGGTATCTGCAAGTTTGTTTCAGTAGAGCGAAGAATGCGATGACTGCCCTCTGAGCATTTACTGAAAAGTTCCCCTAAATATTGAGGAGCAAGTGAGTTCAATGCCTTATAGGTCAGCGTTGCTGTTTCTTTTCTGATAAGATCTTTAACTGATGGCCAGCTGAGATTTTGAAGCAGAGGGGCTTGAAGGAACACATACAATAAAGTGGCTTAAAATACACTCTTGGATGGGCGGAAGGATGGCAAGACGCCTAATTAATCCTGAGAAAGCACTTAGCTTCCTAAAAAAGTATCACGCATGTCTTGACAGGTGTAAATAAATCGAAAGGCCAGAAATTTCAGCGAGAAGCGACCGAGACACAAGCAGTACGCTTTTCTCCGAAACATGGGATTCCCTTGATTTCCCACTGTTGCCAAGGCTGTCAGAATGGGCCGCGCTCTCCCCAGCACTTTCTCCAAATTGCAAAAAGGTTTCTATTGTGAAAAAGTGGACCTTACGCGTATTGTTAATGGGTTTTTCTGATTGGTGATTTCAAACCTTCCCAATTCTAAAACAGTACACCTCGCAGAGATAGAAACAAATTTCCCAATCAAACACAAAATTCTCCAAAATGGCAGGTTTCAGATTCATCCTGATGAAAAAGGGGGTCTTCAGTGGAAAAAAACATGATTACGAGTCTGGTGCTTGGAAACAAAGATTAGAGTTACTGATTACCACAGCAACGCAGGCAAATTCGCCTAGTTTTCAGAACTTCGCAACTAAAAACGAGAATCTCTACGAAGTCTGCCAGACCTACCTTTTGGAGTAGAAGGTCTGGAAGGCCTTCCAAACATGCCAATCCTGCCAAACCTGCCAAACCTGCTGTTTGGGAAATTTGGAAGTCAATCAAAAAGAATTCCGAGTCTGCCATGTTTACTGTTTCAGAGTTGGTACCAATAAAACACAGCCTATAATAAATCAAAGATTACTCTCTAAAGTGGAAACTTTTCGAAATTCTAATATTGCAGTTCTGAAAGTTTTAAATTTTCAAGTTTTTTTCAAATTATCATTGTTTACATTGGCATCTCCTGAACTCATGTAATTATTTCACAGAAATTCAACAAAATAGATAAAATGGGATGTGTTGGAATATTTATCTTTTAATGGCGATGTTCGTAGATGAAATTATTCATCAATAATACCAATAATACATTTTACAGCATTCGCTACTCTCTTTGCTTCAGCCCTGTCAGAAGGATATAGGAAGGTTTTTACTTGCCTGTTACTTGACTACAATGGCCTTACATTTTGGCTAAAAACTCGGTACCTTAAACACATTTTAACATTTTAGCATTTTAGACCCATTTTAATGAAAATTGAAGCATATCCTCTTACTTTTTTGCGACAAATTCGGCATCCTAATATGATATATATATATATATATATATATATATATATATATATATATATATATATATATATATATATATATATATATATATATATATATATATATATATATATATATATATATATATATATACACACACACACACAAACACATATATATATATATATATATATATATATATATATATATCTATATATATATATATATATATATATATATATATATATATATATATATATATATATATATATGGGTGCAAAAAAGTGGCACATTCTAAAAAAAGCCAATTTTGGCAATAAGTGAAATTCTATTGCCTTACATTTTTGGTGAAAATTCTATGTCCTAGTAGAGACCTATTTTGGCGATGTATCTTAAAAAGAATATTTTCGTAAAAAATGCAAGACCATAGCCTTACATTAGACTGAAAATTCGGGAAAATAAAAAAAGCGACCTGTTTCGGTGAAAACTGCAAGCCTTTAGCCTTGCATTTTGTTGAAATTTGGTATCCTAAAAAGGACCTATTTTGGTGCAAACTGCAAGCCTATAGCCTTGCATTTGGTTGAAAATTCGGCATCCTAAAAAAGACCTATTTTCGGTGAAAACTGCAAGCCTATAGCCTTGCATTTTAATGAAAATTCGGTAACCTAAAAAAGACCTATTTTGGTGCAAACTGCAAGCCTATAGCCTTGCATTTTGTTGAAAATTCGGCATCCTTAAAAAGATCTATTTTCGGTAAAAACTGCAAGCCTATAGCCTTGCATTTGGCTGAAAATTCGGTATCCTAAAAAGAGAACTTTTTTGGTGAAAACTGCAAGCCTATAAGCCTTGCATTTTGCTGAAAATTCGGCATCCAAAAAAGAGACCTATTCTGGTGAAAAGTGCAAGCCTATAGCCTGGCATTTTGCTGAAAATTCGGCATCCTAAAAAGAGACCTATTTTGGTGAAAAGTGCAAGCCTATAGCCTTGCATTTGGTTGAAAATTCGGCATCCTAAAAAGAGACCTATTTTGATGAAAAGTGCAAGCCTATAGCCTTGCGTTTAGTTCAAAATTCGGCAGCCTAAAAAAGACCTATTTTGTGAAAAGTGTACGCCTATAGCCTTGCATTTGGTTGAAAATTTGGTATCCTAAAAAGAGACCTATTTTGGTGAAAAGTGCAAGCCTATAGCCTTGCATTTAACTGAAAATTCAGTATCCTACAAAGAGACCTATTTTGATTAAAAGTGCAATCTTATAGCCTTGCATTTGGCTGAAAATTCGGTATCCTAAAAAGAGACCTATTTTGGTGAAAAGTGCAAGCCTATAGCCTTGCATTTGGTTGAAAATTCGGCATCCTAAAAAGAGACCTATTTTGATGAAAAGTGCAAGCCTATAGCCTTGCGTTTGGTTCAAAATTCGGCAGCCTAAAAAAGACCTATTTTGTGAAAAGTGCAAGCCTATAGCCTTGCATTTGGTTGAAAATTCGGCATCCTAAAAAAAGACCTATTTTGGTGAAAAGTGCAAGCCTATAGCCTTGCATTTAACTGAAAATTCAGTATCCTAAAAAGAGACCTATTTTGATTAAAAGTGCAAGCTTATAGCCTTGCATTTGGCTGAAAATTCGGTATCCTAAAAAGAGACCTATTTTGGTGAAAAGTGAAAGCCTATAGCCTTGCATTTTGCTGAAAATTCGGCATCCTAAAAAGAGACCTATTTTGGTGAAAAGTGTAAGCCTATAGCCTTGCATTTTGCTGAAAATTCGGTATCCTAAAAAGAGACCTATTTTCGTGAAAAGTGTAAGCCTATAGCCTTGCATTTGGTTGAAAATTCGGCATCCTAAAAAGAGACCTAGTTTGGTGAAAAGTGTAAGCCTATAGCCTTGCATTTGGTTGAAAATTTGGCATCCTAAAAAGAGACCTAGTTTGGTGAAAAGTGTAAGCCTATAGCCTTGCATTTGGTTGAAAATTTGGCATCCTAAAAAGAGACCCATTTTGGTGAACAGTGTAAGCCTATAGCCTTGCATTTTGCTGAAAATTCGGTATCCTAAAAAGAGACCTATTTTCGTGAAAAGTGTAAGCCTATAGCCTTGCATTTGGTTGAAAATTTGGCATCCTAAAAAGAGACCTATTTTGGTGAAAAGTGTAAGCCTATAGCCTTGCATTTTGCTGAAAATTCGGTATCCTAAAAAGAGACCTATTTTCGTGAAAAGTGTAAGCCTATAGCCTTGCATTTGGTTGAAAATTCGGCATCCTAAAAAGAGACCTATTTTGTGAAAAGTGCAAGCCATAGCCTTGCATTTGGTTGAAAATTTGGCATCCTAAAAAGAGACCCATTTTGGTGAAAAGTGTAAGCCTATAGCCTTGCATTTGGTTGAAAATTCGGTATCCTAAAAAGAGACCTATTTTCGTGAAAAGTGCAAGCCTATAGCCTTGCATTTGGTTGAAAATTCGGCATCCTAAAAAGAGACCTATTTTGGTGAAAAATGTGAGCCTATAGCCTTGCATTTGGTTGAAAATTCGGTATCCTAAAAAGAGACCTATTTTGGTTAAAAGTGCAAGCTTATAGCCTTGCATTTGGCTGAAAATTCAGTATCCTAAAAAGAGACCTATTTTGGTGAAAAGTGCAAGCCTATAGCCTTGCATTTGGTTGAAAATTCGGCATCCTAAAAAGAGACCTATTTTGATGAAAAGTGCAAGCCTATAGCCTTGCGTTTAGTTCAAAATTCGGCAGCCTAAAAAAGACCTATTTTGTGAAAAGTGCAAGCCTATAGCCTTGCATTTGGTTGAAAATTCGGCATCCTAAAAAAAGACCTATTTTGGTGAAAAGTGCAAGCCTATAGCCTTGCATTTAACTGAAAATTCAGTATCCTACAAAGAGACCTATTTTGATTAAAAGTGCAAGCTTATAGCCTTGCATTTGGCTGAAAATTCGGTATCCTAAAAAGAGACCTATTTTGGTGAAAAGTGCAAGCCTATAGCCTTGCATTTGGTTGAAAATTCGGCATCCTAAAAAGAGACCTATTTTGATGAAAAGTGCAAGCCTATAGCCTTGCGTTTGGTTCAAAATTCGGCAGCCTAAAAAAGACCTATTTTGTGAAAAGTGCAAGCCTATAGCCTTGCATTTGGTTGAAAATTCGGCATCCTAAAAAAAGACCTATTTTGGTGAAAAGTGCAAGCCTATAGCCTTGCATTTAACTGAAAATTCAGTATCCTAAAAAGAGACCTATTTTGATTAAAAGTGCAAGCTTCTAGCCTTGCATTTGGCTGAAAATTCGGTATCCTAAAAAGAGACCTATTTTGGTGAAAAGTGAAAGCCTATAGCCTTGCATTTTGCTGAAAATTCGGCATCCTAAAAAGAGACCTATTTTGGTGAAAAGTGTAAGCCTATAGCCTTGCATTTTGCTGAAAATTCGGTATCCTAAAAAGAGACCTATTTTCGTGAAAAGTGTAAGCCTATAGCCTTGCATTTGGTTGAAAATTCGGCATCCTAAAAAGAGACCTAGTTTGGTGAAAAGTGTAAGCCTATAGCCTTGCATTTGGTTGAAAATTTGGCATCCTAAAAAGAGACCTAGTTTGGTGAAAAGTGTAAGCCTATAGCCTTGCATTTGGTTGAAAATTTGGCATCCTAAAAAGAGACCCATTTTGGTGAACAGTGTAAGCCTATAGCCTTGCATTTTGCTGAAAATTCGGTATCCTAAAAAGAGACCTATTTTCGTGAAAAGTGTAAGCCTATAGCCTTGCATTTGGTTGAAAATTTGGCATCCTAAAAAGAGACCTATTTTGGTGAAAAGTGTAAGCCTATAGCCTTGCATTTTGCTGAAAATTCGGTATCCTAAAAAGAGACCTATTTTCGTGAAAAGTGTAAGCCTATAGCCTTGCATTTGGTTGAAAATTCGGCATCCTAAAAAGAGACCTATTTTGTGAAAAGTGCAAGCCATAGCCTTGCATTTGGTTGAAAATTTGGCATCCTAAAAAGAGACCCATTTTGGTGAAAAGTGTAAGCCTATAGCCTTGCATTTGGTTGAAAATTCGGTATCCTAAAAAGAGACCTATTTTCGTGAAAAGTGCAAGCCTATAGCCTTGCATTTGGTTGAAAATTCGGCATCCTAAAAAGAGACCTATTTTGGTGAAAAATGTGAGCCTATAGCCTTGCATTTGGTTGAAAATTCGGTATCCTAAAAAGAGACCGATTCGGTATCCTAAAAAGAAAATGAACCAACCTGACTTGCGGATTTTGTCGCCACGTGACTGCTTCGCGGGGGGCCATGAAAAGGTGGATTGCCATTTAGGTAGACATAGTTTTTTGCTCCTAATGGTATTGTCTTAGTAGTAGGGTAGTGTATCATGTAAGTAGTGTAGTCAGTAATATGTATTGTAAATTTTTAATGGAATGTATAAAAAAAAAAAAAAAAAAAAGACCTATTTTGGTGAAAAGTGTAAGCCTATAGCCTTGCATTTTTTTGAAAATTCGGTATCCTAAACAGAGACCTATTTTGGTGAAAAGTGTAAGCCTATAGCCTCACATTTGGTTGAAAATTCGGTATGCTAAAAAGAGACCTATTTTGGTGAAAATTGATAGCCTTGCATTTGGTTGAAAATTCGGCATCCTAAACAGAGACCTATTTTGGTGAAAAGTGCAAGCCTATAGCCTTGCATTTGATTGAAAAGTTCGGTATCCTAAACAGAGACCTATTTCGGTGAAAAGTGTAAGCCTATAGCCTTGCATTTGGTTGAAAATTCGGTATCCTAAAAAGAGACCTATTTTGATGAAAAGTGCAAGCCTATAGACTTGCATTTTGTTCAAAATTCTGCTTCCTATAAAAAACAGTTGGTATTCGCCTGCAAGAAAGTCAAATTGACTTTCTATGAATATGTTTTCAGGTTTTGGCAAAATTGCCTCGATTTCAATTCGGTAGAATTTTCAGAGCCGATGGATATTCATACCATAAAAATGTTTGTCATGTGTAACATTCTCTTCAAATTCAGAGTGACTGTCTCTCGTGAACAAAAGATGCCTAATCCGCGACGAAAATTCGACTGAGTGGAAATCAGCCTTTAGGATACTGGATTTTCTAAAAAAGGCAATGCTATAATGCTTTATTGCCACAATAATATACCCCTTTTTAGGATAACGAACTTTCAACAAGATGCGAGGAAAAAAAGACTTGCAGGTTTCACCAAAAAGGGTCGCT
Organism: Aurelia sp. 4 Dawson et al 2005; assembly: GCA_964019985.1. Lineage (NCBI taxonomy): Eukaryota > Metazoa > Cnidaria > Scyphozoa > Semaeostomeae > Ulmaridae > Aurelia > Aurelia sp. 4 Dawson et al 2005. The sequence continues at coordinate 3,605,615 of OZ026507.1, forward strand.
TTTTAGGATACTGAATTTTCAACAACATGCAAGGCTATAGGCTTGCAGTTTTCACCAAAATAGGTCTCTTTTTAGGTTACCGAATTTTCAACAAAATGCAAGGGTATAGGCTTGCACTTTTCACCAAAATAGGTCTCTTTTTAGGATACCGAATTTTCAACCAAATGCAAGGCTATAGGCGAACACTTTTCACAAAAATAGGTCCCTTTTTAGGATGCCGAATTTTCAACCAAATGCAAGGCTATAGGCTTGCACTTTTCACCAAAATAGGTCTCTTTTTAGGATACCGAATTTTCAGCCAAATGCAAGGCTATAGGCTTACACTTTTCACCAAAATAGGTCTCTTTTTAGGATGCCGAATTTTCAGCAAAATGCAAGGGTATAGGCTTGCACTTTTCACCAAAATAGGTCTCTTTTTAGGATACCGAATTTTCAGCCAAATGCAAGGGTATAGGATTGCACTTTTCACCAAAATAGGTCTCTTTTTAGGATACCGAATTTTCAGCCAAATGCAAGGGTATAGGCTTGATCTTTTCACCAAAATAGGTCTCTTTTTAGGATGCCGAATTTTCAGCCAAATGCAAGGCTTGATCTTTTCACCAAAATATGTCTCTTTTTAGGATGCCGAATTTTCAGCCAAATGCAAGGGTATAGGCTTGCACTTTTCACCAAAATAGGTCTCTTTTTAGGATACCGAATTTTCAGCAAAATGCAAGGCTATAGGCTTGCACTTTTCACCGGAATAGGTCTCTTATTAAGATACCGAATTTTCAATCAAATGCAAGGCTATAGGCTTGCACTTTTCACAAAATAGGTCTCTTTTTAGGATACAGAATTTTCAGCCAAATGCAAGCCTATAAGCTTGCACTTTTAACCAAAATAGGTCTCTTTTTAGGATACCGAATTTTCAACCAAATGCAAGGCTATAGGCTTGCACTTTTCACCGGAATAGGTCTCTGTTTAGGATGCCGAATTTTCAGCCAAATGCAAGTCTTATAGGCTTGCAGTTTTCACCAAAAAAGTTCTCTGTTTAGGCTACCGAATTTTCAGCCAAATGCAAGGCTACAGGCTTGCAGTTTTTACCAAAATAGGTCTCTTTTTAGGATACCGAATTTTCAATCAAATGCAAGGCTATAGGCTTGCACTTTTCACAAAATAGGTCTCTTTTTAGGATACCGAATTTTCAACCAAATGCAAGGCTATAGGCTTACACTTTTCACCAAAATAGGTCTCTTTTTAGGATACCGAATTTTCAGCCAAATGCAAGCCTATAAGCTTGCACTTTTAACCAAAATATGTCTCTTTTTAGGATACCGAATTTTCAACCAAATGCAAGGCTATAGACTTACACTTTTCACCAGAATAGGTCTCTTTTTATGATGCCGAATTTTCAACCAAATGCAAGGCTATAGGCTTGCACTTTTCACCGGAATAGGTCTCTGTTTAGGATGCCGAATTTTCAGCAAAATGCAAGGCTTATAGGCTTGCAGTTTTCACCAAAAAAGTTCTCTTTTTAGGCTACCGAATTTTCAGCCAAATGCAAGGCTACAGGCTTGCAGTTTTTACCAAAATAGGTCTCTTTTTAGGATACCGAATTTTCAAAAAAATGCAAGGCCTTAGGCTTGCACTTTTCACCAAAATAGGTCTCTTTTTAAGATACCGAATTTTCAATCAAATGCAAGGCTATAGGCTTGCACTTTTCACAAAATAGGTCTCTTATTAAGATACCGAATTTTCAATCAAATGCAAGGCTATAGGCTTGCACTTTTCACAAAATAGGTCTCATTTTAGGATACCGAATTTTCAGCCAAATGCAAGCCTATAAGCTTGCACTTTTAACCAAAATAGGTCTCTTTTTAGGATACCGAATTTTCAACCAAATGCAAGGCTATAGGCTTGCACTTTTCACCGGAATAGGTCTCTGTTTAGGATGCCGAATTTTCTGCCAAATGCAAGGCTTATAGGCTTGCAGTTTTCACCAAAAAAGTTCTCTTTTTAGGCTACCGAATTTTCAGCCAAATGCAAGGCTACAGGCTTGCAGTTTTTACCAAAATAGGTCTCTTTTTAGGATGCCGAATTTTCAGCCAAATGCAAGGGTATAGGCTTGCACTTTTCACCAAAATAGGTCTCTTTTTAGGATACCGAATTTTCAGCCAAATGCAAGGCTATAGGCTTGATCTTTTCACCAAAATAGGTCTCTTTTTAGGATACCGAATTTTCAGCCAAATGCAAGGGTATAGGCTTGCACTTTTCACCAAAATAGGTCTCTTTTTAGGATACCGAATTTTCAGCCAAATGCAAGGGTATAGGCTTGATCTTTTCACCAAAATAGGTCTCTTTTTAGGATACTGAATTTTCAGCCAAATGCAAGGCTATAGGCTTGCACTTTTCACCAAAATAGGTCTCTTTTTAGGATGCCGAATTTTCAGCCAAATGCAAGGGTATAAGCTTGCACTTTTCACCAAAATAGGTCTCTTTTAGGATACCGAATTTTCAGCCAAATGCAAGGCTATAGGCTTGATCTTTTCACCAAAATAGGTCTCTTTTTAGGATACCGAATTTTCAGCCAAATGCAAGGGTATAGGCTTGATCTTTTCACCAAAATAGGTCTCTTTTTAGGATACTGAATTTTCAGCCAAATGCAAGGCTATAGGCATGATCTTTTCACCAAAATAGGTCTCTTTTTAGGATGCCGAATTTTCAGCCAAATGCATGGCTATAGGCTTACACTTTTCACCAAAATAGGTCTCTTTTTAGGATACCGAATTTTCAGCCAAATGCAAGGGTATAGGCTTGATCTTTTCACCAAAATAGGTCTCTTTTTAGGATGCCGAATTTTCAGCCAAATGCAAGGGTATAGGCTTGCACTTTTCACCAAAATAGGTCTCTTTTTAGGATACCGAATTTTCAGCCAAATGCAAGGGTATAGGCTTGATCTTTTCACCAGAATAGGTCTCTTTTTAGGATGCCGAAATTTCAACCAAATGCAAGGCTATAGGCTTACACTTTTAACCAAAATATGTCTCTTTTTAGGATACCGAATTTTCAACCAAATGCAAGGCTATAGGCTTACACTTTTCACCAAAATAGGTCTCTTTTTATGATGCCGAATTTTCAACCAAATGCAAGGCTATAGGCTTGATCTTTTCACCAGAATAGGTCTCTTTTTAGGATACCAAATTTTCAACCAAATGCAAGGCTATAGGCTTACACTTTTCACCAAAATAGGTCTCTTTTTAGGATGCCGAATTTTCAACCAAATGCAAGGCTACAGGCTTGCAGTTTTCACCAAAATAGGTCTCTTTTTAGGATACCGAATTTTCAATAAAATGCAAGGCTATATATAAGCTTGCACTTTTCACCAAAATAGGTCTCTTTTTAGGATGCCGAATTTTCAGCAAAATGCAAGGCTATAGGCTTGCACTTTTCACAAAATAGGTCTCTTTTTAGGATACAGAATTTTCAGCCAAATGCAAGCCTATAAGCTTGCACTTTTAACCAAAATAGGTCTCTTTTTAGGATACCGAATTTTCAACCAAATGCAAGGCTATAGGCTTGCACTTTTCACCGGAATAGGTCTCTGTTTAGGATGCCGAATTTTCAGCCAAATGCAAGTCTTATAGGCTTGCAGTTTTCACCAAAAAAGTTCTCTGTTTAGGCTACCGAATTTTCAGCCAAATGCAAGGCTTATAGGCTTGCAGTTTTCACAAAAAAGTTCTCTTTTTAGGCTACCGAATTTTCAGCCAAATGCAAGGCTACAGGCTTACAGTTTTTACCAAAATAGGTCTCTTTTTAGGATACCGAATTTTCAAAAAAATGCAAGGCCTTAGGCTTGCACTTTTCACCAAAATAGGTCTCTTTTTAGGATACCGAATTTTCAACCAAATGCAAGGCTATAGGCGTGCACTTTTCACCGGAATAGGTCTCTGTTTAGGATGCCGAATTTTCAGCCAAATGCAAGGCTTATAGGCTTGCCGTTTTCACCAAAAAAGTTCTCTTTTTAGGCTACCGAATTTTCAGCCAAATGCAAGGCTACAGGCTTGCAGTTTTTACCAAAATAGGTTTCTTTTTAAGATACCGAATTATCAATCAAATGCAAGGCTATAGGCTTGCACTTTTCACAAAATAGGTCTCTTTTTAGGATACCGAATTTTCAACCAAATGCAAGCCTATAAGCTTGCACTTTTAACCAAAATATGTCTCTTTTTAGGATACCGAATTTTCAACCAAATGCAAGGCTATAGACTTACACTTTTCACCAGAATAGGTCTCTTTTTATGATGCCGAATTTTCAGCAAAATGCAAGGCTTATAGGCTTGCAGTTTTCACCAAAAAATTTCTCTTTGTAGGCTACCGAATTTTCAGCCAAATGCAAGGCTACAGGCTTGCAGTTTTTACCAAAATAGGTCTCTTTTTAGGATACCGAATTTTCAAAAAAATGCAAGGCCTTAGGCTTGCACTTTTCACCAAAATAGGTCTCTTTTTAAGATACCGAATTTTCAATCAAATGCAAGGCTATAGGCTTGCACTTTTCACAAAATAGGTCTCTTATTAAGATACCGAATTTTCAATCAAATGCAAGGCTATAGGCTTGCACTTTTCACAAAATAGGTCTCATTTTAGGATACCGAATTTTCAGCCAAATGCAAGCCTATAAGCTTGCACTTTTAACCAAAATAGGTCTCTTTTTAGGATACCGAATTTTCAACCAAATGCAAGGCTATAGGCTTGCACTTTTCACCGGAATAGGTCTCTGTTTAGGATGCCGAATTTTCAGCCAAATGCAAGGCTTATAGGCTTGCCGTTTTCACCAAAAAAGTTCTCTTTTTAGGCTACCGAATTTTCAGCCAAATGCAAGGCTACAGGCTTGCAGTTTTTACCAAAATAGGTCTCTTTTTAGGATGCCGAATTTTCAGCCAAATGCAAGGGTATAGGCTTGCACTTTTCACCAAAATAGGTCTCTTTTTAGGATACCGAATTTTCAGCCAAATGCAAGGCTATAGGCTTGATCTTTTCACCAAAATAGGTCTCTTTTTAGGATACCGAATTTTCAGCCAAATGCAAGGGTATAGGCTTGCACTTTTCATCAAAATAGGTCTCTTTTTAGGATACCGAATTTTCAGCCAAATGCAAGGGTATAGGCTTGATCTTTTCACCAAAATAGGTCTCTTTTTTTTAGGATACTGAATTTTCAGCCAAATGCAAGGGTATAGGCTTGCACTTTTCACCAAAATAGGTCTCTTTTTAGGATACCGAATTTTCAGCCAAATGCAAGGCTATAGTCTTGCACTTTTCACCAAAATAGGTCTCTTTTTAGGATACCGAATTTTCAGCCAAATGCAAGGGTATAGGCTTGATCTTTTCACCAAAATAGGTCTCTTTTTAGGATACTGAATTTTCAGCCAAATGCAAGGCTATAGGCTTGATCTTTTCACCAAAATAGGTCTCTTTTTAGGATGCCGAATTTTCAGCCAAATGCAAGGCTACAGGCTTACACTTTTCACCAAAATAGGTCTCTTTTTAGGATACCGAATTTTCAGCCAAATGCAGGGGTATAGGCTTGATCTTTTCACCAAAATAGGTCTCTTTTTAGGATGCCGAATTTTCAGCCAAATACAAGGGTATAGGCTTGCACTTTTCACCAAAATAGGTCTCTTTTTAGGATACCGAATTTTCAGCCAAATGCAAGGGTATAGGCTTGATCTTTTCACCAGAATAGGTCTCTTTTTAGGATGCCGAAATTTCAACCAAATGCAAGGCTATAGGCATACACTTTTAACCAAAATATGTCTCTTTTTAGGATACCGAATTTTCAACCAAATGCAAGGCTATAGGCTTACACTTTTCACCAAAATAGGTCTCTTTTTATGATGCCGAATTTTCAACCAAATGCAAGGCTACAGGCTTGCAGTTTTCACCAAAATAGGTCTCTTTTTAGGATACCGAATTTTCAATAAAATGCAAGGCTATATATAAGCTTGCACTTTTCACCAAAATAGGTCTCTTTTTAGGATGCCGAATTTTCAGCAAAATGCAAGGCTATAGGCTTGCACTTTTCACCGGAATAGGTCTCTTATTAAGATACCGAATTTTCAATCAAATGCAAGGCTATAGGCTTGCACTTTTCACAAAATAGGTCTCTTTTTAGGATACCGAATTTTCAGCCAAATGCAAGCCTATAACCTTGCACTTTTAACCAAAATAGGTCTCTTTTTAGGATACCGAATTTTCAACCAAATGCAAGGGTATAGGCTTGATCTTTTCACCAGAATAGGTCTCTTTTTAGGATGCCGAAATTTCAACCAAATGCAAGGCTATAGGCTTACACTTTTAACCAAAATATGTCTCTTTTTAGGATACCGAATTTTCAACCAAATGCAAGGCTATAGGCTTACACTTTTCACCAAAATAGGTCTCTTTTTAGGATGCCGAATTTTCAACCAAATGCAAGGCTACAGGCTTGCAGTTTTCACCAAAATAGGTCTCTTTTTAGGATACCGAATTTTCAATAAAATGCAAGGCTATATATAAGCTTGCACTTTTCACCAAAATAGGTCTCTTTTTAGGATGCCGAATTTTCAGCAAAATGCAAGGCTATAGGCTTGCACTTTTCACCGGAATAGGTCTCTTATTAAGATACCGAATTTTCAATCAAATGCAATACTATAGGCTTGCACTTTTCACAAAATAGGTCTCTTTTTAGGATACCGAATTTTCAGCCAAATGCAAGCCTATAAGCTTGCACTTTTAACCAAAATAGGTCTCTTTTTAGGATTCCGAATTTTCAACCAAATGCAAGGCTATAGGCTTGCACTTTTCACCGGAATAGGTCTCTGTTTAGGATGCCGAATTTTCAGCCAAATGCAAGGCTTATAGGCTTGCAGTTTTCACCAAAAAAAGTTCTCTTTTTAGGCTACCGAATTTTCAGCCAAATGCAAGGCTACAGGCTTACAGTTTTTACCAAAATAGGTCTCTTTTTAGGATACCGAATTTTCAAATAAATGCAAGGCCTTAGGCTTGCACTTTTCACCAAAATTGGTCTCTTTGTAAGATACCGAATTATCAATCAAATGCAAGGCTATAGGCTTCCACTTTTCACAAAATAGGTCTCTCTTTAGGATACCGAATTTTCAACCAAATGCAAGGCTATAGGCTTGCATTTTTCACCAAAATAGGTCTCTTTTTAGGATGCCGAATTTTCAGCCAAATGCAAGGCTACAGGCTTGCACTTTTCACCAAAATAGGTCTCTTTTTAGGATACCGAATTTTCAGCCAAATGCAAGGCTATAAGCTTGCACTTTTAGCCAAAATAGGTTTCTTTTTAGGATACCGAATTTTCAACAAAATGCAAGGCTATAGGCTTGCACTTTTCACCAAAATAGGTCTCTTTTTAGGATACCGAATTTTCAGCCAAATGCAAGGCTATAGGCTTACACTTTTCACCAAAATAGGTCTCTTTTTAGGATGCCGAATTTTCAGCAAAATGCAAGGCTTATAGACTTGCAGTTTTCACCAAAAAAGTTTTCTTTTTAGGCTACCGAATTTACAGCCAAATGCAAGGCTACAGGCTTGCAGTTTTTACCAAAATAGGTCTCTTTTTAGGATACTTAATTTTCAAAAAAATGCAAGGCCTTAGGCTTGCACTTTTCACAAAAATAGGTCTCTTTTTAAGATACCGAATTTTCAATCAAATGCAAGGCTATAGGCTTGCACTTTTCACAAAATAGGTCTCTTTTTAGGATACCGAATTTTCAGCCAAATGCAAGCCTATACGCTTGCACTTTTAACCAAAATAGGTCTCTTTTTAGGATACCGAATTTTCAACCAAATGCAAGGCTATAGGCGTGCACTTTTCACCGGAATAGGTCTCTGTTTAGGATGCCGAATTTTCAGCAAAATGCAAGGCTTATAGGCTTGCAGTTTTCACCAAAAAAGTTCTCTTTTTAGGCTACCGAATTTTCAGCCAAATGCAAGGCTACATGCTTGCAGTTTTTACCAAAATAGGTCTCTTTTTAGAATACCGAATTTTCAAAAAAATGCAAGGCCTTAGGCTTGCACTTTTCACCAAAATAGGTCTCTTTTTAAGATACCGAATTTTCAATAAAATGCAAGGGTATAGGCTTGATCTTTTCACCAGAATAGGTCTCTTTTTAGGATGCCGAAATTTCAACCAAATGCAAGGCTATAGGCTTACACTTTTCACCAAAATAGGTCTCTTTTTAGGATACCGAATTTTCAGCCAAATGCAAGCCTATAAGCTTGCACTTTTAACCAAAATATGTCTCTTTTTAGGATACCGAATTTTCAACCAAATGCAAGGCTATAGGCTTACACTTTTCACCAAAATAGGTCTCTTTTTATGATGCCGAATTTAGAACCAAATGCAAGGCTATAGGCTTGATCTTTTCACCAGAATAGGTCTCTTTTTAGGATGCCGAAATTTCAACCAAATGCATGGCTATAGGCTTACACTTTTAACCAAAATATGTCTCTTTTTAGGATACCGAATTTTCAACCAAATGCAAGGCTATAGGCTTACACTTTTCACCAAAATAGGTCTCTTTTTATGATGCCGAATTTTCAACCAAATGCAAGGCTATAGGCTTGATCTTTTCACCAGAATAGGTCTCTTTTTAGGATACCAAATTTTCAACCAAATGCAAGGCTATAGGCTTACACTTTTCACCAAAATAGGTCTCTTTTTAGGATGCCGAATTTTCAACCAAATGCAAGGCTACAGGCTTGCAGTTTTCACCAAAATAGGTCTCTTTTTAGGATACCGAATTTTCAATAAAATGCAAGGCTATATATAAGCTTGCACTTTTCACCAAAATAGGTCTCTTTTTAGGATGCCGAATTTTCAGCAAAATGCAAGGCTATAGGCTTGCACTTTTCACCGGAATAGGTCTCTTATTAAGATACCGAATTTTCAATCAAATGCAAGGCTATAGGCTTGCACTTTTCACAAAATAGGTCTCTTTTTAGGATACCGAATTTTCAACCAAATGCAAGGCTATAGGCTTGCACTTTTCACCGGAATAGGTCTCTGTTTAGGATGCCAAATTTTCAGCCAAATGCAAGGCTTATAGGCTTGCAGTTTTCACAAAATAGGTCTCTTTTTAAGATACCGAATTATCAATCAAATGCAAGGCTATAGGCTTGCACTTTTCACAAAATAGGTCTCTTTTTAGGATACCGAATTTTCAACCAAATGCAAGGCTATAGGCTTGCATTTTTCACCAAAATAGGTCTCTTTTTAGGATGCCGAATTTTCAGCCAAATGCAAGGCTACAGGCTTGCACTTTTCACCAAAATAGGTCTCTTTTTAGGATACCGAATTTTCAGCCAAATGCAAGGCTATAAGCTTGCACTTTTAACCAAAATAGGTCTCTTTTTAGGATACCGAATTTTCAACCAAATGCAAGGCTATAGGCGTGCACTTTTCACCGGAATAGGTCTCTGTTTAGGATGCCGAATTTTCAGCAAAATGCAAGGCTTATAGGCTTGCAGTTTTCACCAAAAAAGTTCTCTTTTTAGGCTACCGAATTTTCAGCCAAATGCAAGGCTACATGCTTGCAGTTTTTACCAAAATAGGTCTCTTTTTAGAATACCGAATTTTCAAAAAAATGCAAGGCCTTAGGCTTGCACTTTTCACCAAAATAGGTCTCTTTTTAAGATACCGAATTTTCAATAAAATGCAAGGGTATAGGCTTGATCTTTTCACCAGAATAGGTCTCTTTTTAGGATGCCGAAATTTCAACCAAGTGCAAGGCTATAGGCTTACACTTTTCACCAAAATAGGTCTCTTTTTAGGATACCGAATTTTCAGCCAAATGCAAGCCTATAAGCTTGCACTTTTAACCAAAATAGGTCTCTTTTTAGGATACCGAATTTTCAACCAAATGCAAGGCTATAGGCTTACACTTTTCACCAAAATAGGTCTCTTTTTATGATGCCGAATTTTGAACCAAATGCAAGGCTATAGGCTTGATCTTTTCACCAGAATAGGTCTCTTTTTAGGATGCCGAAATTTCAACCAAATGCAAGGCTATAGGCTTACACTTTTAACCAAAATATGTCTCTTTTTAGGATACCGAATTTTCAACCAAATGCAAGGCTATAGGCTTACACTTTTCACCAAAATAGGTCTCTTTTTATGATGCCGAATTTTCAACCAAATGCAAGGCTATAGGCTTGATCTTTTCACCAGAATAGGTCTCCTTTTAGGATACCAAATTTTCAACCAAATGCAAGGCTATAGGCTTACACTTTTCACCAAAATAGGTCTCTTTTTAGGATGCCGAATTTTCAACCAAATGCAAGGCTACAGGCTTGCAGTTTTCACCAAAATAGGTCTCTTTTTAGGATACCGAATTTTCAATAAAATGCAAGGCTATATATAAGCTTGCACTTTTCACCAAAATAGGTCTCTTTTTAGGATGCCGAATTTTCAGCAAAATGCAAGGCTATAGGCTTGCACTTTTCACCGGAATAGGTCTCTTATTAAGATACCGAATTTTCAATCAAATGCAAGGCTATAGGCTTGCACTTTTCACAAAATAGGTCTCTTTTTAGGATACCGAATTTTCAACCAAATGCAAGGCTATAGGCTTGCACTTTTCACCGGAATAGGTCTCTGTTTAGGATGCCAAATTTTCAGCCAAATGCAAGGCTTATAGGCTTGCAGTTTTCACAAAATAGGTCTCTTTTTAAGATACCGAATTATCAATCAAATGCAAGGCTATAGGCTTGCACTTTTCACAAAATAGGTCTCTTTTTAGGATACCGAATTTTCAACCAAATGCAAGGCTATAGGCTTGCATTTTTCACCAAAATAGGTCTCTTTTTAGGATGCCGAATTTTCAGCCAAATGCAAGGCTACAGGCTTGCACTTTTCACCAAAATAGGTCTCTTTTTAGGATACCGAATTTTCAGCCAAATGCAAGGCTATAAGCTTGCACTTTTAACCAAAATAGGTCTCTTTTTAGGATACCGAATTTTCAACAAAATGCAAGGCTATAGGCTTGCACTTTTCACCAAAATAGGTCTCTTTTTAGGATACCGAATTTTCAGCCAAATGCAAGGCTATAGGCTTGCACTTTTCACCAAAATAGGTCTCTTTTTAGGATACCGAATTTTCAGCCAAATGCAAGGGTATAGGCTTGATCTTTTCACCAGAATAGGTCTCTTTTTAGGATGCCGAAATTTCAACCAAATGCAAGGCTATAGGCTTACACTTTTCACCAAAATAGGTCTCTTTTTAGGTTACCGAATTTTCAGCCAAATGCAAGCCTATAAGCTTGCACTTTTAACCAAAATATGTCTCTTTTTAGGATACCGAATTTTCAGCCAAATGCAAGGCTATAGACTTACACTTTTCACCAGAATAGGTCTCTTTTTATGATGCCGAATTTTCAACCAAATGCAAGGCTATAGGCTTGCACTTTTCACCGGAATAGGTCTCTGTTTAGGATGCCGAATTTTCAGCAAAATGCAAGGATTATAGGCTTGCAGTTTTCACCAAAAAAGTTCTCTTTTTAGGCTACCGAATTTTCAGCCAAATGCAAGGCTACAGGCTTGCAGTTTTTACCAAAATAGGTCTCTTTTTAGGATACCGAATTTTCAAAAAAATGCAAGGCCTTAGGCTTGCACTTTTCACAAAAATAGGTCTGTTTTTAAGATACCGAATTTTCAATCAAATGCAAGGCTATAGGCTTGCACTTTTCACAAAATAGGTCTCTTTTTAGGATAACGAATTTTCAGCCAAATGCAAGCCTATACGCTTGCACTTTTAACCAAAATAGGTCTCTTTTTAGGATACCGAATTTTCAACCAAATGCAAGGCTATAGGCGTACACTTTTCACCGGAATAGGTCTCTGTTTAGGATGCCGAATTTTCAGCAAAATGCAAGGCTTATAGGCTTGCAGTTTTCACCAAAAAAGTTCTCTTTTTAGGCTACCGAATTTTCAGCCAAATGCAAGGCTACAGGCTTGCAGTTTTTACCAAAATAGGTCTCTTTTTAGAATACCGAATTTTCAAAAAAAATGCAAGGCCTTAGGCTTGCACTTTTCACCAAAATAGGTCTCTTTTTAAGATACCGAATTTTCAATCAAATGCATTGCTATAGGCTTGCACTTTTCACAAAATAGGTCTCTTCTTAGGATGCCGAATTTTCAGCAAAATACAAGGCTTATAGGCTTTCAGTTTTCACCAAAAAAGTTCTCTTTTAAGGCTACCGAATTTTCAGCCAAATGCAAGGCTACAGGCTTGCAGTTTTTACCAAAATAGGTCTCTTTTTAGGATACCGAATTTTCAAAAAAATGCAAGGCCTTAGGCTTGCACTTTTTACCAAAATAGGTCTCTTTTTAAGATACCGAATTTTCAATCAAATGCAAGGCTATAGGCTTGCACTTTTCACAAAATAGGTCTCTTTTTAGGATACCGAATTTTCAGCCAAATGCAAGCCTATAAGCTTGCACTTTTAACCAAAATAGGTCTCTTTTTAGGATACCGAATTTTCAACCAAATGCAAGGCTATAGGCTTGCATTTTTCACCAAAATAGGTCTCTTTTTAGGATGCCGAATTTTCAGCCAAATGCAAGGCTATGCTATAAGCTTGCACTTTTAACCAAAATAGGTCCCTTTTTAGGATACCGAATTTTCAACCAAATGCAAGGCTATAGGCTTACATTTTTCACCAAAATAGGTCTCTTTTTAGGATGCCGAATTTTCAACCAAATGCAAGGCTATTGGCTTGCACTTTTCACCAAAATAGGTCTATTTTTAGGATACCGAATTTTCAGCCAAATGCAAGGCTACAGGCTTGCACTTTTCACCAAAATAGGTCTCTTTTTAGGATACCGAATTTTCAGCCAAATGCAAGGCTATAAGCTTGCACTTTTAACCAAAATAGGTCTCTTTTTAGGATACCGAATTTTCAACCAAATGCAAGGCTATAGGCTTACACTTTTCACCAAAATAGGTCTCTTTTTAGGATACCAAATATTCAGCCAAATGCAAGGCTATAGGCTTGCACTTTTCACCAAAAAAGGTCTCTTTTTAGGATACCGTATTTTCAGCCAAATGCAAGGCTATGCTATAAGCTTGCACTTTTAACCCAAATAGGTCCCTTTTTAGGATACCGAATTTTCAACCAAATGCAAGGCTATAGGCTTACATTTTTCACCAATATAGGTCTCTTCTTAGGATGCCGAATTTTCAACCCAACGCAAGGCTATAGGCTTTGCAGTTTGCACCAAAATAGGTCTTTTTTAGGATGCCAAATTTTCAGCAAAATGCAAGGCTAATGGCTTGCAGTTTTCACCAAAATAGGTCTTTTTTAGGATGCCGAATTTTCAGCCAAATGCAAGGCTATAGGCTTGCACTTTTCACAAAATAGGTCTTTTTTAGGATGCCGAAATTTGAACCAAACGCAAGGCTATAGGCTTGCACTTTTCATCAAAATAGGTCTCTTTTTAGGATGCCGAATCTTCAACCAAATGCAAGGCTATAGGCTTGCACTTTTCACCAAAGTAGGTCTCTTTTTAGGATACCGAATTTTCAGCCAAATGCAAGGCTATAGGCTTGCACTTTTCACCAAAATAGGTCTCTTTTTAAGATACCGAATTTTCAATCAAATGCAAGGCTATAGGCTTGCACTTTTCACAAAATAGGTCTCTTCTTAGGATGCCGAATTTTCAGCAAAATACAAGGCTTATAGGCTTGCAGTTTTCACCAAAAAAGTTCTCTTTTAAGGCTACCGAATTTTCAGCCAAATGCAAGGCTACAGGCTTGCAGTTTTTACCAAAATAGGTCTCTTTTTAGGATACCGAATTTTCAAAAAAATGCTAGGCCTTAGGCTTGCACTTTTTACCAAAATAGGTCTCTTTTTAAGATACCGAATTTTCAATCAAATGCAAGGCTATAGGCTTGCACTTTTCACAAAATAGGTCTCTTTTTAGGATACCGAATTTTCAGCAAAATGCAAGGCTATAGGCTTGCACTTTTCACCGGAATAGGTCTCTTATTAAGATACCGAATTTTCAATCAAATGCAAGGCTATAGGCTTGTACTTTTCACAAAATAGGTCTCTTTTTAGGATACCGAATTTTCAGCCAAATGCAAGCCTATAAGCTTGCACTTTTAACCAAAATAGGTCTCTTTTTAGGATACCGAATTTTCAACCAAATGCAAGGCTATAGGCTTGCACTTTTCACCGGAATAGGTCTCTGTTTAGGATGCCGAATTTTCATCCAAATGCAAGGCTTATAGGCTTGCAGTTTTCACCAAAAAAGTTCTCTTTTTAGGCTACCGAATTTTCAGCCAAATGCAAGGCTACAGGCTTACAGTTTTTACCAAAATAGGTCTCTTTTTAGGATACCGAATTTTCAAAAAAATGCAAGGCCTTAGGCTTGCACTTTTCACCAAAATAGGTCTCTTTTTAAGATACCGAATTATCAATCAAATGCAAGGCTATAGGCTTGCACTTTTCACAAAATAGGTCGCTTTTTAGGATACCGAATTTTCAACCAAATGCAAGGCTATAGGCTTGCATTTTTCACCAAAATAGGTCTCTTTTTAGGATGCCGAATTTTCAGCCAAATGCAAGGCTACAGGCTTGCACTTTTCACCAAAATAGGTCTCTTTTTAGGATACCGAATTTTCAGCCAAATGCAAGGCTATAAGCTTGCACTTTTAACCAAAATAGGTCTCTTTTTAGGATACCGAATTTTCAACAAAATGCAAGGCTATAGGCTTGCACTTTTCACCAAAATAGGTCTCTTTTTAGGATACCAAATTTTCAGCGAAATGCAAGGCTATAGGCTTGCACTTTTCACCAAAATAGGTCTCTTTTTAGGATACCGAATTTTCAGCCAAATGCAAGGGTATAGGCTTGATCTTTTCACCAGAATAGGTCTCATTTTAGGATGCCAAAATTTCAACCAAATGCAAGGCTATAGGCTTACACTTTTCACCAAAATAGGTCTCTTTTTAGGATACCGAATTTTCAGCCAAATGCAAGCCTATAAGCTTGCACTTTTAACCAAAATATGTCTCTTTTTAGGATACCGAATTTTCAGCCAAATGCAAGGCTATAGACTTACACTTTTCACCAGAATAGGTCTCTTTTTATGATGCCGAATTTTCAACCAAATGCAAGGCTATAGGCTTGCACTTTTCACCGGAATAGGTCTCTGTTTAGGATGCCGAATTTTCAGCAAAATGCAAGGCTTATAGGCTTGCAGTTTTCACCAAAAAAGTTCTCTTTTTAGGCTACCGAATTTTCAGCCAAATGCAAGGCTACAGGCTTGCAGTTTTTACCAAAATAGGTCTCTTTTTAGGATAACGAATTTTCAAAAAAATGCAAGGCCTTAGGCTTGCACTTTTCACCAAAATAGGTCTCTTTTTAAGATACCGAATTTTCAATCAAATGCAAGGCTATAGGCTTGCACTTTTCACAAAATAGGTCTCTTCTTAGGATGCCGAATTTTCAGAAAAATACAAGGCTTATAGGCTTGCAGTTTTCACCAAAAAAGTTCTCTTTTAAGGCTACCGAATTTTCAGCCAAATGCAAGGCTACAGGCTTGCAGTTTTTACCAAAATAGGTCTCTTTTTAGGATACCGAATTTTCAAAAAAATGCAAGGCCTTAGGCTTGCACTTTTCACCAAAATAGGTCTCTTTTTAAGATACCGAATTTTCAATCAAATGCAAGGCTATAGGCTTGCACTTTTCACCAAAATAGGTCTCTTTTTAGGATACCAAATTTTCAGCGAAATGCAAGGCTATAGGCTTGCACTTTTCACCAAAATAGGTCTCTTTTTAGGATACCGAATTTTCAGCCAAATGCAAGGGTATAGGCTTGATCTTTTCACCAGAATAGGTCTCATTTTAGGATGCCAAAATTTCAACCAAATGCAAGGCTATAGGCTTACACTTTTCACCAAAATAGGTCTCTTTTTAGGATACCGAATTTTCAGCCAAATGCAAGCCTATAAGCTTGCACTTTTAACCAAAATATGTCTCTTTTTAGGATACCGAATTTTCAGCCAAATGCAAGGCTATAGACTTACACTTTTCACCAGAATAGGTCTCTTTTTATGATGCCGAATTTTCAACCAAATGCAAGGCTATAGGCTTGCACTTTTCACCGGAATAGGTCTCTGTTTAGGATGCCGAATTTTCAGCAAAATGCAAGGCTTATAGGCTTGCAGTTTTCACCAAAAAAGTTCTCTTTTTAGGCTACCGAATTTTCAGCCAAATGCAAGGCTACAGGCTTGCAGTTTTTACCAAAATAGGTCTCTTTTTAGGATAACGAATTTTCAAAAAAATGCAAGGCCTTAGGCTTGCACTTTTCACCAAAATAGGTCTCTTTTTAAGATACCGAATTTTCAATCAAATGCAAGGCTATAGGCTTGCACTTTTCACAAAATAGGTCTCTTCTTAGGATGCCGAATTTTCAGAAAAATACAAGGCTTATAGGCTTGCAGTTTTCACCAAAAAAGTTCTCTTTTAAGGCTACCGAATTTTCAGCCAAATGCAAGGCTACAGGCTTGCAGTTTTTACCAAAATAGGTCTCTTTTTAGGATACCGAATTTTCAAAAAAATGCAAGGCCTTAGGCTTGCACTTTTCACCAAAATAGGTCTCTTTTTAAGATACCGAATTTTCAATCAAATGCAAGGCTATAGGCTTGCACTTTTCACAAAATAGGTCTCTTTTTAGGATACCGAATTTTCAGCCAAATGCAAGCCTATAAGCTTGCACTTTTAACCAAAATAGGTCTCTTTTTAGGATACCGAATTTTCAACCAAATGCAAGGCTATAGGCTTGCATTTTTCACCAAAATAGGTCTCTTTTTAGGATGCCTAATTTTCAGCCAAATGCAAGGCTATGCTATAAGCTTGCACTTTTAACCAAAATAGGTCCCTTTTTAGGATACCGAATTTTCAACCAAATGCAAGGCTATAGGCTTACATTTTTCACCAAAATAGGTCTCTTTTTAGGATGCCGAATTTTCAACCAAATGCAAGGCTATTGGCTTGCACTTTTCACCAAAATAGGTCTATTTTTAGGATACCGAATTTTCAGCCAAATGCAAGGCTACAGGCTTGCACTTTTCACCAAAATAGGTCTCTTTTTAGGATACCGAATTTTCAGCCAAATGCAAGGCTATAAGCTTGCACTTTTAACCAAAATAGGTCTCTTTTTAGGATACCGAATTTTCAACCAAATGCAAGGCTATAGGCTTACACTTTTCACCAAAATAGGTCTCTTTTTAGGATACCAAATATTCAGCCAAATGCAAGGCTATAGGCTTGCACTTTTCACCAAAAAAGGTCTCTTTTTAGGATACCGTATTTTCAGCCAAATGCAAGCCCATACGCTTGCACTTTTAACCAAAATAGGTCTCTTTTTAGGATACCGAATTTTCAACCAAATGCAAGGCAATAGGCGTGCACTTTTCACCGGAATAGGTCTCTGTTTAGGATGCCGAATTTTCAGCAAAATGCAAGGCTTATAGGCTTGCAGTTTTCACCAAAAAAGTTCTCTTTTTAGGCTACCGAATTTTCAGCCAAATGCAAGGCTACAGGCTTGCAGTTTTTACCAAAATAGGTCTCTTTTTAGAATACCGAATTTTCAAAAAAATGCAAGGCCTTAGGCTTGCACTTTTCACCAAAATAGGTCTCTTTTTAAGATACCGAATTTTCAATCAAATGCAAGGCTATAGGCTTGCACTTTTCACAAAATAGGTCTCTTCTTAGGATGCCGAATTTTCAGCAAAATACAAGGCTTATAGGCTTGCAGTTTTCACCAAAAAAGTTCTCTTTTAAGGCTACCGAATTTTCAGCAAAATGCAAGGCTACAGGCTTGCAGTTTTTACCAAAATAGGTCTCTTTTTAGGATACTGAATTTTCAAAAAAATGCAAGGCCTTAGGCTTGCACATTTTACCAAAATAGGTCTCTTTTTAAGATACCGAATTTTCAATCAAATGCAAGGCTATAGGCTTGCACTTTTCACAAAATAGGTCTCTTTTTAGGATACCGAATTTTCAGCCAAATGCAAGCCTATAAGCTTGCACTTTTAACCAAAATAGGTCTCTTTTTAGGATACCAAATTTTCAACCAAATGCAAGGCTATAGGCTTGCATTTTTCACCAAAATAGGTCTCTTTTTAGGATGCCGAATTTTCAGCCAAATGCAAGGCTATGCTATAAGGTTGCACTTTTAACCAAAATAGGTCCCTTTTTAGGATACCGAATTTTCAACCAAATGCAAGGCTATAGGCTTACATTTTTCACCAAAATAGGTCTCTTTTTAGGATGCCGAATTTTCAACCAAATGCAAGGCTATTGGCTTGCACTTTTCACCAAAATAGGTCTATTTTTAGGATACCGAATTTTCAGCCAAATGCAAGGCTACAGGCTTGCACTTTTCACCAAAATAGGTCTCTTTTTAGGATACCGAATTTTCAACCAAATGCAAGGCTATAGGCTTACACTTTTCACCAAAATAGGTCTCTTTTTAGGATACCAAATATTCAGCCAAATAAAAGGCTATAGGCTTGCACTTTTCACCAAAAAAGGTCTCTTTTTAGGATACCGTATTTTCAGCCAAATGCAAGGCTATGCTATAAGCTTGCACTTTTAACCCAAATAGGTCCCTTTTTAGGATACCGAATTTTCAACCAAATGCAAGGCTATAGGCTTACATTTTTCACCAATATAGGACTCTTCTTAGGATGCCGAATTTTCAACCCAACGCAAGGCTATAGGCTTTGCAGTTTGCACCAAAATAGGTCTTTTTTAGGATGCCAAATTTTCAGCAAAATGCAAGGCTATAGGCTTGCAGTTTTCACCAAAATAGGTCTTTTTTAGGATGCCGAATTTTCAGCCAAATGCAAGGCTATAGGCTTGCACTTTTCACAAAATAGGTCTTTTTTAGGATGCCGAATTTTGAACCAAATGCAAGGCTATAGGCTTGCAGTTTTCACCAAAAAAGTTCTCTTTTTAGGCTACCGAATTTTCAGCCAAATGCAAGGCTACAGGCTTGCAGTTTTTACCAAAATAGGTCTCTTTTTAGAATACCGAATTTTCAAAAAAATGCAAGGCCTTAGGCTTGCACTTTTCACCAAAATAGGTCTCTTTTTAAGATACCGAATTTTCAGCCAAATGCAAGGCTATAAGCTTGCACTTTTAACCAAAATAGGTCTCTTTTTAGGATACCGAATTTTCAACCAAATGCAAGGCTATAGGCTTACACTTTTCACCAAAATAGGTCTCTTTTTAGGATGCCGAATTTTCAACCAAATGCAAGGCTACAGGCTTGCAGTTTTCACCAAAATAGGTCTCTTTTTAGGATACCGAATTTTCAATAAAATGCAAGGCTATATATAAGCTTGCACTTTTCACCAAAATAGGTCTCTTTTTAGGATGCCGAATTTTCAGCAAAATGCAAGGCTATAGGCTTGCACTTTTCACCGGAATAGGTCTCTTATTAAGATACCGAATTTTCAGCAAAATGCAAGGCTTATAGGCTTGCAGTTTTCACCAAAAAAGTTCTCTTTTTAGGCTACCAAATTTTCAGCCAAATGCAAGGCTACATGCTTGCAGTTTTTACCAAAATAGGTCTCTTTTTAGAATACCGAATTTTCAAAAAAATGCAAGGCCTTAGGCTTGCACTTTTCACCAAAATAGGTCTCTTTTTAAGATACCGAATTTTCAATAAAATGCAAGGGTATAGGCTTGATCTTTTCACCAGAATAGGTCTCTTTTTAGGATGCCGAAATTTCAACCAAATGCAAGGCTATAGGCTTACACTTTTCACCAAAATAGGTCTCTTTTTAGGATACCGAATTTTCAGCCAAATGCAAGCCTATAAGCTTGCACTTTTAACCAAAATATGTCTCTTTTTAGGATACCGAATTTTCAACCAAATGCAAGGCTATAGGCTTACACTTTTCACCAAAATAGGTCTCTTTTTATGATGCCGAATTTTGAACCAAATGCAAGGCTATAGGCTTGATCTTTTCACCAGAATAGGTCTCTTTTTAGGATGCCGAAATTTCAACCAAATGCAAGGCTATAGGCTTACACTTTTAACCAAAATATGTCTCTTTTTAGGATACCGAATTTTCAACCAAATGCAAGGCTATAGGCTTACACTTTTCACCAAAATAGGTCTCTTTTTATGATGCCGAATTTTCAACCAAATGCAAGGCTATAGGCTTGATCTTTTCACCAGAATAGGTCTCTTTTTAGGATACCAAATTTTCAACCAAATGCAAGGCTATAGGCTTACACTTTTCACCAAAATAGGTCTCTTTTTAGGATGCCGAATTTTCAACCAAATGCAAGGCTACAGGCTTGCAGTTTTCACCAAAATAGGTCTCTTTTTAGGATACCGAATTTTCAATAAAATGCAAGGCTATATATAAGCTTGCACTTTTCACCAAAATAGGCCTCTTTTTAGGATGCCGAATTTTCAGCAAAATGCAAGGCTATAGGCTTGCACTTTTCACCGGAATAGGTCTCTTATTAAGATACCGAATTTTCAATCAAATGCAAGGCTATAGGCTTGCACTTTTCACAAAATAGGTCTCTTTTTAGGATACCGAATTTTCAACCAAATGCAAGGCTATAGGCTTGCACTTTTCACCGGAATAGGTCTCTGTTTAGGATGCCAAATTTTCAGCCAAATGCAAGGCTTATAGGCTTGCAGTTTTCACAAAATAGGTCTCTTTTTAAGATACCGAATTATCAATCAAATGCAAGGCTATAGGCTTGCACTTTTCACAAAATAGGTCTCTTTTTAGGATACCGAATTTTCAACCAAATGCAAGGCTATAGGCTTGCATTTTTCACCAAAATAGGTCTCTTTTTAGGATGCCGAATTTTCAGCCAAATGCAAGGCTACAGGCTTGCACTTTTCACCAAAATAGGTCTCTTTTTAGGATACCGAATTTTCAGCCAAATGCAAGGCTATAAGCTTGCACTTTTAACCAAAATAGGTCTCTTTTTAGGATACCGAATTTTCAACAAAATGCAAGGCTATAGGCTTGCACTTTTCACCAAAATAGGTCTCTTTTTAGGATACCGAATTTTCAGCCAAATGCAAGGCTATAGGCTTGCACTTTTCACCAAAATAGGTCTCTTTTTAGGATACCGAATTTTCAGCCAAATGCAAGGGTATAGGCTTGATCTTTTCACCAGAATAGGTCTCTTTTTAGGATGCCGAAATTTCAACCAAATGCAAGGCTATAGGCTTACACTTTTCACCAAAATAGGTCTCTTTTTAGGTTACCGAATTTTCAGCCAAATGCAAGCCTATAAGCTTGCACTTTTAACCAAAATATGTCTCTTTTTAGGATACCGAATTTTCAGCCAAATGCAAGGCTATAGACTTACACTTTTCACCAGAATAGGTCTCTTTTTATGATGCCGAATTTTCAACCAAATGCAAGGCTATAGGCTTGCACTTTTCACCGGAATAGGTCTCTGTTTAGGATGCCAAATTTTCAGCCAAATGCAAGGCTTATAGGCTTGCAGTTTTCACAAAATAGGTCTCTTTTTAAGATACCGAATTATCAATCAAATGCAAGGCTATAGGCTTGCACTTTTCACAAAATAGGTCTCTTTTTAGGATACCGAATTTTCAACCAAATGCAAGGCTATAGGCTTGCATTTTTCACCAAAATAGGTCTCTTTTTAGGATGCCGAATTTTCAGCCAAATGCAAGGCTACAGGCTTGCACTTTTCACCAAAATAGGTCTCTTTTTAGGATACCGAATTTTCAGCCAAATGCAAGGCTATAAGCTTGCACTTTTAACCAAAATAGGTCTCTTTTTAGGATACCGAATTTTCAACAAAATGCAAGGCTATAGGCTTGCACTTTTCACCAAAATAGGTCTCTTTTTAGGATACCGAATTTTCAGCCAAATGCAAGGCTATAGGCTTGCACTTTTCACCAAAATAGGTCTCTTTTTAGGATACCGAATTTTCAGCCAAATGCAAGGGTATAGGCTTGATCTTTTCACCAGAATAGGTCTCTTTTTAGGATGCCGAAATTTCAACCAAATGCAAGGCTATAGGCTTACACTTTCCACCAAAATAGGTCTCTTTTTAGGTTACCGAATTTTCAGCCAAATGCAAGCCTATAAGCTTGCACTTTTAACCAAAATATGTCTCTTTTTAGGATACCGAATTTTCAGCCAAATGCAAGGCTATAGACTTACACTTTTCACCAGAATAGGTCTCTTTTTATGATGCCGAATTTTCAACCAAATGCAAGGCTATAGGCTTGCACTTTTCACCGGAATAGGTCTCTGTTTAGGATGCCGAATTTTCAGCAAAATGCAAGGCTTATAGGCTTGCAGTTTTCACCAAAAAAGTTCTCTTTTTAGGCTACCGAATTTTCAGCCAAATGCAAGGCTACAGGCTTGCAGTTTTTACCAAAATAGGTCTCTTTTTAGGATACCGAATTTTCAAAAAAATGCAAGGCCTTAGGCTTGCACTTTTCACAAAAATAGGTCTCTTTTTAAGATACCGAATTTTCAATCAAATGCAAGGCTATAGGCTTGCACTTTTCACAAAATAGGTCTCTTTTTAGGATACCGAATTTTCAGCCAAATGCAAGCCTATACGCTTGCACTTTTAACCAAAATAGGTCTCTTTTTAGGATACCGAATTTTCAACCAAATGCAAGGCTATAGGCGTACACTTTTCACCGGAATAGGTCTCTGTTTAGGATGCCGAATTTTCAGCAAAATGCAAGGCTTATAGGCTTGCAGTTTTCACCAAAAAAGTTCTCTTTTTAGGCTACCGAATTTTCAGCCAAATGCAAGGCTACAGGCTTGCAGTTTTTACCAAAATAGGTCTCTTTTTAGAATACCGAATTTTCAAAAAAATGCAAGGCCTTAGGCTTGCACTTTTCACCAAAATAGGTCTCTTTTTAAGATACCGAATTTTCAATCAAATGCATTGCTATAGGCTTGCACTTTTCACAAAATAGGTCTCTTCTTAGGATGCCGAATTTTCAGCAAAATACAAGGCTTATAGGCTTTCAGTTTTCACCAAAAAAGTTCTCTTTTAAGGCTACCGAATTTTCAGCCAAATGCAAGGCTACAGGCTTGCAGTTTTTACCAAAATAGGTCTCTTTTTAGGATACCGAATTTTCAAAAAAATGCAAGGCCTTAGGCTTGCACTTTTTACCAAAATAGGTCTCTTTTTAAGATACCGAATTTTCAATCAAATGCAAGGCTATAGGCTTGCACTTTTCACAAAATAGGTCTCTTTTTAGGATACCGAATTTTCAGCCAAATGCAAGCCTATAAGCTTGCACTTTTAACCAAAATAGGTCTCTTTTTAGGATACCGAATTTTCAACCAAATGCAAGGCTATAGGCTTGCATTTTTCACCAAAATAGGTCTCTTTTTAGGATGCCGAATTTTCAGCCAAATGCAAGGCTATGCTATAAGCTTGCACTTTTAACCAAAATAGGTCCCTTTTTAGGATACCGAATTTTCAACCAAATGCAAGGCTATAGGCTTACATTTTTCACCAAAATAGGTCTCTTTTTAGGATGCCGAATTTTCAACCAAATGCAAGGCTATTGGCTTGCACTTTTCACCAAAATAGGTCTATTTTTAGGATACCGAATTTTCAGCCAAATGCAAGGCTACAGGCTTGCACTTTTCACCAAAATAGGTCTCTTTTTAGGATACCGAATTTTCAACCAAATGCAAGGCTATAGGCTTACACTTTTCACCAAAATAGGTCTCTTTTTAGGATACCAAATATTCAGCCAAATGCAAGGCTATAGGCTTGCACTTTTCACCAAAAAAGGTCTCTTTTTAGGATACCGTATTTTCAGCCAAATGCAAGGCTATGCTATAAGCTTGCACTTTTAACCCAAATAGGTCCCTTTTTAGGATACCGAATTTTCAACCAAATGCAAGGCTATAGGCTTACATTTTTCACCAATATAGGTCTCTTCTTAGGATGCCGAATTTTCAACCCAACGCAAGGCTATAGGCTTTGCAGTTTGCACCAAAATAGGTCTTTTTTAGGATGCCAAATTTTCAGCAAAATGCAAGGCTATAGGCTTGCAGTTTTCACCAAAATAGGTCTTTTTTAGGATGCCGAATTTTCAGCCAAATGCAAGGCTATAGGCTTGCACTTTTCACAAAATAGGTCTTTTTTAGGATGCCGAAATTTGAACCAAACGCAAGGCTATAGGCTTGCACTTTTCATCAAAATAGGTCTCTTTTTAGGATGCCGAATCTTCAACCAAATGCAAGGCTATAGGCTTGCACTTTTCACCAAAGTAGGTCTCTTTTTAGGATACCGAATTTTCAGCCAAATGCAAGGCTATAGGCTTGCACTTTTCACCAAAATAGGTCTCTTTTTAAGATACCGAATTTTCAATCAAATGCAAGGCTATAGGCTTGCACTTTTCACAAAATAGGTCTCTTCTTAGGATGCCGAATTTTCAGCAAAATACAAGGCTTATAGGCTTGCAGTTTTCACCAAAAAAGTTCTCTTTTAAGGCTACCGAATTTTCAGCCAAATGCAAGGCTACAGGCTTGCAGTTTTTACCAAAATAGGTCTCTTTTTAGGATACCGAATTTTCAAAAAAATGCTAGGCCTTAGGCTTGCACTTTTTACCAAAATAGGTCTCTTTTTAAGATACCGAATTTTCAATCAAATGCAAGGCTATAGGCTTGCACTTTTCACAAAATAGGTCTCTTTTTAGGTTACCGAATTTTCAGCAAAATGCAAGGCTATAGGCTTGCACTTTTCACCGGAATAGGTCTCTTATTAAGATACCGAATTTTCAATCAAATGCAAGGCTATAGGCTTGTACTTTTCACAAAATAGGTCTCTTTTTAGGATACCGAATTTTCAGCCAAATGCAAGCCTATAAGCTTGCACTTTTAACCAAAATAGGTCTCTTTTTAGGATACCGAATTTTCAACCAAATGCAAGGCTATAGGCTTGCACTTTTCACCGGAATAGGTCTCTGTTTAGGATGCCGAATTTTCATCCAAATGCAAGGCTTATAGGCTTGCAGTTTTCACCAAAAAAGTTCTCTTTTTAGGCTACCGAATTTTCAGCCAAATGCAAGGCTACAGGCTTACAGTTTTTACCAAAATAGGTCTCTTTTTAGGATACCGAATTTTCAAAAAAATGCAAGGCCTTAGGCTTGCACTTTTCACCAAAATAGGTCTCTTTTTAAGATACCGAATTATCAATCAAATGCAAGGCTATAGGCTTGCACTTTTCACAAAATAGGTCGCTTTTTAGGATACCGAATTTTCAACCAAATGCAAGGCTATAGGCTTGCATTTTTCACCAAAATAGGTCTCTTTTTAGGATGCCGAATTTTCAGCCAAATGCAAGGCTACAGGCTTGCACTTTTCACCAAAATAGGTCTCTTTTTAGGATACCGAATTTTCAGCCAAATGCAAGGCTATAAGCTTGCACTTTTAACCAAAATAGGTCTCTTTTTAGGATACCGAATTTTCAACAAAATGCAAGGCTATAGGCTTGCTCTTTTCACCAAAATAGGTCTCTTTTTAGGATACCGAATTTTCAGCGAAATGCAAGACTATAGGCTTGCACTTTTCACCAAAATAGGTCTCTTTTTAGGATACCGAATTTTCAGCCAAATGCAAGGGTATAGGCTTGATCTTTTCACCAGAATAGGTCTCATTTTAGGATGCCAAAATTTCAACCAAATGCAAGGCTATAGGCTTACACTTTTCACCAAAATAGGTCTCTTTTTAGGATACCGAATTTTCAGCCAAATGCAAGCCTATAAGCTTGCACTTTTAACCAAAATAGGTCTCTTTTTAGGATACCGAATTTTCAACCAAATGCAAGGCTATAGGCTTGCACTTTTCACCAAAATAGGTCTCTTTTTAAGATACCGAATTTTCAATCAAATGCAAGGCTATAGGCTTGCACTTTTCACAAAATAGGTCTCTTCTTAGGATGCCGAATTTTCAGCAAAATACAAGGCTTATAGGCTTGCAGTTTTCACCAAAAAAGTTCTCTTTTAAGGCTACCGAATTTTCAGCCAAATGCAAGGCTACAGGCTTGCAGTTTTTACCAAAATAGGTCTCTTTTTAGGATACCGAATTTTCAAAAAAATGCTAGGCCTTAGGCTTGCACTTTTTACCAAAATAGGTCTCTTTTTAAGATACCGAATTTTCAATCAAATGCAAGGCTATAGGCTTGCACTTTTCACAAAATAGGTCTCTTTTTAGGATACCGAATTTTCAGCAAAATGCAAGGCTATAGGCTTGCACTTTTCACCGGAATAGGTCTCTTATTAAGATACCGAATTTTCAATCAAATGCAAGGCTATAGGCTTGTACTTTTCACAAAATAGGTCTCTTTTTAGGATACCGAATTTTCAGCCAAATGCAAGCCTATAAGCTTGCACTTTTAACCAAAATAGGTCTCTTTTTAGGATACCGAATTTTCAACCAAATGCAAGGCTATAGGCTTGCACTTTTCACCGGAATAGGTCTCTGTTTAGGATGCCGAATTTTCATCCAAATGCAAGGCTTATAGGCTTGCAGTTTTCACCAAAAAAGTTCTCTTTTTAGGCTACCGAATTTTCAGCCAAATGCAAGGCTACAGGCTTACAGTTTTTACCAAAATAGGTCTCTTTTTAGGATACCGAATTTTCAAAAAAATGCAAGGCCTTAGGCTTGCACTTTTCACCAAAATAGGTCTCTTTTTAAGATACCGAATTATCAATCAAATGCAAGGCTATAGGCTTGCACTTTTCACAAAATAGGTCGCTTTTTAGGATACCGAATTTTCAACCAAATGCAAGGCTATAGGCTTGCATTTTTCACCAAAATAGGTCTCTTTTTAGGATGCCGAATTTTCAGCCAAATGCAAGGCTACAGGCTTGCACTTTTCACCAAAATAGGTCTCTTTTTAGGATACCGAATTTTCAGCCAAATGCAAGGCTATAAGCTTGCACTTTTAACCAAAATAGGTCTCTTTTTAGGATACCGAATTTTCAACAAAATGCAAGGCTATAGGCTTGCACTTTTCACCAAAATAGGTCTCTTTTTAGGATACCGAATTTTCAGCGAAATGCAAGGCTATAGGCTTGCACTTTTCACCAAAATAGGTCTCTTTTTAGGATACCGAATTTTCAGCCAAATGCAAGGGTATAGGCTTGATCTTTTCACCAGAATAGGTCTCATTTTAGGATGCCAAAATTTCAACCAAATGCAAGGCTATAGGCTTACACTTTTCACCAAAATAGGTCTCTTTTTAGGATACCGAATTTTCAGCCAAATGCAAGCCTATAAGCTTGCACTTTTAACCAAAATATGTCTCTTTTTAGGATACCGAATTTTCAGCCAAATGCAAGGCTATAGACTTACACTTTTCACCAGAATAGGTCTCTTATTAAGATACCGAATTTTCAATCAAATGCAAGGCTATAGGCTTGTACTTTTCACAAAATAGGTCTCTTTTTAGGATACCGAATTTTCAGCCAAATGCAAGCCTATAAGCTTGCACTTTTAACCAAAATAGGTCTCTTTTTAGGATACCGAATTTTCAACCAAATGCAAGGCTATAGGCTTGCACTTTTCACCGGAATAGGTCTCTGTTTAGGATGCCGAATTTTCATCCAAATGCAAGGCTTATAGGCTTGCAGTTTTCACCAAAAAAGTTCTCTTTTTAGGCTACCGAATTTTCAGCCAAATGCAAGGCTACAGGCTTACAGTTTTTACCAAAATAGGTCTCTTTTTAGGATACCGAATTTTCAAAAAAATGCAAGGCCTTAGGCTTGCACTTTTCACCAAAATAGGTCTCTTTTTAAGATACCGAATTATCAATCAAATGCAAGGCTATAGGCTTGCACTTTTCACAAAATAGGTCGCTTTTTAGGATACCGAATTTTCAACCAAATGCAAGGCTATAGGCTTGCATTTTTCACCAAAATAGGTCTCTTTTTAGGATGCCGAATTTTCAGCCAAATGCAAGGCTACAGGCTTGCACTTTTCACCAAAATAGGTCTCTTTTTAGGATACCGAATTTTCAGCCAAATGCAAGGCTATAAGCTTGCACTTTTAACCAAAATAGGTCTGTTTTTAGGATACCGAATTTTCAACAAAATGCAAGGCTATAGGCTTGCACTTTTCACCAAAATAGGTCTCTTTTTAGGATACCGAATTTTCAGCGAAATGCAAGGCTATAGGCTTGCACTTTTCACCAAAATAGGTCTCTTTTTAGGATACCGAATTTTCAGCCAAATGCAAGGGTATAGGCTTGATCTTTTCACCAGAATAGGTCTCTTTTTAGGATACCGAATTTTCAACCAAATGCAAGGCTATAGGCTTGCACTTTTCACCAAAATAGGTCTCTTTTTAAGATACCGAATTTTCAATCAAATGCAAGCCTATAAGCTTGCACTTTTAACCAAAATAGGTCTCTTTTTAGGATACCGAATTTTCAACCAAATGCAAGGCTATAGGCTTGCACTTTTCACCAAAATAGGTCTCTTTTTAAGATACCGAATTTTCAATCAAATGCAAGGCTATAGGCTTGCACTTTTCACAAAATAGGTCTCTTCTTAGGATGCCGAATTTTCAGCAAAATACAAGGCTTATAGGCTTGCAGTTTTCACCAAAAAAGTTCTCTTTTAAGGCTACCGAATTTTCAGCCAAATGCAAGGCTACAGGCTTGCAGTTTTTACCAAAATAGGTCTCTTTTTAGGATACCGAATTTTCAAAAAAATGCTAGGCCTTAGGCTTGCACTTTTTACCAAAATAGGTCTCTTTTTAAGATACCGAATTTTCAATCAAATGCAAGGCTATAGGCTTGCACTTTTCACAAAATAGGTCTCTTTTTAGGATACCGAATTTTCAGCAAAATGCAAGGCTATAGGCTTGCACTTTTCACCGGAATAGGTCTCTTATTAAGATACCGAATTTTCAATCAAATGCAAGGCTATAGGCTTGTACTTTTCACAAAATAGGTCTCTTTTTAGGATACCGAATTTTCAGCCAAATGCAAGCCTATAAGCTTGCACTTTTAACCAAAATAGGTCTCTTTTTAGGATACCGAATTTTCAACCAAATGCAAGGCTATAGGCTTGCACTTTTCACCGGAATAGGTCTCTGTTTAGGATGCCGAATTTTCATCCAAATGCAAGGCTTATATGCTTGCAGTTTTCACCAAAAAAGTTCTCTTTTTAGGCTACCGAATTTTCAGCCAAATGCAAGGCTACAGGCTTACAGTTTTTACCAAAATAGGTCTCTTTTTAGGATACCGAATTTTCAAAAAAATGCAAGGCCTTAGGCTTGCACTTTTCACCAAAATAGGTCTCTTTTTAAGATACCGAATTATCAATCAAATGCAAGGCTATAGGCTTGCACTTTTCACAAAATAGGTCGCTTTTTAGGATACCGAATTTTCAACCAAATGCAAGGCTATAGGCTTGCATTTTTCACCAAAATAGGTCTCTTTTTAGGATGCCGAATTTTCAGCCAAATGCAAGGCTACAGGCTTGCACTTTTCACCAAAATAGGTCTCTTTTTAGGATACCGAATTTTCAGCCAAATGCAAGGCTATAAGCTTGCACTTTTAACCAAAATAGGTCTCTTTTTAGGATACCGAATTTTCAACAAAATGCAAGGCTATAGGCTTGCACTTTTCACCAAAATAGGTCTCTTTTTAGGATACCGAATTTTCAGCGAAATGCAAGGCTATAGGCTTGCACTTTTCACCAAAATAGGTCTCTTTTTAGGATACCGAATTTTCAGCCAAATGCAAGGGTATAGGCTTGATCTTTTCACCAGAATAGGTCTCATTTTAGGATGCCAAAATTTCAACCAAATGCAAGGCTATAGGCTTACACTTTTCACCAAAATAGGTCTCTTTTTAGGATACCGAATTTTCAGCCAAATGCAAGCCTATAAGCTTGCACTTTTAACCAAAATATGTCTCTTTTTAGGATACCGAATTTTCAGCCAAATGCAAGGCTATAGACTTACACTTTTCACCAGAATAGGTCTCTTTTTATGATGCCGAATTTTCAACCAAATGCAAGGCTATAGGCTTGCACTTTTCACCGGAATAGGTCTCTGTTTAGGATGCCGAATTTTCAGCAAAATGCAAGGCTTATAGGCTTGCAGTTTTCACCAAAAAAGTTCTCTTTTTAGGCTACCGAATTTTCAGCCAAATGCAAGGCTACAGGCTTGCAGTTTTTACCAAAATAGGTCTCTTTTTAGGATAACGAATTTTCAAAAAAATGCAAGACCTTAGGCTTGCACTTTTCACCAAAATAGGTCTCTTTTTAAGATACCGAATTTTCAATCAAATGCAAGGCTATAGGCTTGCACTTTTCACAAAATAGGTCTCTTCTTAGGATGCCGAATTTTCAGCAAAATACAAGGCTTATAGGCTTGCAGTTTTCACCAAAAAAGTTCTCTTTTAAGGCTACCGAATTTTCAGCCAAATGCAAGGCTACAGGCTTGCAGTTTTTACCAAAATAGGTCTCTTTTTAGGATACCGAATTTTCAAAAAAATGCAAGGCCTTAGGCTTGCACTTTTCACCAAAATAGGTCTCTTTTTAAGATACCGAATTTTCAATCAAATGCAAGGCTATAGGCTTGCACTTTTCACAAAATAGGTCTCTTTTTAGGATACCGAATTTTCAGCCAAATGCAAGCCTATAAGCTTGCACTTTTAACCAAAATAGGTCTCTTTTTAGGATACCGAATTTTCAACCAAATGCAAGGCTATAGGCTTGCATTTTTCACCAAAATAGGTCTCTTTTTAGGATGCCTAATTTTCAGCCAAATGCAAGGCTATGCTATAAGCTTGCACTTTTAACCAAAATAGGTCCCTTTTTAGGATACCGAATTTTCAACCAAATGCAAGGCTATAGGCTTACATTTTTCACCAAAATAGGTCTCTTTTTAGGATGCCGAATTTTCAACCAAATGCAAGGCTATTGGCTTGCACTTTTCACCAAAATAGGTCTATTTTTAGGATACCGAATTTTCAGCCAAATGCAAGGCTACAGGCTTGCACTTTTCACCAAAATAGGTCTCTTTTTAGGATACCGAATTTTCAGCCAAATGCAAGGCTATAAGCTTGCACTTTTAACCAAAATAGGTCTCTTTTTAGGATACCGAATTTTCAACCAAATGCAAGGCTATAGGCTTACACTTTTCACCAAAATAGGTCTCTTTTTAGGATACCAAATATTCAGCCAAATGCAAGGCTATAGGCTTGCACTTTTCACCAAAAAAGGTCTCTTTTAGGATACCGTATTTTCAGCCAAATGCAAGCCCATACGCTTGCACTTTTAACCAAAATAGGTCTCTTTTTAGAATACCGAATTTTCAACCAAATGCAAGGCAATAGGCGTGCACTTTTCACCGGAATAGGTCTCTGTTTAGGATGCCGAATTTTCAGCAAAATGCAAGGCTTATAGGCTTGCAGTTTTCACCAAAAAAGTTCTCTTTTTAGGCTACCGAATTTTCAGCCAAATGCAAGGCTACAGGCTTGCAGTTTTTACCAAAATAGGTCTCTTTTTAGAATACCGAATTTTCAAAAAAATGCAAGGCCTTAGGCTTGCACTTTTCACCAAAATAGGTCTCTTTTTAAGATACCGAATTTTCAATCAAATGCAAGGCTATAGGCTTGCACTTTTCACAAAATAGGTCTCTTCTTAGGATGCCGAATTTTCAGCAAAATACAAGGCTTATAGGCTTGCAGTTTTCACCAAAAAAGTTCTCTTATAAGGCTACCGAATTTTCAGCAAAATGCAAGGCTACAGGCTTGCAGTTTTTACCAAAATAGGTCTCTTTTTAGGATACCGAATTTTCAAAAAAATGCAAGGCCTTAGGCTTGCACTTTTTACCAAAATAGGTCTCTTTTTAAGATACCGAATTTTCAATCAAATGCAAGGCTATAGGCTTGCACTTTTCACAAAATAGGTCTCTTTTTAGGATACCGAATTTTCAGCCAAATGCAAGCCTATAAGCTTGCACTTTTAACCAAAATAGGTCTCTTTTTAGGATACCAAATTTTCAACCAAATGCAAGGCTATAGGCTTGCATTTTTCACCAAAATAGGTCTCTTTTTAGGATGCCGAATTTTCAGCCAAATGCAAGGCTATGCTATAAGGTTGCACTTTTAACCAAAATAGGTCCCTTTTTAGGATACCGAATTTTCAACCAAATGCAAGGCTATAGGCTTACATTTTTCACCAAAATAGGTCTCTTTTTAGGATGCCGAATTTTCAACCAAATGCAAGGCTATTGGCTTGCACTTTTCACCAAAATAGGTCTATTTTTAGGATACCGAATTTTCAGCCAAATGCAAGGCTACAGGCTTGCACTTTTCACCAAAATAGGTCTCTTTTTAGGATACCGAATTTTCAACCAAATGCAAGGCTATAGGCTTACACTTTTCACCAAAATAGGTCTCTTTTTAGGATACCAAATATTCAGCCAAATAAAAGGCTATAGGCTTGCACTTTTCACCAAAAAAGGTCTCTTTTTAGGATACCGTATTTTCAGCCAAATGCAAGGCTATGCTATAAGCTTGCACTTTTAACCCAAATAGGTCCCTTTTTAGGATACCGAATTTTCAACCAAATGCAAGGCTATAGGCTTACATTTTTCACCAATATAGGACTCTTCTTAGGATGCCGAATTTTCAACCCAACGCAAGGCTATAGGCTTTGCAGTTTGCACCAAAATAGGTCTTTTTTAGGATGCCAAATTTTCAGCAAAATGCAAGGCTATAGGCTTGCAGTTTTCACCAAAATAGGTCTTTTTTAGGATGCCGAATTTTCAGCCAAATGCAAGGCTATAGGCTTGCAGTTTTCACCAAAATAGGTCTTTTTTAGGATGCCAAATTTTCAGCAAAATGCAAGGCTATAGGCTTGCAGTTTTCACCAAAATAGGTCTTTTTTAGGATGCCGAATTTTGAACCAAATGCAAGGCTATAGGCTTGCAGTTTTCACCAAAAAAGTTCTCTTTTTAGGCTACCGAATTTTCAGCCAAATGCAAGGCTACAGGCTTGCAGTTTTTACCAAAATAGGTCTCTTTTTAGAATACCGAATTTTCAAAAAAATGCAAGGCCTTAGGCTTGCACTTTTCACCAAAATAGGTCTCTTTTTAAGATACCGAATTTTCAGCCAAATGCAAGGCTATAAGCTTGTACTTTTAACCAAAATAGGTCTCTTTTTAGGATACCGAATTTTCAACCAAATGCAAGGCTATAGGCTTACACTTTTCACCAAAATAGGTCTCTTTTTAGGATACCAAATATTCAGCCAAATGCAAGGCTATAGGCTTGCACTTTTCACCAAAAAAGGTCTCTTTTTAGGATACCGTATTTTCAGCCAAATGCAAGCCCATACGCTTGCACTTTTAACCAAAATAGGTCTCTTTTTAGGATACCGAATTTTCAACCAAATGCAAGGCTATAGGCGTGCACTTTTCACCGGAATAGGTCTCTGTTTAGGATGCCGAATTTTCAGCAAAATGCAAGGCTTATAGGCTTGCAGTTTTCACCAAAAAAGTTCTCTTTTTAGGCTACCGAATTTTCAGCCAAATGCAAGGCTACAGGCTTGCAGTTTTTACCAAAATAGGTCTCTTTTTAGAATACCGAATTTTCAAAAAAATGCAAGGCCTTAGGCTTGCACTTTTCACCAAAATAGGTCTCTTTTTAAGATACCGAATTTTCAATCAAATGCAAGGCTATAGGCTTGCACTTTTCACAAAATAGGTCTCTTCTTAGGATGCCGAATTTTCAGCAAAATACAAGGCTTATAGGCTTGCAGTTTTCACCAAAAAAGTTCTCTTTTAAGGCTACCGAATTTTCAGCAAAATGCAAGGCTACAGGCTTGCAGTTTTTACCAAAATAGGTCTCTTTTTAGGATACCGAATTTTCAAAAAAATGCAAGGCCTTAGGCTTGCACTTTTTACCAAAATAGGTCTCTTTTTAAGATACCGAATTTTCAATCAAATGCAAGGCTATAGGCTTGCACTTTTCACAAAATAGGTCTCTTTTTAGGATACCGAATTTTCAGCCAAATGCAAGCCTATAAGCTTGCACTTTTAACCAAAATAGGTCTCTTTTTAGGATACCAAATTTTCAACCAAATGCAAGGCTATAGGCTTGCATTTTTCACCAAAATAGGTCTCTTTTTAGGATGCCGAATTTTCAGCCAAATGCAAGGCTATGCTATAAGCTTGCACTTTTAACCAAAATAGGTCCCTTTTTAGGATACCGAATTTTCAACCAAATGCAAGGCTATAGGCTTACATTTTTCACCAAAATAGGTCTCTTTTTAGGATGCCGAATTTTCAACCAAATGCAAGGCTATTGGCTTGCACTTTTCACCAAAATAGGTCTATTTTTAGGATACCGAATTTTCAGCCAAATGCAAGGCTACAGGCTTGCACTTTTCACCAAAATAGGTCTCTTTTTAGGATACCGAATTTTCAGCCAAATGCAAGGCTATAAGCTTGCACTTTTAACCAAAATAGGTCTCTTTTTAGGATACCGAATTTTCAACCAAATGCAAGGCTATAGGCTTACACTTTTCACCAAAATAGGTCTCTTTTTAGGATATCAAATATTCAGCCAAATAAAAGGCTATAGGCTTGCACTTTTCACCAAAAAAGGTCTCTTTTTAGGATACCGTATTTTCAGCCAAATGCAAGGCTATGCTATAAGCTTGCACTTTTAACCCAAATAGGTCCCTTTTTAGGATACCGAATTTTCAACCAAATGCAAGGCTATAGGCTTACATTTTTCACCAATATAGGTCTCTTCTTAGGATGCCGAATTTTCAACCCAACGCAAGGCTATAGGCTTTGCAGTTTGCACCAAAATAGGTCTTTTTTAGGATGCCAAATTTTCAGCAAAATGCAAGGCTATAGGCTTGCAGTTTTCACCAAAATAGGTCTTTTTTAGGATGCCGAATTTTCAGCCAAATGCAAGGCTATAGGCTTGCACTTTTCACAAAATAGGTCTTTTTTAGGATGCCGAATTTTGAACCAAATGCAAGGCTATAGGCTTGCAGTTTTCACCAAAAAAGTTCTCTTTTTAGGCTACCGAACTTTCAGCCAAATGCAAGGCTACAGGCTTGCAGTTTTTACCAAAATAGGTCTCTTTTTAGGATACCGAATTTTCAAAAAAATGCAAGGCCTTAGGCTTGCACTTTTCACCAAAATAGGTCTCTTTTTAAGATACCGAATTTTCAATCAAATGCAAGGCTATAGGCTTGCACTTTTCACAAAATAGGTCTCTTCTTAGGATGCCGAATTTTCAGCAAAATACAAGGCTTATAGGCTTGCAGTTTTCACCAAAAAAGTTCTCTTTTAAGGCTACCGAATTTTCAGCCAAATGCAAGGCTACAGGCTTGCAGTTTTTACCAAAATAGGTCTCTTTTTAGGATACCGAATTTTCAAAAAAATGCAAGGCCTTAGGCTTGCACTTTTTACCAAAATAGGTCTCTTTTTAAGATACCGAATTTTCAATCAAATGCAAGGCTATAGGCTTGCACTTTTCACAAAATAGGTCTCTTTTTAGGATACCGAATTTTCAGCCAAATGCAAGCCTATAAGCTTGCACTTTTAACCAAAATAGGTCTCTTTTTAGGATACCGAATTTTCAACCAAATGCAAGGCTATAGGCTTGCATTTTTCACCAAAATAGGTCTCTTTTTAGGATGCCGAATTTTCAGCCAAATGCAAGGCTATGCTATAAGCTTGCACTTTTAACCAAAATAGGTCCCTTTTTAGGATACCGAATTTTCAACCAAATGCAAGGCTATAGGCTTACATTTTTCACCAAAATAGGTCTCTTTTTAGGATGCCGAATTTTCAACCAAATGCAAGGCTATTGGCTTGCACTTTTCACCAAAATAGGTCTATTTTTAGGATACCGAATTTTCAGCCAAATGCAAGGCTACAGGCTTGCACTTTTCACCAAAATAGGTCTCTTTTTAGGATACCGAATTTTCAGCCAAATGCAAGGCTATAGGCTTGCACTTTTAACCAAAATAGGTCTCTTTTTAGGATACCGAATTTTCAACCAAATGCAAGGCTATAGGCTTACACTTTTCACCAAAATAGGTCTCTTTTTAGGATACCAAATATTCAGCCAAATGCAAGGCTATAGGCTTGCACTTTTCACCAAAAAAGGTCTCTTTTTAGGATACCGTATTTTCAGCCAAATGCAAGGCTATGCTATAAGCTTGCACTTTTAACCCAAATAGGTCCCTTTTTAGGATACCGAATTTTCAACCAAATGCAAGGCTATAGGCTTACATTTTTCACCAATATAGGTCTCTTCTTAGGATGCCGAATTTTCAACCCAACGCAAGGCTATAGGCTTTGCAGTTTGCACCAAAATAGGTCTTTTTTAGGATGCCAAATTTTCAGCAAAATGCAAGGCTATAGGCTTGCAGTTTTCACCAAAATAGGTCTTTTTTAGGATGCCGAATTTTCAGCCAAATGCAAGGCTATAGGCTTGCACTTTTCACAAAATAGGTCTTTTTTAGGATGCCGAATCTTCAACCAAATGCAAGGCTATAGGCTTGCACTTATCCTAGCTCCTAAAAGAGACATATTTTAGGTAGCCTGCGTGCAGACTTTACTATTGTGGAGAGGAACAGGAAACTCCTCCTAAAACTCCTCCACAATAGTACAGTCTGCACGCAGGCTATATTTTAGCAGATTAAGGGGGAAGCTACGACAGCCTCGCTAAAAAAAGGTGAACAAAAGTTTGCCAGGACATAACGGTAGACTAAAAAGACAAATAAAGTTCACAACGAGGAGAAGTTACAATTCATGATCACTTTCTTCCTAGCATTAATAGCATCATCATTGATACACAGAGGCGTCGGAAGGAAGACGAGGCGGCGGGAGCAGCCAATCAAAACGGGCATTGCAAAATTGGAGAAGTAACACTAGACTCTCCTCGTCACTGTCCAGAATTTCTCGGGAAGATTCTTATCCTACCAGCCTGCCATTTACTCATCAACTCTTTCTACTTGCTCTTGAAAGAACGCCGAAAACCAGGTTTGACAAGGGTGGAGGGCATTTGCAGTAGCCCAATGGGTTAAAAGTTCCAGATGTAGCAGATATACGAGAAAGTTTTTTAAAAGGGCTCTTTCTGCCCCCATGCTGCCCCCCAACAATCAGGGTAACAGGGGCAGCTGCCCTCACTACTCCCACTGCCCCCGGTGACTCCGGCGCCCTTGTTGATACAGCTTAATTTGATTACGGTAGCAATATGGCCGACACCCAAGATAATCACAGTTCAAATTAACTCTAAAGAAATTACACAGCCTCTTGTTATGGTATTCAGGGGAGCTCTGAAACTTAAATTTAAGAGCTTAACCAGTACAAGGCCTCTTCTCGTGATGAAAGAGACAGTACAAAGAGATTTTCATTTTATCATATTTTAACACAAACCCTATCAGCTAAAAAGAACAAAAAACAACTATACGAATATCTTTTTACATATAACAAAACCTTAGAAATTTGTTGTTCTTGCAAGGGATCGTGCTTCGGGAAGGATGCCAGTTTTTCAGGAATTCCTTCAGTTTCCTTTTGAAAATGGTAATCGTGGAACTCATCCTGATTTCTAATGGGATTTCATTCCATGTCTTTGCACCAGAATAAAAAAAACCACTTTTGGAGAATTCTACAATCGCGGACAAAACTCGTTGGGACACATGAGTTTTGCGTTAAAAGAGGCCTTTCCTGTACGTAAACTGCGACCTTCACTGCTAATGCCCCCCTCCCCCCATTGCAATGTTGGTTGCTGGAAGAAGACATACTTGCCAACTCATCTATGACATTTTCATCAGCTTTCAACATTGCAATGGGGGGTGGGGGGGATCTCAACTCGAAATTTCCTCCAAAATACAAAGTGTGTCATGAGTTTTGTCCGCGATTGTAGGTTCAAGAGCGGTAGCATTACGCCTCACGACACTGTGATCCATTAGCCCTGTTTATCAGATGAAAAATGAAGTTCTAAATCCTAACAAGATTTCAGACTTGTGACATGAGCCTTAACCAAGGGGTTCATGCGCTGCAAAAATTTTCGAGATCAGTCAACCGAAAGGGAAGATATTGATTTTTGGAAATAGGCCGAAATCAGGTCATTGTTTAAATGGCCGGTGGAGGTATTGCACTGCTTTGACAGCAAATTACAATACCTTGTATCTAAGCTCAGACTTCACCGATCTTTTTCATTCTTGTCTTATTCTAATCCTCTAAATGTGTGCTCTGAGGCAATGTTGAGCCTGCTCAAATATTTTGCCTTTTTCTGACCGTTTAATGGTCCCTTTCTTCAAATTCTAGCTTCGAAGATCAAATATGAAATAAAAAGCGAAATTAAAAAATACGTGCTTCGCTGTGCTCTTCAAAATAATTTCAACAATTAAGAAGCGCCTAACAAATTCTTCACCGTCTCGAAAATATGCCGGTATCCCGTGTGATAGTCTGATTTAGGACTCTGCTAATATCAAACTCCTTTTTTCTTCAAAACATTATTCAGACGAGGCCGGAAAGATTTCTTGCTGATTTAGGCCAACTGTGCATGCCGCATCCAGATATGGGACCCCTAGTTTAACGTCCCTTCCAAAGGACTGTAGTGAATCGCTTTGTAAACCATCGCTGGAACGTCACCCAACAGGACTTTGACCTTATAAGACCGACCTTAACTTCAGTCAGCTAACAAGAAACTGTAAAGCCACTCCGTCATTCACCGCACTTATCCTTCATTTTACAATTAGCACTGTTCAATTTTAGTAGGGTCAGGACACATAAAACCTAAAATACAACTAATTATAGGACACGAGATGCTAATTTAGCTAATACAACAACGATTTTACGAATAAACAGAGAAATACAAACAGATGGTTGTTTTTCTAGGAAGTATGGACGTAAATACCACTCTGCGTAGCAGGCAGGGTGGGGACTAGATCCACTAACCCTCAGATTGGTAGTAGAGCGTCCTACCACTGAGCCATCCACACACATACGAGATCCTACAACGTTGCAAGTCAGCTACGCCTTTCGAGTTCATCTTCTCTTCTCAGTGTGGCTAGCGTTTTGCTTTGTTGGTTTGAAAAGCCTAGGTCTTTATATGCGGTTTTCCACTATATATTACGTCTTATAAGACTACGTCCTAAAAGAATGTCTACTTAAAACATCTATCGCTCTTCCTCATTTATGCTTTACTGCATGCTTCTTCGCAAGTACCCAATCATGAACGCCTTCATCACATAACTTGCAAAAGAAATCCTCACCATTTCCTTTAATATGAACTTCAAATCCACAGCCATTAATATCCACTTCTTCGACAGAATCAACGATGTCTCCAGACAAGCCAGAAAGCTCCTTCCTCGTAACAGTTTTAGTATCTGCTACATGCTGCCACGTATGCCCACGAAAATGCTCTATGCTTGTGAAACTGACCTCACAGAGAACGCAACAATATGTCATTGGTTTCTGGTGACTGCGGAGGTGCACAATGACGTCACCTTTCTTCCTGAAAATCTTATCGCAAAATATGCAAGGGAAGAGTTGCTCTGCTGCTCCTAAGGTCTCTTGTACCTTGATTTTGCCCTCGTCCTTCTTTGCTTCGTTGTCTGCCGCCTGCAAACAAAAATATCCAAATTTCCGAAATTCATCGTTAGCAAGTGAGAAGTTACCGCATAAACAAGAAAGAAGTCATTCTCCAAGGTATTGAGAGCAATTTTTACATAGGAGCATGCTAATGCATCTAGGCTCAAAAGAGGAGGGATGAAGAAGACATGTTGAATTCTATCAAATACAGAAGATATGTTTTCTCAAGATCTTGAAAGAAGAATCGAGAAGTAAACATCTACACTGTTATGACGGAATTTAATTGGCATGTTTCATCGTCACTTGCAGAATAAACACAACATAAAGAGAGAAAACGTGTAAATATTGTAAATAACACACAAAAATTGTAAATTTTCATACTGCCTACTGAAATGTATCCTTTTGACCAGCTGTAAAGATAAACAGTGAGTCTGTTCAGTACTCTACTCCATCTTCTGAAACTCAGTGACTCCCAACCAAGCTCTGTGTACAACTTCTCCCGAGATGTTCCCCTCCATGCACCGGTAAAAGCCAAGGCAGTAGAGTACTGAACATACTCCAGCTTTTCCATCAAGTTTGGTAAAATGATATTTTGACTGAAATTACACATTTTAGCAGAAATGTGATAAATAACATCACCAAAGGCTGTACGGCAGAAATATTAGGAAATTTGGCCATGATTTTAGGTCAGTTTGAAGGTTTTTTGAAGGGTTTCCTTGAGAAAAAAATCTCTTATAATGTCAAAACAGGTATCAGGTATTTGAATCAGGTAAATTCTGAAACGGATTTGAAAATGGGTATCACTGACCAATACGCTTACCACTATTATCATTTTAATATTCAGGGAAGACTGGCCTTTCAAACGGAGCTTGTTTTCCGTTTATTCACCCAGTACTAAATGTACCGGGTGAGCCAAGATTTATAGCATCAAGTGTAATTCAAAGATTTGAATGATTCAATTCTAGTTAAAAGCCGAAAGATCAAAGTAGCTTTGTGATTTTTCTTGCTGTTTTACCAGCACTAGAAATATAGGTGAATTCAGATTTACAGAATTTTCATGGTTGCAAAATGATTGAAAAAGGGCCTAAAACATTGATCAAATCATAAAAGGAATCTTCGCACGGAACGATAAAGAAAATGCAATCTTCTCATGAATGAAAGACATCCTCTGCGCACTTATTGCCATGGGACCGAAAATCGATAACATTGGTTTGAAAGTCTTGAGAGAGCCAAAACGCGGATTGCGTATTATTATGGGTGATGAGGGTATATTATGATTTGATCAATGTTTTAGGCCCTTCTCCAGTCATTTTGCAACCATGAAATTATTGTAAATATGAATTTACCTATGATTCCTGTGTTCGTAAGACAGCTAGAAAAATCACAACAAAAATACTTCGATCTTTTGGCTTTTAACTAGAATTTCAATAACTAAAATCTGTGGTGCTACGAATTTTCTAAAGTGAAACTTTGTTGTGGTTCACCCGGTGGTTTTCCTTAGACACAAAAGCAAGGTGAGGGCATTGGCAAAAAAACTGTTGGGTGAGCGAGAAAACATTTCCCATTTTTAAAAGTTCATAGCACCGTGATTACTTCACAGATTTGAATGATTCAGCTTACAGTTAAAAGCCGAAAGACTGGATTACTTTTCTGCTTTTCTTGCTGTCCCACAATCAATAGAAGTATAGGTAAATTCAACTTCATAAAAATTTCATGACTGCAAAATGATTGAAACAATCTGAAATACTGATCAATTCGTAAGGACACAGAACAATGCACAGTGGGAATTTCACATTTCTCAAGTGATATAAGACACAGATTTTCAAAAAAATACTATTTTTCAATACTCATGGCATGATTTTCAACCTCGTGGCAATAAACGTGCAGAGGATATATCTCATCCATGGAAAATGTCATTCATTTATTAATGCTCTGTGCGAGGAGTCCTCTTTGACTTGATGAATGTTTTAGGCCCTTTTTAGTCATTTTGCAACCACGAAATTTTTGAAAAGTTGAGTCAACTATATTTCTAGAGATCGTAAGAGATTGAAAAAAATCACAAAACAACTTCGATCTCTTGGCTTTTAACTAGAATTTGAATCATTCAAATCTGTGGAGTACTCTTGAAACCATGAATTTTCAAAAGTGGGAACTTTTCTGGCCCATCCGGTATGCATAGTGGTACTTCCCTAGACTTATGACGATGAGTCTCTTGTTTCCCTGTGCTCTTTGACTTGACAATGGCGCTTCAGTCAACAGAGACTCATAATATTACTCTGAAAAACTGGGCCCTATCTAGCCTGAAACTTCGCAATTCCTACTGTACCAATCAGATTGCGAGATTTGTGAATTACTATTGTTACGGTGTAAATGTGATAGAATTTTCGATTCGATTGAAGAATTTAAAACACTCCCACGGGATTGAGATTCGAAGCTGTGATTCCATCATAATTCCATTGATGATTGAAGAAATAGGGCCAGGTTTTTCAATGTTTCATTATTAGTCCCTTTTGAGCAAGGTTTACCACAGAGAGAAATGGGACTCATCGTCATAAGTTTAGTCCTTCCCCCTTAAAAGACAATTTACCTTTTTCCGTGTCTGATCTTTCTCAACGGACACATTTCCACTCTTTGCTGTGATAACCTCGGACCCCGTCGATTCTTCGAATGAATTACTCTCAACATGGTTCGCTCTCCTGGATTTCAATTCGGACGGTGTAACCATTGAACAAAAAGCGAAATCATTTGTCTTTAATTCTTTCTGCCTTACAATGACTGTTCTCATTTCACAACTAGGTGTGACCTCTGTACTACAATTTTTCTTCCTTTCAAACGTCCCATCTGCTTGCATGTTGCCATTTTCATCATCGCTTCGATCAGCTGTGCGGCCAGATTCCCCTTGTTGAGTAACCCCCGTTTGCACGGTTTTCCACACTCCTGTGTTCCTAGCAAGGTCGACTTCATTTGCCTTGCCGCGAACAAACACAGTTCTCTCGTATGAAGGGCTCATTTCGTCAGGACTGTCTCTATTCTCTCTTGGTGAGGCTAAATTCGCACCGTCTGAGTTGAGATTTTCACCGTTTGCGTTGATATTTGTCTCCATAGAGTCATCTTCATCTTCAGAATTCTTAATGTAGTCTGTTTCAGAGCTAGGCGGCTTGAGCGTTGATCTATCTCGCAATGACATTCGCATTGATTCACTTCTTCTTCCCATTGACTTTACCAATGCCCTCTTTGGCTCTATCATGTCATCTAAAGCTTGTTTATCAAGGCCATGAACCTCCCTTGCATGTCGTCGCAGTACTGTCGATGAAGCAAATTTTGCTCCACAGAAATCGCACTGGAAGAGCTTCGTTCCGGTATGTTTATGCATGTGGTACAATACATGCGCTCGTTGCCGGAACGTCTGGAAGCAAAAGTTACAGCGAAACGGTTTGGCACCAGTATGTATCAAGCTATGATTCGTCGCCGATTGCGAGTGATCGAATACCTTCTTGCAAGCAACACATTCAAATCGGCGCTTCCTTCCAACTATCTTGATAATAATGTTTCGTCTATCATTCAAAACCTCTGGGGAATATGAATAACTCATACTTTTTGGTGCTGTTGAGTTACTTGAAGCTGTTTCTTGGTAATCCTCCATAACATTTTTATGACCCTCTTCAATAGTTTCTGCGCTGTCTTCCAGGCAGTCACTGCTGTGGTCACTGAGATGCTCTGAGTCTTCTGGGACTTCATTCTGAGGATTAGAGGCATTATACTGCTGCATGAGCGTGCTGTTATTGCCACCGTTGCTTTGAAGACTAAAGCCTTTCTCTTTGATTTTCATCATGGTTTTGCTATCAATACTATCATCACCGGGAAGAACGAGAATTGTCTCTCCTAAATCTTGCATATATGCTACTTCCTGCTCATTAGAATCTTCGCCATAACTATTGCTGTCGTCAACATAACTTCCCGATTCAAAATTTTGTTGATCCTCAGAATCCCCAGTCCCTTTAACTAACAATGAGTCACTGCCACTGCCTGGGGTATCTCCGTCTTTGACATCGTTGCCATCCCCTTTTTCAACATTTGAATTCACCAGTCCACTAGCGGATGATAATTTCCGACCTGATGCTTTCAGTAAACGAGATCCATTATGGGACTGAGGCTGGCTCCTGCTTGAATCAGATCCTGTTTTGGAATTCTTATTGGCCTCGGTTTTAGCCAACGCTTTCTTTTTGGCACTTGACTTTTTCAAAATCATCTTTCCATGCGACATTGCAATATGCTTCGTCAATGATCCTCTAGTTCTAAATTCTCGTGAGCAAATCATACAAACACGAGGCTCAGCTGTTTTTGAATGAAATTCAACCATATGGCAAATCAGGTGTCCGGATTGCCGGAATGATTTGTTGCATTTTTCACACTTGAAAGGTTTAGTACCGGAGTGCATCCAGCTATGCGTTCTCGCTGAATGCAGATGTGTAAAACATTTCCCGCACTTTCTGCATGTGTACGATTTTCTCATACCTTGCTCGTTCACCTTAAATTCTTGATGAATATCCACATTTTGCCCAGCAACTTGTTTTTGATGCTCAGATCGTTGATGTCGAAAAAGCCTAGCAG
Organism: Aurelia sp. 4 Dawson et al 2005; assembly: GCA_964019985.1. Classification (NCBI taxonomy): domain Eukaryota; kingdom Metazoa; phylum Cnidaria; class Scyphozoa; order Semaeostomeae; family Ulmaridae; genus Aurelia; species Aurelia sp. 4 Dawson et al 2005. The sequence continues at coordinate 3,649,872 of OZ026507.1, forward strand.
GGGTGTTGAATTCCTCGTTGCAAACATCACACTTGTAATCGTAGCTGGAGGAATGAGTATGCAAATGATATACTAAGTGCCCTTTCTGCCTGAAGGCTTTGCTACACTGAGTGCATTTAAACGGCCTATCATCAAAAATCTCTTCATCTGCTTTCTTAGTACTGCAGTTACCACTTTTTGTCGTTTTAGCATCACTACCAACCACTGTAGTATTTCCTTCTTTCTTTATCTGGCTTTCTGTGTTCTCAACAAGTTCTGCATTGCCTTTACTTGTTTCCTCGCTTCCCTGGTTGACTGCCGTTGTAGACATTTTTGTGTCCATGTCTGCAAGAAACAAGCTGCAATATATCATTAAGCATGTACCACCTAAATTGTCTAGTTATAGGCTTCAAGTTCTCCTTGCATTCTTTGCATTATGAAGTTGGACAATTTCTTCCATGCAATATGTCGAAACAAACTATTTTGGGAAGCTTAGTAATTTGATGATAATGATTAAGTTGTGTACAAAAGAAAATCCTGTAAGATGTAATATCACTTTAAAAAAAATTCCAAAGATAGACAAATTCTGATATTCTGAGAGATTGTTTTAACTGCTCGTATCAAGAAGTTGCAGTATGAAATCTTTGAGTATTTTCCTTAGCAGAATGTATTACAGTACCAAATCTCTCGTTTCTGAATGCCCTGTTTTCAAGAGCAAAAAAGAATTGGGTTATTCGGCACTTTATTGGGAACCTTGATAGTTCAGAAAAAGACTTAAAAAGATCAAAACATTTATTCTTGCTCAAAACTGATAAGAAAGTACTCTTGCTCCAAGATCGTCATTATGACATGATTACAGCAGGGCTCAAAAAACAAAGTAGTGTGGTAGCGGCGCTACTAGGAAGACAGCTGAAATTCTCATATTTGCCAGGAACGAAGGCAGGAAAAAAGGAAAAAGAAACATACGGAAAGGGAATAGAAGCAAAAGAAATGAAGGTAAGGGAAGGAACGGAAGGCAAAGAATGAAGGGGAGAAAGTAAAAGGGTGGAAAATTGGAAAAGAAGATGAAAATGTGTGAGAAGAAACGAAATTGCTTAGCTTGCTACTAGGAAGGAGAAAATTTTTTGAGCCCTGGATTGCAGTTTACTATTATGATAAAAAAATTCCAATAGACATGCTCTGATGAAATTTGTGGTCACTTTCAATTGCACTCCATCGCATGCCTGATATGCACCAGGAGTGCGATTGGCCACACACCTATCAAAATATTCCTAGTAAGGCCTGGCCACACTCTGGAATCACAAAAAAGAGGACATAATCGATGGGCCCTTTGAATCCTGTTTGTGAAACTGTCCCGGTTGCATGTTAGAGGATTACATTAACGCACCACAACATCATCACACCAAGACTTTGGCAGAATGAAATTTAGTTGCTATTTACCTTGGACAGTCTACTTGAAGAAAAGTCCATGTTGTAACAAAAATCTTTGGTACAGAGAGCTGAATAGTTTGGTGTAAGCTGGCATAATTTTACCTGTGATATATTTTCTTCCAAAAATTTATTCATTTCCTGCTTTGTAATCCCTAGTGTGACGCAAAAACATCTCAATCTTGCCATAAGGCTATGACGTGAAGCATATGGTCCATAGATGTCATTGTTACTGTTGTTATTTTTGTTGCCGTTGTCATTTGATCATTAACTCTAACTAACAAACCTATACATACATACATACTGTACATATGTTGACTAAATGATGTAATAGATAAGTGAATAAACAAATAAATTGAAAAATGAAATTCAAATGTGGATGGAGGAAATACTATGAACAAGCTTTACAGGCAGCAAAATTAAAAGCACATTTACATTTTGGTCCAATTGTCTTTTCATTTTTTGAAACTGTTAAGGCTTTTGGTTCATCTCAATTCATTCAGAAAACTATTCTAGATCTGGGATCTCATTGCTGCAAGGCTCTTAGAACCAAAAGCTACTTGATTCAACGAAAAATGATTTGAAGGTGTAACAAGGACACGGAGCAATCCAAAAAGTGGATGGGCCAGGCAGCAAGCACCAAGCGGGTGTAGCTTGGGGGTCCGGGATTCTAATTTTCTAGGATCAAGCTCACTGGATTGCCGGAAACACCCTTTTCATAATAACATGAATAAACTATCACAGCACTCAATTTCATCTGCAAAATCATTGGATGCTAATGCCGTCAATGCGCTTAGGGGTAGCAATTTGACCTGCTTCAAAATTTGCCGGCTGATTGAATCATAGATCTATACAGTGTACTATGAAATCAAGAGATTCAAAATGTATTTTTCTGAATTTGTCTTTAAAGATTCCAATTTTAGCTTCTCTTTTCAGCAGACTAAGTGCTAATAATTGTCAAAATTTTGCCAACAAACATAAAGCTATTTGTTCCTGAAAGTGGGTGGGCAATAGCCCACCCAGCCTCCCCTGCTCCGTGGTCCCTCTGTAAGGACACAACAGAAATACACTACAGTAGTGCAGCATTCCCATTTTGCAGCTGATGGAGGAAAGTGCAAAGAAAAGTCCCACTAGACTATTTTGCAAAACTGAATGGGCTACAGGCAGGGTCCACATCGGGGCTAAAGCCCATCAACTCTTTCAAGAACATGCTTTAGAATTTTACAGAAAGAGAAATTGCAAAAATCTGCAAATTTGCTGCTTATTGTGTGCTTCCAACCAAATTCCTTTCACTCCCAGTACAAAAGTCTCTTTTGGCATTCTCGTTTCCTTTACAATATGCAAGACTGCATTGCAACCAAGTGTAGGAAGTTTGTCTTGGTTACAACAAAGGTTTGCACCATGCCAGATGTCTAAAGACAATAGATCTATTGTTATGTTCTCCCAGACTGGATTTCAAGTTTGTACCTTGCAGGTAAAATTTAAGATGGCCTAAGTAAGAATGTGCGGAAATTCAAAATTGAAAACAATTGATTAAACAATAGATCCTTTGCTTATTGCCAACTGTACCGACCCAGGCTTAAACCCTGTGCATTCACTCCCATTGCTCTTGATGTCATTCGACGCCAAAGATATTTGGGGCAACATTCATGCTTTCCACCATGCACAACCAAAACTGCCAGCTTTGCAGCACGTAATTCTGCAATCCAACACTTTCACAGTCCTTGACCTGTGCTGCATGCACAAAAACGAACGATACAAAACAAAGGAAGTTTACTTCTATTAACAGTTGGTTACGATTTTACACTCTGTCTAGCACAAACTTTTAAATAACTGTATATTTTTGACAAATCTTGTCACAGGTTAAAAATTAAAACATTCCTTATTCCCAAACCCGTAGAGCGGGACGCCTCATGCAAAAAATTCAAATATTTAGGCCCATTTTCTTCGACACCAAATCAAACAAAAGAAGATTCGATTTCACATTTTACTTTTCCTTTATTCATTTCCTCAATTACTTTATATTTTGGAAAGAGGAGCATAAACTACATACAGTATGGAACTGTTTCAGCTAAAAGCCAGTGAGGCTCATAAAACGCGGTAGACCTTACCCTTCTTCTTGTCTATATTCATCACGACGACAGAACTTTCGAAATCACCCTTTCTTCTCCCACAGGCCACAAAGGAGTCAAATTCGCAGCAAGCCTAAATTTTCGATCAAGCGCTTCGGTAAAAACGGGGTAATGATCATACCTTTCTTACTTAATATTGTAGAAGTGATGCTGTTGCTACTGCAGTTGAAACTGATCTTTCGAACTGCACTGAAACGACGCCATGTTGTTTTCCCGAAGACGTCGAATTTTGTAACTCAATGCGCGTCGATTCGAATCACGTGGTCGAATATTGAAATCAAAATGCAGCCAAGTACCACAGGGAAACAAGACTGGGAAATAAGAACTGATGCATATACGGGGAGGTAAGGGAGCTGTCATAAAGTATGGAACAGAGGGGGCGGAAGGGATTTGACAGGGTCAGCAAAACTATTGAATGAAAAATGTTGGGCTAGCAAAATATTTCAAGTGATAGGCATGGGCCATGAAGGCATTTGTTTACAATATTTTACAATTGTTTTAAAGAGATCCAGCATCATTTTTTCTGCTCTCTTGATTATTAGCATTTTCCTCCATCTCAATTTTAATACAGTGTTATCTTCAAACTCTTCCCTACTTTCTTAAAACTTAATACCGGAGGTCGCATAAAGTCGGTATTGACAGCATGATGCACAGGAAGAAAATTGAACTGCACAGTATAGAAGTTTCTAGATTTCGAAACCCTGGAGTCATCAAATTATTTTTGCAGGCATTTAGGGGCTAAGTAAACAGTTCTTGTTTCTTGCACTGGGCTACATAAATTAACGGCAAATTTTGAAATCCCTTCCGCCCCCTTCTGTTCCATTCTTTATGACAGATCCCTAAGTCCGATATTTTTTGTATGTCTTGGTCCAAATAAACTGAAACCATGTTCATGATATTTTTTGACATCAAACATCGTTATACTAATGTTTTTGGGTTCGCTAGAGGCAATCCTGACTTCTATTTGCATTGTTTCGAGATATTTTATGTTCATGTACAGGTTTCTAAGTATAAAATGAGTTGATATTTTTGGGCTTTTGGGGTTCCTTAAAATTTCTTGGACTGACCCCCACCCCTCGTATGTGTACGTGCTGAGTGCCCCCTGGGGTACTTGATAATATCTGTAGGGAGCATATAGTCATGTAGTCTCTGAGAAACTCGAAAGAAACTCTTGAGTACTGAAAACTAATAAATTTTGACCGAGTATTGAAAACTAATAATCTTTTAACACTTCATTTCTACGATCTTCTGAGTCAGCCTTGAGAAATGATATCCCGAGCACCTTTTCGACAACGAAAGTGTGAATACCCAGACAACGATATAATTTCTAAATTTCAATAAGAACTTAATTGATTTATAGATTGCAACAAAATCTTTCAGATGCATTAGATTAATTCCAGAAATATCAAGAAAGCAAAACATTCACAGATGGAACTCACCCAGTTTGGCTTATAGATGATAAGAGAAAATCTTGTTTTCCTGCGAAAAGAGAGACCTGCGAAAGAGTCTGGACCGGGCGATTTCTTTTCATGAGAAGTACAGCTGAGTGGCATGAAGTTAAAGCTTATATTACTTTTGTGCCAATTCCAAAATTCTTCAACATCTACAAAATATCGTTCGATTTGAATCCTATTTTAAAACAACTCAAATGTCTATTGTTCTTCTTTACTGATAAATTTTTGTTACGTATACCGGGTGAGTCAAAAAAATCTTACGCATTTGGCGGGCCGTGAAATAAAAGGTATGAGGCCGATATTCAAAACTAAAATGTTAATCTATTTTGTTTACCTGGATTCAGAAGCAAAGCAGAAGACATTACAATTCTTGCATATGCAGCACTCAAATGTTAGCAGTTACTCCTAAGCTCCTAAATCACGTAAACAAAATCCGCCAGACAGAACTTTAGATTCATCTTTCATATTTCCCCAAGTAAGCACATAGCTTCTCTTAGAAACCACCCTCCACAAGCACCAAGTGAGAGTTTGCCGTGCTGGTTTCAGGGCAACTGTGCGGCTATGTTTGTTTTGAATTACCGGTTGAGAGGATTTCCTTTGTCTGCATTCGCTAAACGCTTTGAATTGAGGTGTGAACCAAAGCAACTAATGCTATTGTATTACAAAATCTGCCCTTGTTCTCAAAGGATAACCTAGATGGGAAAATCTTGTTGGTACATCACTTATCATAGACCCAAAATTAGGAAAACGCTGGTAAGGGGCATGTTTGGAACAAATATTCCACATTCTATTCTGGTCCATGATTTAACTGCTAGTGAAATTAAAACTCTATTTCTGAAAATGATAATATAAATTTCAATGCCACATAAATCATAGACCATAATGGAATGTGGAATTTTCGACTCCCGTAGAGGCATTTTTCTAATTGTTTCGTCATAAAGATGTGTGATTTTACCAAACAAAATTTTTTCAGCTAAGTTAGCTTTTGACTGACACATCGACATTTGAGTTTTGAATATCGGCCACATACTTTTTATTTCACAGACCGCCAAGAGTGTAAATTTTTTTTTACTCACCCGATAATTTCCATTGAGTTCAAGTCCAAGGGTAGAAATTGCAGTGTAACAAAAACCCAAGAAGGGTATAAAGGATGAAATATGCCAAAACAAGGAATCCTTTCCAATCCAACTCAAACTGCTTCTTATTGATTGGATACAGAATGGCGGCAGCAAACCAGACCAGCAGGGGACTTGATGAGAACAGCATTCGTGTTAATACCTACAACAATAAATAAATACCATGTGAGTACAAAAAAGTGAAAATGCATACAGGAATTAATTAGAGAATAGAGAATACATGAAGCCTCACTTGCGCAAGAAATGTATTGAGGATGGTAGCTGAGCGAAGCGGGCTACATCAGGGCCTCTTTTAAGGAACCATGACTTGGGGGGGGGGGCAATTTTCAAAAAGGGGACCTCATTTTTGATACAAGAAATATTTCTCTTTATGAACTCTTTAGGAACGCCTGTATTACTTACAAGGCATAAGTTATGGTAGAGAAGGCCTGTGATCAGGACTGGGAGAGGATTTTTGGATGGCCAATGGTCAGGAAACTACATGGGCCATTTGCAAAGTGAGTTTTGAAAGGTACGCCACGCCAAAGGCGTGGCCATCTAGGAGGGTCCGGGGGCATGCTCCCCTGGGAAAAATTCTAAAATCTTGGATGCTAGAATCGCTGTGCTAGTCATTTTTCGCCTTTAACCCAGTTATGATATCAAACTTGGCCATCCATTATGCACAAACTTTAGTGACAGTCAATCTATTGTCACATGGCCAAGAATAGCATTTCTTGAATAGAGACATGGACCAGCGAACCAGGTGAGCCAAAAAAAGATTCCCCACATTTGAAAATTCATAGTATTAAGGGTGTCTGATGAATCAATATTTGCTTGATAGCCGAGAGCCGAGAAATTGAAGCATTTCTGTAAGTTTTTCTTCTGTTTTGATGAGCACACACTGGAAAAATAAGAAATTTGATTTCACAGAAATGTTGCGAAGGGCCTGAAAAGGGGCCTAAGAACAGCAAAAAGAAAAAAGGGACAATACACTAGGGGGCAAAATACTGTGAAAAACTGTAACTGGGGGGGCAAGCAAGTAGGACTGGGGGCTTTTGCCCCCTAGTTTGTATGTTAAAAGAGGCCCTGGGCTACATTGGGGGTACCCCCTTGGGAAAATTTTTTGAACCATTCTCTCTAGAATATCGGACAACGCATATTTCGTAGAACTAAAACATTTAATTCAGAAAAAAGATTGTGATCATCGATATGCTTCCCAAAGAAACATTTGTGAGACCTTTAGCATCGTAAAGGAAAGGATTTTTGGTCAATTCATCTGCTAAAACGTTCATGTTCCCTAGAAGATAACGAGGTATTTTTTTGCAAAGCTTGCAACCTACATAATTCATTCTAACCTAAACCTGCGTTCAGTTCAAATCACAGTTGAATTCAATTTCCTAGAAGTCTTGGGGTCTCTTTAGAAAGGCCTGTAAGTATTCAGTGCAAATAAATGCACTTTTTTCTCCAAAGCTACATCAGTACATTACTAAGTATCGCAAGGGGCCCCTAAAGCTCGGGGGCCCTTAGGAGCTGCTCTAACCCCAACCACTGTGGGTTACGCCATTGGGGACAATGCAATTTTTATTCTATAACATGGACAGTCGAAAACGTAACGAGGCAACTATTCTTGTTTATTCTGTACAGAATTGGGTCAACACTGCTTATAAAGCAAATATAAAGGGATTAGCACTTTACAAGCTCAAGATGAAGCTTGAATTATAAAACTGCTTATTTTGAGAGCAAACTGCAAATCATGCAAGCTGAGAAATTCTTGTAAGGTGTCTTTAAATTGATGCAAAATTTCCTTGTCCGTTGCTTATGAGAACGATTCATGCAAATGATTAGCGCTTTTGAATAATAAGGAATATCGTTTATAATTTGTGATAACTTGTTTCATTTTCGAGTTATTCACTGTTCTGCATGATTGGCTGATTACGTAATTTGTTTGCAAAAAGTGAAGAAGTGTACGAGGCCAACTATGTTTCCAATAGGAAATTGATTCAAAGAACTCTTTTTCAATTGACATGCCTTTCCAGACATCATATCAGTCCATGAGTCCATCAGACAATTTCTGCAACATTTATTCCGGTACATTCAAATGTCTCCTACAACTGTAACCTTTCAGAGATTAGGTACAGCGGCTATGTTTTGATACATCACATAATATCATCCTAGTGATTTGCAAACAAAATGACGTCATCAGCTAATATGGTCTAAACTCGATTCGATATCTTGGTGCTAAATTTTGGAATACATTGCCCATTCAACTCCGAAATGCTCCTTCAAAAGCATCGTTCAAAGCAAAACTGAAAATTTACTTATTGAACAATGTCGACCGATGAATTTAACATTTTTGATACTGAAAATCCACAATGATTTAAATTGAACTAAATTTATCTGATAACATCTTAGGAAAGGTTGGGGGCTCTCTCCTTGATTAGTTTATCTATTGAGAGAGCTCCTCCTTTAAGTAATTCCCTGCATACAATAGACCTTTTAGCTATTCTCAAAAAGGGCCTGGATCGAGCGTTATTTTTATACAAATTTAGTTCCTTTTATTTTTATTTCTATATTGTATCAATTTTTCTGTATCAACTGTATTAATTTTTTGTAATATCATTATCTTTGTAGTTTAGTTATTTGTTTGTATTGTTAGAACTATAAATTGTATGTAGATAATTTAAATGATATGAAACTGAACTGAAAATCAGCTAAAGGTTAATACAGTGAATAACTTAGAAACGAAATAAGATATCAAAGAAATTCAGACAGGACTCAATATCATTCGACAGTGCCTTTCATTTGCATCTATAAGAACTTTCGCTTCAGATTACCAGTTTCAGGAACAGATGAAAGGCACTTACCTGAACATGGATGTTAACGATTCCAAATGTGACAAGAAAGAACAGATGGCATGCATATGGGAATACTTGTGGACACTCCAAAATCCTTGAAGATCTGCAAAAGGAATTCACGGTTTACAAGCCTGGCATTTTCAAATTAATTTGTTTAAATACATTAAAGAAAGTTTTCAAATGAATCTAGTCAGCTACCTTGATCTTTTTCTCCATACTCAAAGTAAGTATTTACAATCAGTAAAGAGAAACAAACCTACTATTTACAAACAAAAGAAGAAATATAGACATATACATATAAAGAAAGAGTAAAGAAATATATATATATATATATATATATATATATATATATATATATATATATATATATATATATATATATATATATATATATATATATATATATATATATATATATATATATATATATATATATATATATATATATATATAAGTCGAAACGAAATACAAATTGTCCACAGGCATCACTGATTATTGCAGACGTGTATATTTTTTATAAATATTTATAGACGTCAGTCTCAACAGGAAAGCCAATGGGCGCTGTGAGCGCTTTTATGACAGGGAACTACCTCTGTCAACCTGTTACCTGAGACTGACTTGCTCGCCAGCATCTGAGGCTTTAATACCGAGCTTTATTTGACGTCTTATTAATAGTAAAATGGCGCTTTGGCCTAGGCCTTTTTCGGCCGAATATTTTGAAGCTATCACCGGACTTTTCTCGGCGTGCTTTGCCTTTTTGGCATTAGAAAATGCTGCAATCAGAGTTGCTTGGCCAGGGAACAATCATTCCATCTTTTTGGCCCTACAACATTAATTTTTGCCTGAACTCAAAATGTCTTATGTGCAAAGAAGTAAATAGGTCGAAACGAAAAAGTACAGTGCACAAGTAAAGATATAAGTCGAAACGAAATAAAAATTGAGCACAGGCATCACTGATTATTGCAGACGTGTATATTTTTTATAAATATTTATAGACGTCAGTCTCAACAGGAAAGCCAATGGGCGCTGTGAGCGCTTTTATGACAGGGAACTACCTCTGTCAACCTGTTACCTGAGACTGACTTGCTCGGCAGCATCTGAGGCTTTAATACCGAGCTTTATTTGACGTCTTAAAAAAAATGAGTTCAGGCTATTGTTTTGTGTTCTTTGTAATTTCGATATCTTTATGTATGCTCCGTCTGATTTTGAACAGTTATTACTGATGAAGGCTTTGGCCGAAACGTTTAAACGAATGTGTTCTTTCTGAGTGTCTATATATATATATATATATATATATATATATATATATATATATATATATATATATATATATATATATATATATATATGTATATTTCTTTACTCTTTCTTTACTCTTACTATGTATATATATACTCAGAAAAAACACACATTCGTTAAACGTTTCGGCCGAGGCCTTCATCAGTATGACTTTTCAAAATTAGAAGGAGCATACATATAGATTTCGAATTCAAAATAACAATACAACGTTAAACAATAGCCTAAGCGGGATCCTACTAATTAGAATGCGTATCAAAAAAGTGTTAAATAGCCGGTAATACAAAGGTGACGGGAGAAAGATCAAAGAAAGCGCAGAGTTAAGAACTGCTGAAGCCGGTGGCTGTGTCTGTCTCGACGAAGCTGAAAAGATCGCATATTACAACAAAACAAACAATAGAAAGATCCGAGAGTGAATTGGCAGAACAGAGAAGCCTAAAAAGCAGCGTGTGTCCCTAACGAAAAGCTCAGTGCTAAAATAAAAACAACACAACAGCCAAAATTATAACAAAAATGAAATCTATGTATCAGCCTGCCTAGTATTTAAACCCTTAGGGGCAAAGCAATCCAGCCGATATTGCCAGAAGCTTTCCTGCATCCTATTTCCCCCCGTTAGCCTATCGATTATCTTTACGCTAATATCCTTCAGAAACCCCTGGTGGCCTTCTTCAGTAAAATGTCTGAAGAATTCCGCCTGGGGTACAGAGACCCCCGAATTAAACTTACGACTACACGCCTTGTAATTATTAAACCTAAGCCTAAAAGGCGTGCAGGTGCTACCAACATATTGTACACCACAAACAGTACATTCCAACAAATACACAACATTTGACGAGTCACAATTAAACGAATAGTTTATCCTATATTCCCTGCTATCTATGTTCGAATGAAAATGCTCACTATTACTCATGACATTACACACTTGACAACGAGATTTACCACAACGAGAACATCCCTTCTTATCAGTCCCCCATTTCCCTCATTACTCAGCCTAGCCCTAACATGTATATATATATATAGTTCATGCAAAATTAACCGCATACCGGGTGAGCCAGAGAAGAGTATTCACTTTTAAAACTTCATACCACAAAGAGTACTTCACGGATTTAAATGATTCAAATTTTAGTTAAAAGCCGAAAGACTGAAGTACTCGTTATATTCTTTGTTTCTGTCGGCATTAGAAGTATCGGTACAGTTAACTTGATAAAATTTCATGGCTGCAAGATAATCGAAAAAGGGCCTAAAATATTGATATTGTAAGGACTCTCCTTAAGCATAGCAATATGCAATGGGTGTTTCACCTCTCTCCAGAGTTATACGACATCAATTTTTATAGAAACAATAAAGATTTTCAGTTCCATGGCAGTGAATGTACAGTGGATAGCTCTCACCTATGAACAATTGCATTCTCTTTAATGATCTGCCTGAGGAGTTTTATGATTTGATCAACGTTTTGGTCATATTTCCATCATATTTTGCAACCACAAAATTTTTGTAAAGTTGAATTTTACTCTTTTCTTGTGTTTGTGCGATGGCGAGAAAAACCAGAGAAATACTTTGACCTTTTGACTTCTACCTAGAATTTGAATCATTCAGGTCTGCAGAATACTCTTAAAGCTATGAATTTTCCAAAGTGGGACGTTTCTCAGGCTCACTCGGTATTTTGCAGGGTACTTTTGTCTCCAGCACAGTGTTTGATCCTCTCTTTACAAGCCGAAGTGGTGAAAAGTCCCTAACTACCATCTGTAGAACTATCATCTATTAGGAGAAGCTTTAAATCGAAAGAAGTCAAATAATAAATGGCAAGGAAGATGTAATTCAAATGGGAGATCAAAATAGTATATGGCTGCTAACAAAATGGAGTGAAACTGACCTGCTTTCTTTAGTGCAATCTTTTGCAACCATATTTTTACAAAATTTCATACAGTCAACTCTAAAAGGAGCCAGACATAGCCAAATAGCAGTGTATGACATGACTATAACTGGTACTGCAAGCATAAAGTTTGGTATCTGTTTCCATTCATAATACCGTAAAGGTCCATTGTTCCAGTAATGGCTTTGAATGTATGAGTATGAAGTTGGCAGCGTTCTGAAACACCAATGATTTTGAAAGACATCTAATCTTGCATTTTCTGTACAATAAAGCTGATATGCATAATATTGGAATAGTATGAATGGGCTAACTGCAGTCAAAATTCCCAAGGCAAAGGCAAACAATCTCTTTAACAATTTTTTCATGAAGGCAAAATCTAAGATTACATTTGGTGACTGGTATATTTGTAATTCTTGCAACGCTTCTTGGACAAATTTGTAAATGAGAAAGCCAGTTGAGATGAGACCATTTGATCTTGTCCCAGATGCTAATCCAAAAAACAAACCAGAAATGATGAATTTTGATCTGTTACTGATCATCTCTAGAGCACAGATCCCAGCTAACTGAAAGCAAGTAAATATTGACTCAGTGTATGCAGTCAGGTGAAAAATATTTGCAGGATTCATGCAAAATATCACAGCAGTTAAATCTGCAAATTTCTTATCAGAAGTGATTTTTAAAGTAATGAAATGAAGAACTATTGCTGCAACAGTGAATGTTGATGTGGTGAGGAGAATTGTTGCTAGGTACAACGCTGATACCATGTTGATTGTGTTAAAGAGGCATGCTCTTATTACTCTTGCAATCCATGAGTTCAGAAATGGGAACATTGGCAAGAAAGCTAGCATCTGCTCATATTGATATCCAAATAATGAAATATGGAAGAAATAAACAGAGTCCCAGTTACCAAATCCACTTAACATTGCAATGGTCAACTGGTCCATAGTTTGAAATTTTGCCTCAGAAATGTTTTCACTTCCATTGTTGTGTCTATTTGAGCTGGATTGAGCAGGTTTATAATTTTGTGTTAAGATGCTTTGTTGAATTGAAGATGTATCATACTTTTGGCCAAGAAAGCTCACCACCATCTACAAGAATAAGATACTTTAAGGTCTGGATTGCATATGAAATAACAATGAAAAAAATGAATTAGTCACCCAGCTAAATATTTTATGTTTATTTACTATTCTGCCATCAAGTCTAAGCTCAAATTTTCAATTGCAACAAAACTACAAACTGCTGTAGTTTAGTTGCAATTGAAAAACAATACCCCACCTCTCAAGCTAACTCAAATGTGAATGCCCCCGCAGTGAAAAGCAAATCTTTGGGAAGTGGGATGCTGCCTGTAGTTTTGTTGAAATTCAAATCTGAACTGCAGACCTAAAACATCAATGGGATAGCAACAGATGCACAATATTTAGCTGGGTGTTATTTCATGGGCAATTCAGAATGTATGAATGAATCAGGGTTGTCGCGATCAGGGGTCATGGGTGGTGTGACACCCCCTGGAAAAGTTGTTGTTGGCAAATCAAGCTTAAGGCATGGCATTATTGGCAAATTTCTATCCAAAGGTGAAAAGCCCCAATTCAGCTATTGTATTTTTTGGAGTATTGACCCTATGAGAATTTTAGACTGTAATAATGATGGTTGCTGCATGTACACAATTTTCTGCTGGCTTTGTTTGCACTGCAGTATCTAAATTATTTGTCAAAGATACAACTCTGTTCTATCAAGAGGGTGGTAAAGGGAGATCAGGATCACGAATCACAGAAAAATGCTAACTTCGCGTTTCAGGTTAAAGAAATAAAGCATTTTCACATTTGACGAAAATGCACACTGGCTTTTAACGTTTCACAAGAAAAGACTGGACTCAGCCTTAAACTAGGGAGAAACGACTGATAAATCTCTGAACTTTGCTAGTGAGAATACAAGGTTACTCTCACTTGTAACTTCCATTGTTACTCATTTGTTATCTTTTGGTTTTTCAATGTTTTGTCCCCATAGTTATGTACTGCAAGCATCAAAGTAACAGTATTCATCTCCCTTATCATCACATTTAACGCTTCACCAATTGTTTACATTGTCATTGACTGATGATACCACAATGATAGAGTGTTTGGGCAACAAAGTAGTTTTGGGAGTAAGCTAGCTGTTTTAGTAGAAGACGAAAGAAAAAGATGGTTGCGCACTGACGAAGAACCCAGAAACCAATATATCCTGGAGAAAGAAAGTAGCCCAATACAGGATATATTAACCAACATCGTTTTTCAACAAACGTATGTTTCAAAAGGTGACTTTCATTTAATAAAAAGATTTATCAAATCAAAGTAAGGTTGACTTTTTAAATGACCGCACCCAAGAACCATCCCCTTGTCGGCAAATTTAAGCTTCACACCCCCTCCCGATGAAATAAATGTTACATAAATTTGAGCTTCATGGGTGCAGGAAAAGTAGGATTTGTTTGTTAAAGTTTTGTGTTGTCAAGAATGTGGACAGCCAGATAGCATAACGTTTTATCAAAGTCCATTTAGTGCAGTCACTCTGGCGACCTTCCTGGCTTCCCTGCTAGTGAAGTTTCCCTGCTGAGGCTCTGGAAATATTTTGACCCATTCAGCATCGAAATTGAGGCAAGCTGTTGTTTTGACTGCTGCTGTTAGCCACAGCTTTGAGAGGAACGTGTCAAGCAAAAGTATTTTTGCCTAGAAACAGCAGTTGGCAAGGAAATGAAGTCTACATCCATGAAGAAAACATTTTGAGAGTAGTGTACTTTAATAAGAATATCAATTCTATTTTTGTTATTACTGAATTAGACCCATTCATTCAGGGAGACAGTGCTCTATGCCAAAGATGCCAAAGATCTTTGGGCCATCACCAGTCCTCGCTCAGATCAAGTGGCAGTCAACATTTGATTTTCGTATTTTTTAACGGCATTTGGCCATTAAGATTAGAACCCCAACCTCCCTCCTTGTTAATGGCCTCCTACTAAAAGTGCCTCCAACTGGCCTAAATCGGAGCCTCCGATTTCCATACGATTTAATATTTTCTTAACGCAACGGCCTAAGGGCAAAAGATCCCTTCCCCACATGTGGCCAAGGAGCAATTCTGGAATTCCCCCTCAAGAATGAAACAATGAGCCCGGGGGGTGCACTAAATATATTTCTGGTACGGGGACGTGCCATCGGGAAGGGTATCTATTTTCCAGATATTAACGGAATCAATTTTCACAATTTTGGTATAAGGAACGGTACCTATTTTCAAGATTTTTATATGAAATATATAAGGTCGGATATACTTTTTCAAAAAATTGGTATAAGGAATGGGTATGTTTTTGAAGCCACGGTGGCACGTCCTCGACCAAAGTCTGGTCAAGTGCATCCTCGGGACAATGAGATCTAAAGATTGAAACAATAAGATTTAAGAATGAAACAATGAGATCTAAAAGAACAAAACATGAGATAGGAGGCGTATTCTAGAATCTAGCGTGGAAATCTCCGTAAGGGAATGCTTTGAAAAGCAAAGATAAAATCTTGAATTGCTGTTAAGATATACAAAAATCAAAAGTCAATGATGCGACTCATTTTTAACATTGGAAATCAAAATGGTTTGACTGCCATATAATCAGCAATGAGGCCATAATCGCCTTCAGCCTTGGATAGGGTAAACCGGGGTAATTTGGGACAATTTTGTCATTTTTGATGTATAACTACTTGGTTGCATACTTAAATAAGACTAATTCACCTTTTTCTATATATTTGAGTACTAAATAATTGATATTGAGAAAACCATTTTCTTCATTCATGTGGTTGGTGATATATATTAACACATAAATGATGCTGTCTCAAATTAACCCAGATGGGGTAATTTGGGACAGCAATGATTTCCACCTGCAAATGATACATAATTATACCTAGAGGCAAATTTGAATAGAAAATAATTGCAACTGCCATGGCTCACTTGATGAATTTCATCAAAAATGGCCTCTTTATAAACTAGGCAATCTTTTTGAAAGATATTAGGCCACTCACTTGTCGTTTTGGGGGCCATCTCAAATGTCTATTTTATTCACAAGTGCACTTCAAAAGTGATCAAACTGACAATTAACAAACAAGTAGAACATAATTCTCTCAGCTAATACAAAATTGTGCATTTTTGAGCAAGAATGTCCCAAATTACCCCATGGGTGTCCCAAATTTCCCCTGTCCCAAATTACCCCGGTTTACCCTAGAGAGCAACTTACCTGAGCAACAAGAAGTAAAATCCTGGACTTGATAGCAACCTTGGCAGAGCTAAAACCCATTCTTACTTCCTGTTGTTACAAGGAAACTTCACTGAGCAGCCTTCCTTCTTCCCGCGAGTTTTTTGATTCTCAAATCTATCAATCAATAAATCAATGAATCAATGGCCTCGTTATGAAAAGATACAACACAACAACTTTTCTCCAGCGACAGTGACAGTAGTGGAGGGAGGGGTGCACTACATATATTTCGGGTAAGGGGACGTGCCATCGGAGAGGGTATCTATTTTCCAGATATTGGTATCAAGAACGGTTGACGGCATCAATTTTCACAATATTGGTACAAGGAACGGTATCAATTTTCAAGAAGTTCGGTCATAGATATACTTTTTCGAAACTTTGGTATAGGTCGGGTCATAGTCATGGTCATAAGAAAGAACTACAGTAAAACCCCGCAAACAAGAACATAGCAAAATAAGAACCTGCAGACTGATTTTGTGGGAAAAGACACCTAAATATAAGAACCAAATACAGACTGATTTCTTCAATGTTCTTATAAGACGGTAAACTTCATTAAGAAATTTCATCAAATCAGAAAACAATTCATTGACAACTGAACACCTTCAGCAGTTTCATAAATATGCAGATTCTTTTATCTAGCTGTATCATTTAAATTCCTTTGTCAATAACAAAAATACCATACCTTCTGATATTGAAATGAAGTCATTCTACCCTTAAGTATATCTAACACATACTGTATACTGTAGCTATATATTCATCATGGTCATAACTGTCCATGTGATAAGAACCAAACCCTGTAAATGTCATAAGTACCTCATTTGTAAGAACCTAGCCAGTCTGTCTTTTAGAAAAGTATGTTCTTGTTTGCGGGGTTTTACTGTATGGTCGGGTGTACATTTTCAAAGAATTGGCATGAGGAACAGTTGTTTTTGAAGCCTCAATGGCAAGTCGCGTCCCCGCCCAAGACTGGTCAAAGAACAACAGTGTAACAGACACGCAACAATAGCGTAACAAACCTTTTTTGTTTTTGCTGCAGAATCATCTGAAATCATTTCAAGACAAAAATATACTCAAGACAAAAATGGCGGAGTTAGGGAAGGGTGAGAGGGCAAATACGCCCCAATTTTCAAAATTCGTTGAATTGTAAGTTGCAATTGAAAATGTAAAATGCAAATGTCTGGGTACACCTTCCATTTAGTGGAGAGCGCGCGGCCGAGTGGTTAAGGCGTCTGACTCGTAAACCAAAGGTCAGAACGACCGTAGGTTCAAATCCCACGCTGGACAGTTTGGTCGCTGTCCGTAACACTAGCCCGGGTCGACCAGAGCCATGTGAGGGAAATCTGGTAGCTGCAGCGGGTAGCTGTGGCGGACTGACGGTAAAACATCCGTGACCCCTGCTGGAAATAAGTCTCTCAGACTTTCGCAGGCTAGCCACGTTAAATATAAATACCTACCTACCTATCCCCCAGTGAGGGTGCACAATAGGCTTCGCAGTATGGCAGGATCGGCATTTTTGACGGGTGGCATGCACGATTCTTGGCTTGGGGGATGCCGGATTGCAAGAAGAGCGGGATAGGGATTTGAAAAATACAGCAGCGGGATACCGTATATGCAAGAAAACAGGTGAGGGATGGCGGGATGATTACCCTATTGCGCACCCTCCCCAGTCAGAAAATTTTGAACTTCTGCCCCTCAATTGTATATCTGTTTCCGCCACTGGCTACAGTATCTATGACTGATACTCAAAAGGCAAAGGGTCTCTCGTAACATTCAAAACGACCTTTCCAAAGAAAAGCAGTAAAGTAAATATTTGGAGAATTGTGGTTCTGTCACTACGTTACTGGAAATCCAAATGTCAAAAGTTCGACATTCCTGACAATGGTGTTAGCTAAATATATATAAAGATGCTGTTATGTTCCCGGGGGATCATTCAATCTTAGAATTGTTGAGAAATCCCGACGAAAGAAATCTAATCAAGTTTCATTCCATTTTGAATATGCAATGACCACTAACAAAGTTTCGCAACTGCGACAAACATACACTCAAGTTTTGCATTTAATTCGTATTGTACGCAGAGCATTTCTTTTTAAAAAAAGCTTCAAACTTCACTCTTTGTAGCTAAAAAACTGCGATATTTTGGACAGCCTTTAAAAATCAGGGATTTACAGAGGAATTTCTTAATGCTCATCAAATCAAATTTCAGAATTTAGCATAATTCGCAAAGGGCTGCCAATAAAGGTTTTGCTTTCGAGCTTAGAGAATAGCTCAGAAGAAAAATCATGATGATCATATAGGCAAATATTTCCTTCTTATTATATGAGCTGATTATATCCTTGATGTCTAAAACGATCTGCAACACATAACCAAGGCTATTGACAAAGCTTGTTAACTTCGAATTGACCTCTAGTCTCTTTTTGGTGTTTCTTAATTTTCAGGATAGGATCACAAGTATGGTTTCTTACGAGCGCAGGTCTGTGACTGAAGTAAATGCAACAAATCACGCTGAAACTACTTCGGACATGATGTCAACAATACCTCGACATTTGGAAAGCAAAAGGGTCACACGTAGCATACGGCTCAAATCTTTCAAATCTTTAAAAAGGTGGGTATAAAATTGTATCACATTTTTCTTTGAATTAATGTGCTTGAAAGGAACTTTGGGCAATTTGCTGTAAATCTACCGCGGCAATTTTTTGATATATTGATTATTTTCAAAATGACGGCATTTTGACTTATTTTGCAAAAATTCATCGAAAATTTTGAAAAAAATTAAAATCATCGTAAATCTTAAAATTAATCGAGAGAAATTGATACAATCTTCAAGATAACCATAGTTTATGAAGGTCTACAACATGGGTGCAAGCAGAAATCTGTTGCTCTTCTGGTTAAGGATTTAGAAATTTGATGACGTCACAGCCTCAAAATTAATAAATGCCACGATTTTGCAAGTAGTCAAGGTATCAAGAAATTGCCACGGCAAATTTATTGCGAATTACCTGAAGTTTTCAAGCACTTTAATTCAAAGAAAAATGTAATAGAATTTTACACCCACCTTTTTAAAAGATTTGAGCTCTATGCTGTCACACGTAAAATGCAAGGCAATTTTCGCTGAAAAAAAAGCATCAGTCTTTGCAGCAGTGTGATGCCTCTTGTATACGCAAAAAAATCATTCTAGTTTCTTTTTTAAAGATGGTTTGCTTTTGTTGAAGATGCTTTTCCTAGTCAAGAAACACACTCAGAGATCAATTTACTGCAATCTCTGAGCTCGGCAATTAACATGGACTTGCACAAGTCATCTTGAAAGGCAACGAATTCTGCTTGATTTTCTTTCAAGATAAGTTAGGCAAGTTCCAAGTTTACGGTATTACGGTAATATTTTTGAACGACTGGGGGAGTAAATGCAGCAAATTGTAAAAGTTTCTTAATGTTTTAAGAATAGGCCTTAGAGTTTTATAAGCGGCTTCTTAGAAAATTTACGACGGCTTACCTTGTCAATATAAGCCCAATGATGATACTTTTTGTGATACTAACAGTTTCGGTTTCCATTCAAAAAGAAATAAGAAATAGAAGCAATTCGAAACTCTTATATTTAGTGCAACTCGCAACTCGCACTATAAGCGTAACTCGTAACTCGCAAAATATAAATAATTCGCAACTCGCATTTGCAACTTGCAACTCGCACTTTACCATATCACACTAAATTTTGGGCATCCACAGCAAAATATCTTTAAATTTCCGACGTTGTTGGAAGACGAAACTTATCAGAAACAAGAAATTTGTTCGGGGAAAGGGAATTTTCCGTTTCTTACATCAGAAATCATAGGAAATAGTGCCTTTCCTCTAAGTTTCCATGGAGAAAATTCTCAAAATATTTTTATATTTTTTGTTGTGATCCTAGAACTAGTTTGTCTCAAACCAGTTCTTTTATATAGATAGACACCTGCATGGAAGTATGCCCCCGGGCACCCGTTGTATTCTGCTTCTAAGAAATGGTACGCATGGCAACCATATGATTTCCATGACAGATAGTAACCCACATACTTGGATGATCGAAGTGTCGAAGGCAAAATTGTTGGATTGGTCGTTGCAAATACAGTTGACAACCTGGTCTTTAAACTTGATATCATGTCGAGTTGAAATGAATTAGGTAAGCTTTATCTTATCAACTTCCACTGTAGGCTGACAGTATCTGTTTTTAAGGTGACTGGAAGTTTTGAAGATGGCATAAATAAGTTGGTGTACCTTATTGGATACTTGGTAGTGTTTTGGGTAATCAGAATTTCACATTTTTACCCTGATGAAATGCTGTGTCCCACAAAACATACAGATTTGGTAGATATGAATTTGGCTGTAATCACGCTCAAAATGTTCCTCGATGGTCATCTTGAACGTGTTCAAATGTTCATATCCAGTAGCTCAAATTTGCTTCAACTGCAGAACCAGAGTTATGGCTTTTTTGAGTCATTGGCAAACCATATGTAGAGCAACAGACACCCTGAAACAACCGATACCCATAAGGATGGGTTTTGAACTGCAAAATCCCTAAATCTGGGTCCCAAAATGTAGCTGTTCCCCTAGAAATAGGTAGCTTTTTGAATCGCAATAAACAATTTTCGAGATATTTATTTCATCATTGGATTTTCGTGGTTTTAGTTGTGAAAATTGGTTTGCGGTAACCTTACAGTCAAATGAACCTTGATTCCTGGGAATTTCAACAAGCGTTGCCCCCAACCCTGAAATCCTTAAAAATTGCTATGATAATCGACAGAAAATCCTTAAATATGGGTCTTCCCCTAAAATGTCAGGCGGCACGTACTAGTCATCCCAAGACTCGAGTTACCCCCGGTCCATAGTCACAAATGTGACTATGTTTGGCCAGAACAATTTCATTAAGTATAGAAATTAATACTACATCATATCCAGAATCATCCACTGTTCAGTCTACTATTCAGTTTCGTGTTTTTTCTTTAATTTCAGATTCTAATCTCAATCTTCCTCAAGAATTTGGTTAGGCCTAAAGACTGAAGCTCTGGTATGGAGGTGGACTCAAATTTGAGTTTCTCTCCAGAGCCCCAGGAAAATCTTAAAGACACGCCCTCTAGGCCTACCTTATCTTAGAACACTGCTCCCAACAAAGAGGGTGATACCAGTCTTCATCTCATTTGCACCTTAACGAAGAGGGTCCTCTCTCCTCGATTAGTTTATCTACTGTGAGAACAAAACTCTTCTCCATTCAAATTTCTAACGCTCCATGTAGTCTTGTCGTAATTGTGATAATGAATTTAAATCAACTTCTGACTTTAGGACCCTGTGCTCCCCATGATCGTTTCTTGTCTGACCATGAATTTCATACTGCATGAAAATGATAATGGCCTCGCAATCACAACTTGTCCATTGTCATTTCCAATTTCTCAAATGAAAGTTACGAAGTCATCGCTCTGGACTCAAAAGACAAGGCATTCCTAAAAGTAATTGAAGGATTAGGGAAGCTTTATTCCTGAGTGCTATTCTTTCCCAACATTCTGTAGTCGAACGGCATTGTTAACGGTGACTGTGATGCTTCGCGGGTTTGTCCGCCTGCAAATGATAATGGGGAACACAGGATCTTTGGTGGCAATGGCAAACCAAGTTCAAAATCTCGTTCATTGTCATCTAGATGAGCTATTTCAAAGCAAAAAACGATATACTGAATTGATAACATCAGTCAAACTTTAATAGCACCTTTATTGTCAGCAAAATGGCGACAACTGAGGTGATAATGAATTTATATCATCTACTGACTTAATGGTGGCAAAAAATTTTAAAATCTCGTTCATTGTCATAAACAAGATCCATCTCAAAGGCATAAACGATCTCCTAAATTGATGTAATCAGTCAAAGTTTAATAACACCTGTATTGTCAGTAAAATGGCGACAATTGAGGTGATAATGACTTTACATCTTCTACTGACTTAATAGTGGCAAAAAATTTTAAAATCTCGTTCATTGTCATCAACATAAGCCATTTCAAAGGCAAAAACGATTTTCTGAATTTATATCATCAGTCAAACTTTAATGACAACTTTGTTGTCAGTAAAATGGCGACAACTGAGGTGATAATGAACTTACATCTTCTACTGACTTAATGGTGGCAAAAAATTTTAAAATCTCGTTCATTGTCATCAAGATAAGCCAATTCAAAGGCAAAAACGACTTTCTGAATTGATATCATCAGTCAAAGTTTAATAACACCTGTATTGTCAGTAAAATGGCGACAACTGAGGTGATAATGAATTTACATCTACTACAGACATAATGGTGGCAAACAAAGTTTAAAACATCGTTCATTGTCATCAAGATAATCCATTTCAAAGGCAAAAACGATTTTCTGAATTGATATCATCAGTCAAAATTTAATAACACCTGTATTGTCAGTAAAATGGCGACAACTGAGGTGATAATGAATTGACATCTTCTACTGAATTAATCGTGGCAAACCAAGTTTAAAAAATCTCGTTAATTTTCATCAAGATGATCCATTTCAAAGGCAAAACCGACTTTCTGAATTGATATCATCAGTCAAAATTTGATAACACCTGTATTGTCAGTAAAATGGCGTAAACTGAGGTGATAATGAATTTACATCTTCTACTGATTTAACGGTTGCAAACCAAGTATAAAATCTCGTTCATTGTCATCAAGATAATCCATTTCAAAGGCAAAAACGATTTTCTTAATTGATATCATCAGTCAAAATTTAATAACACCTGTATTGTCAGTAAAATGGCGACAACTAAGGTGATAATGAATTTACATCTTCTACTGAATTAATCGTGGCAAACCAAGTTTAAAATCTCGTTCATTGTCATCAAGATAATCCATTTCAAAGGTAAAAACGATTTTCTGAATTGATATCATCAGTCAAAATTTAATAACACCTGTATTGTCAGTAAAATGGCGACAACTAAGGTGATAATGAATTTACATCTTCTACTGAATTAATCGTGGCAAACCAAGTTTAAAATCTCGTTCATTGTCATCAAGATAATCCATTTCAAAGGCAAAAGCGATTTTCTGAATTGATATCATCAGTCAAAATTTAATAACACCTGTATTGTCAGTAAAATGGCGACAACTGAGGTGATAATGAATTTACATCTTCTACTGAATTAATCGTAGCAAACCAAGTTTAAAATCTCGTTCATTTTCATCAAGATAATCCATTTCAAAGGTAAAAACGATTTTCTGAATTGATATCATCAGTCAAAATTTAATAACACCTGTATTGTCAGTAAAATGGCGACAACTAAGGTGATAATGAATTTACATCTTCTACTGAATTAATCGTGGCAAACCAAGTTTAAAATCTCGTTCATTGTCATCAAGATAATCCATTTCAAAGGCAAAAACGATTTTCTGAATTGATATCATCAGTCAAAATTTAATAACACCTGTATTGTCAGTAAAATGGCGACAACTGAGGTGATAATGAATTTACATCTTCTACTGAATTAATCGTGGCAAACCATGTTTAAAATCTCGTTCATTGTCATCAAGATAATCCACTTCAAAGGCAAAAACGATTTTCTGAATTGATATCATCAGTCAAAATTTAATAACACCTGTATTCTCAGTAAAATGGCGTCAACTGAGGTGATAATGAATTTACATCTTCTACTGAATTAATCGTGGCAAACCAAGTTTAAAATCTCGTTCATTTTCAACAAGATAATCCATTTAAAAGGCAAAAACGATTTCTGAATTGATATCATCAGTCAAAATTTAATAACACCTGTATTTTCAGTAAAATGGCGTCAACTGAGGTGATAATGAATTTACATCTTCTACTGATTTAATGGTTGCAAACCAAGTTTAAAATCACGTTCATTGTCATCAAGATAATCCATTTCAAAGGCAAAAACGATTTTCTGAATTGATATCATCAGTCAAAATTTAATAACACCTGTATTGTCAGTAAAATGGCGACAACTAAGGTGATAATGAATTTACATCTTCTACTGAATTAATCGTGGCAAACCAAGTTTAAAATCTCGTTCATTGTCATCAAGATAATCCATTTCAAAGGCAAAAACGATTTTCTGAATTGATATCATCAGTCAAAATTTAATAACACCTGTATTGTCAGTAAAATGGCTACAACTAAGGTGATAATGAATTTACATCTTCTACTGACTTAATAGTGGCAAACCAAGTTTAAAATCTCGTTCATTGTCATCAAGATAATCCATTTCAAAGGCAAAAACGATTTTCTGAGTTGATATCATCAGTCAAAGTTTAATATCACCTGAATTGTCTGCAAAGTGGCGACAACTGAGGTGATAATGAGTTTACATCTTCTACTGACTTAATGGTTGCAAACCAAGTTTGAAACCTCGATCATTGTTACCAAGATCAGCCTTTTGAAAGGCAAAAACGATTTTCTGAATTGATATCATCTGTCAAAGTTTAATAACACCTGTATTGTCAGTAAAATGGCAACAACTGAGGTGATAATGAATTTATATCTTCTACTGATTTAATGGTTGCAAACAAAGTTTAAAATCTCGTTCATTGTCATCAAGATAAGCCATTTCAAAGGCAAAAACGATTTTCTGAATTGATATCATCAGTCAAAATTTAATAACACCTGTATTGTCAGTAAAATGGCGATTACTGAGATGATAATGAATTTACATCTTCTACTGATTTAATCGTGGCAAACCAAGTTTAAAATCTCGATTATTGTCATGAACAAGATCAATTTCAAAGGAAATAATGATATTCAGAATTGTTGTAATCAGTAAAGGATTAAAGACACCTGTATTGTCAGTAAAATGGCGTCAACTGAGGTGGTAATGAATTTACATCTTCTACTGAATTAATCGTGGCAAACCAAGTTTAAAATCTCGTTCATTGTCATCAATATAATCCACTTCAAAGGCAAAAACGATTTTCTGAATTGATATCATCAGTCAAAATTTAATAACACCTGTATTGTCAGTAAAATGGCGACAACTGAGGTGATAATGAATTTACATCTTCTACTGAATTAATCGCGGCAAACCAAGTTTAAAATATCGTTCATTGTCATCAAGATAATCCATTTAAAAGGCAAAATCGATCTACTGAACTGTTGTAATCAGCCAAAGTTTAATAACACCTGTATTGTCAGTAAAATGGTGACAACTGAGGTAATAATGAATTTACATCTACTACTGACTTAATGGTGCCAAACCAAGTTTAAAATCTCGTTCATTGTCATCAAGATAAGACATTTCAAAGGCAAAAGCGACTTTCTGAATTGATACAATCAGTCAAAACTTAATAACACCTGTATTGTCAGTAAAATGGCGTCAACTGAGGTGATAATGAATTTACATCTTCAACTGAATTAATTGTGGCAAACCAAGATTAAAATCTCGTTCATTGTCACAAACAAGATGCATTTCAAAGGAAACTCGATCTATTGAATTGATATCATCAGTCAAAGTTTAATATCACCTGAATTGTGTGCAAAGTGGCGACAACTGAGGTGATAATGAGTTTACATCTTCTACTGATTTAATGGTTGCAAACCAAGTTTAAAACCTCGATCATTGTCATAAACAAGATGCCTTTCAAAGCAAAATCGATCTACTGTATTGTTGTAATCAGGCAAAGTTTAATATCACCTGAATTGTCAGTAAAATGGCGTCAACTGAGGTGATAATGAATTTACATCTTCTACTGATTTAATGGTTGCAAACCAAGTTTAAAATCTCGTTCATTGTTATAAAGATCAGCCATTTCAAAGGCAAAAACGGTTTTCTGAATTGATGTCATCAGTCAAAGATTAATGACACCTGTATTGACAGTCAAATGGCGAAAACTAAGGTGATAATGAAATTACATCTTCTACTGATTTAATGGTTGCAAACCAAGTTTAAAATCTCGTTCATTGTCAACAAAATAATACATTTCAAAGGCAAAAACGATTTTCTGAATTGATATCATCAGTCAAAACTTAATAACACCTGAATGGTCAGTAAAATGGCGTCAACTGAGGTGATAATGAATTTACATCTTCTACTGATTTAATGGTTGCAAACCAAGTTTAAAATCTCGTTCATTGTCATCAAGATAATCCACTTCAAAGGCAAAAACGATTTTCTGAATTACTATCCTCAGTCAAAATTTAATAACACCTGCATTGTCAGTAAAATGGCATCAACTGGGGTGATAATGAATTTACATCTTCTACTGAATTAATCGTGGCAAACCAAGTTTAAAATCTCGTTCATTGTCATCAAGATAATCCATTTCAAAGACAAAAACGACTTTGTGGATTGATATCATCAGTGAAAACTTAATAACACCTGTATTGTCAGTAAAATGGCGACAACTGAGGTGATAATGAATTTACATCTATTACTGACTTAATGTTGGGAAACCAAGTTTAAAATCTCGTTCATTGTCATCAAGATAAGCCATTTCAAAGGCAAAAGCGATCTACTGAATTGTTGTAATCAGCCAAAGTTTGATAACACCTGTATTGTCAGTAAAATGGTGACAACTGAGGTGATATTGAATTTACATCTAATACTGACTTAATGGTGCCAAACCAAGTTGAAAATCTTGCTCATTGTTATAAAGATAAGCCATTTCAAAGGCAAAAACGATTTTCTGAATTGATATCATCCGTCAGAATTTAATAACACCTGTAAAATGGCAACAACTGAGGTGATAATGAGTTTACATCTTCTACTGACTTCATGGTTGCAAACAAAGTTTAAAATCTCGTTTATTGTCATAAACAAGATCCATCTCAAAGGCAAAAATGATATTCTGAATTGATGTCATCAGTCAAAATTTAATAACACCTGTATTGACAGTCAAATGGCGAAAACTAAGGTGATAATGAAATTACATCTTCTACTGATTTAATTGTTGCAAACCAAGTTTAAAATCTCGTTCATTGTCATCAAAATAATCCATTTCAAAGGCAAAAACGATTTTCTGAATTGATGTAATTAGTCAATGTGTAATAACACCTGTATTGTCAGTAAAATGGCGACAACTGAGGTGATAATGAATTTACATCTTCTACTGATTTAATCGTGGCAAACCAAGTTTAAAATCCCAATCAATGTCATAAACAAGTTCCATTTCAAAGGGAAAAATAATATTGAGAATTGATGTAATCAGTGAAAGCTTAATGACACCTGTATTGTCAGTAAAATAACGACCACTGAGGTGATAATGAGTTTACATCTTCTACTGATTTAATGGTTGCAAACCAAGTTCAAAATCCCGATCAATGTCATAAACAAGATGCATTTCAAAGCAAACTCGATGTATTGAATAGATATCATCAGTCAAAGTTTAATATCACCTGAATTGTCTGCAAAGTGGCGACAACTCAGGTGATAATGAGTTTACATCTTCTACTGATATAATGGTTGAAAACCAAGTTTAAAATCTCGTTCATTGTCATCAAGATAAGCCATTTCAAAGGCAAAAACGATTTTCTGAATTGATATCATCAGTCAAAATTTAATAGCACCTTTATTGTCAGTAAAATTGCGACAACTGAGTTGATAATGAATTTACATCTTCTACTGATTTAATCGTCGCAAACCAAGTTTAAAATCTCGATTATTGTCATAAACAAGATCCATTTCAAAGGATAAAATGATATTCAGAATTGTTGTAATCAGTAAAAGCTTAATGACACCTTTATTGTCAGTAAAATGACGACAAATGAGGTGATAATGAATTTACATCTTCTACTGAATTAATCGTGGCAAACCAAGTTTAAAATCTCGTTCATTGTCATCAAGATAATCCATTTCAAAGGCAAAAACGATTTTCTGAATTGATATCATCAGTCAAAACTTTGTAACACCTGTATTGTCAGTAAAATGGCGTCAACTGAGATGATAATGAATTTACATCTTCTACTGATTTAATGGTTGCAAACCAAGTTTAAAATCTCGTTCATTTTCATCAAGATAATCCATTTCAAAGGCAAAAACGATTTTCTGAATTGATATCATCAGTCAAAATTTAATAACACCTGTATTGTCAGTAAAATGGCGACAACTGAGGTGATAATGAAATTACATCTTCTACTGATTTAATGGTTGCAAACCAAGTTTAAAATCTCGTTCATTGTCATCAAGATAATCCATTTCAAAGGCAAAAACGATTTTCTGAATTGATATCATCAGTCAAAATTTAATAACACCTGTATTGTCAGTAAAATGGCGTCAACTGAAGTGATAATGAATTTACATCTTCTACTGATTTAATGGTTGCAAACCAAGTTTAAAATCTCGTTCATTGTCATCAAGATAATCCATTTCAAAGGCAAAAACGATTTTCTGAATTGATATCATCAGTCAAAATTTAATAACACCTTTGTTGTCAGTAAAATGGCGTCAACTGAGGTGATAATGAATTTACATCTTCTACTGAATTAATCGTGCCAAACCAAGTTTAAAATCTCGTTCATTGTCATCAAGATAATCCATTTCAAAGGCAAAAACGATTTTCTGAATTGATATCATCAGTCAAAATTTAATAACACCTTTGTTGTCAGTAAAATGGCGTCAACTGAGGTGATAATGAATTTACATCTTCTACTGATTTAATGGTTGCAAACCAAGTTTAAAATCTCGTTCATTGTCATCAAGATAATCCATTTCAAAGGCAAAAACGATTTTTCTGAATTGATATTATCAGTCAAAATTTAATAACACCTGTATTTTTAGTAAAATGACGACAACTGAGGTGATAATGAGTTTACATCTTCTACTGACTTAATGGTTGCAAACCAAGTTCAACATCCCGATCAATGTCACAAACAAGATGCATTTCAAAGCAAACTTGATCTATTGAATTGATATTATCAGTGAAAGTTTAATATCACCTGAATTGTCTGCAAAGTGGCGACAACTGAGGTGATAATGAGTTTACATCTTCTACTGACTTAATGGTTGCAAACCAAGTTTGAAACCTCGATCATTGTCATAAACAAGATGCCTTTCAAAGCAAAATCGATCTATTGAATAGATATCATCAGTCAAAGTTTAATATCACCTGAATTGTCTGCAAAGTGGCGACAACTCAGGTGATAATGAGTTTACTTCTTCTACTGATATAATGGTTGCAAACCAAGTTTAAAATCTCGTTCATTGTCATCAAGATAAGCCATTTCAAAGGCAAAAACGATTTTCTGAATTGATATCATCAGTCAAAATTTAATAACACCTTTATTGTCAGTAAAATTGCGACAACTGAGTTGATAATGAATTTACATCTTCTACTGATTTAATCATGGCAAACCAAGTTTAAATCTCGATTATTGTCATAAACAAGATCCATTTCAAAGGATAAAATGATATTCAGAATTGTTGTAATCAGTAAAAGCTTAATGACACCTTTATTGTCAGTAAAATGACGACAAATGAGGTGATAATGAATTTACATCTTCTACTGAATTAATCGTGGCAAACCAAGTTTAAAATCTCGTTCATTGTCATCAAGATAATCCATTTCAAAGGCAAAAAACGATTTTCTGAATTGATATCATCAGTCAAAACTTTGTAACACCTGTATTGTCAGTAAAATGGCGTCAACTGAAGTGATAATGAATTTACATCTTCTACTGATTTAATGGTTGCAAACCAAGTTTAAAATCTCGTTCATTGTCATCAAGATAATCCATTTCAAAGGCAAAAACGATTTTCTGAATTGAAATCATCAGTCAAAATTTAATAACACCTTTGTTGTCAGTAAAATGGCGTCAACTGAGGTGATAATGAATTTACATCTTCTACTGAATTATTCGTGCCAAACCAAGTTTAAAGTCTCGTTCATTGTCATCAAGATAATCCAGTTCAAAGGCAAACACGATTTTCTGAATTGATATCATCAGTCAAAACTTTGTAACACCTTTATTGTCAGTAAAATGGCGTCAACTGAGGTGATAATGAATTTACATCTTCTACTGAATTAATCGTGCCAAACCAAGTTTAAAATCTCGTTCATTGTCATCAAGATAATCCCTTTCAAAGGCAAACACGATTTTCTGAATTGATATCATCAGTCAAAATTTAATAACACCTGTATTTTTAGTAAAATGACGACAACTGAGGTGATAATGAGTTTACATCTTCTACTGACTTAATGGTTGCAAACCAAGTTCAACATCCCGATCAATGTCACAAACAAGATGCATTTCAAAGCAAACTTGATCTATTGAATTGATATCATCAGTGAAAGTTTAATATCACCTGAATTGTCTGCAAAGTGGCGACAACTGAGGTGATAATGAGTTTACATCTTCTACTGACTTAATGGTTGCAAACCAAGTTTGAAACCTCGATCATTGTCATAAACAAGATGCCTTTCAAAGCAAAATCGATCTACTGTATTGTTGTAATCAGGCAAAGTTTAATATCACCTGAATTGTCAGCAAAGTGGCGACAACTGAGGTGATAATGAGTTTACATCTTCTACTGACTTAATAGTGGCAAACAAAGTTTAACATCTCGTTCATTGTTACCAAGATCAGCCTTTTGAAAGGCAAAAACGATTTTCTGAATTGATATCATCAGTCAAAGTTTAATAACACCTGTATTGTCAGTAAAATGGCAACAACTGAGGTGATAATGAATTTATATCTTCTACTGATTTAATGGTTGCAAACCAAGTTTAAAATCTCGTTTATTGTCATAAACAAGATCCATCTCAAAGGCAAAAATGATATTCTGAATTGATGTCATCAGTCAAAATTTAATAACACCTGTAATGACAGTCAAATGGCGAAAACTAAGGTGATAATGAAATTACATCTTCTACTGATTTAATTGTTGCAAACCAAGTTTAAAATCTCGTTCATTGTCATCAAGATAATCCATTTCAAAGGCAAAAACGATTTTCTGAATTGATGTAATCAGTCAATGTGTAATAACACCTGTATTGTCAGTAAAATGGCGACAACTGAGGTGATAATGAATTTACATCTTCTACTGATTTAATCGTGGCAAACCAAGTTTAAAATCCCGATCAATGTCATAAACAAGTTCCATTTCAAAGGGAAAAATTATATTGAGAATTAATGTAATCAGTGAAAGCTTAATGACACCTGTATTGTCAGTAAAATAACGACCACTGAGGTGATAATGAGTTTACATCTTCTACTGATTTAATGGTTGCAAACCAAGTTCAAAATCCCGATCAATGTCATAAACAAGATGCATTTCAAAGCAAACTCGATCTATTGAATAGATATCATCAGTCAAAGTTTAATATCACCTGAATTGTCTGCAAAGTGGCGACAACTAAGGTGATAATGAATTTACATCTTCTACTGACTTAATGGTTGCAAACCAAGTTTAAAATCTCGTTCATTGTTATAAAGATAAGCCATTTCAAAGGCAAAAACGATTTTCTGAATTGATATCATCCGTCAGAATTTAATAACACCTGTAAAATGGCAACAACTGAGGTGATAATGAGTTTACATCTTCTACTGACTTCATGGTTGCAAACAAAGTTTAAAATCTCGTTTATTGTTATAAACAAGATCCATCTCAAAGGCAAAAATGATATTCTGAATTGATGTCATCAGTCAAAATTTAATAACACCTGTATTGACAGTCAAATGGCGAAAACTAAGGTGATAATGAAATTACATCTTCTACTGATTTAATTGTTGCAAACCAAGTTTAAAATCTCGTTCATTGTCATCAAGATAATCCATTTCAAAGGCAAAAACGATTTTCTGAATTGATGTAATCAGTCAATGTGTAATAACACCTGTATTGTCAGTAAAATGGCGACAACTGAGGTGATAATGAATTTACATCTTCTACTGATTTAATCGTGGCAAACCAAGTTTAAAATCCCGATCAATGTCATAAACAAGTTCCATTTCAAAGGGAAAAATTATATTGAGAATTGATGTAATCAGTGAAAGCTTAATGACACCTGTATTGTCAGTAAAATAACGACCACTGAGGTGATAATGAGTTTACATCTTCTACTGATTTAATGGTTGCAAACCAAGTTCAAAATCCCGATCAATGTCATAAACAAGATGCATTTCAAAGCAAACTCGATCTATTGAATAGATATCATCAGTCAAAGTTTAATATCACCTGAATTGTCTGCAAAGTGGCGACAACTCAGGTGATAATGAGTTTACATCTTCTACTGATATAATGGTTGCAAACCAAGTTTAAAATCTCGTTCATTGTCATCAAGATAAGCCATTTCAAAGGCAAAAACGATTTTCTGAATTGATATCATCAGTCAAAATTTAATAACACCTTTATTGTCAGTAAAATTGCGACAACTGAGTTGATAATGAATTTACATCTTCTACTGATTTAATCGTGGCAAACCAAGTTTAAAATCTCGATTATTGTCATAAACAAGATCCATTTCAAAGGATAAAATGATATTCAGAATTGTTGTAATCAGTAAAAGCTTAATGACACCTTTATTGTCAGTAAAATGACGACAAATGAGGTGATAATGAATTTACACCTTCTACTGAATTAATCGTGGCAAACCAAGTTTAAAATCTCGTTCATTGTCATCAACATAATCCATTTCAAAGGCAAAAACGATTTTCTGAATTGATATCATCAGTCAAAATTTAATATCACCTGTATTGTCAGTAAAATGGCGACAACTGAGGTGATAATGAGTATACATCTTCTACTGACTTAATAGTTGCAAACAAAGTTTAAAATCTCGTTCATTGTCATCAAGATAAGCCATTTCAAAGGCAAAAACGATTTTTTGAATTGATATCATCAGTCAAAGTTTAATAACACCTATATTGTCAGTAAAATGGCGACAACTGAGGTGATAATGAATTTACATCTTCTACTGACTTAATGGTTGCAAACAAAATTTAAAATCTCGTTTATTGTCATGAAAATAAGCTATTTGAAAGGCAAAAACGATTTTCTGAATTGATATCATCAGTCAAAGTTTAATAACACCTGTATTGTCAGTAAAATGGCGACAACTGAGGTGATAATGAATTTACATCTTCTACTGATATAATGGTTGCAATCCAAGTTTAAAATCTCGTTCATTGTCATCAAGATAAGCCATTACAAAGGCAAAAACTATTTTCAGAATTGTTGTAATCAGTAAAAGCTTAATGACACCTGTATTGTCAGTAAAATGACGACAAATGAGGTGATAATGAATTTACATCTTCTACTGACTTATTGGTTGCAAAAAAAGTTCAAAATCTCGATCAATGTCATAAACAAGATGCATTTCAAAGCAAACTCGATCTATTGAATTGATATCATCAGTCAAAGTTTAATAACACTTGTTTTGTCAGTAAAATGGCGACAACTGAGGTGATAATGAGTTTACATCTTCTACTGACTTAATGGTTGCAAATCAAGTTTAAAATCTCGTTCATTGTCATCAAGATAAGCCATTTCAAAGGCAAGAACTATTTTCTGAATTGATGTAATCAGTCAAAGTTTAATAACACCTGTATTGTCAGTAAAATGGCAACAACTGAGCTGATAATGAATTTATATCTTCTACTGATTTAATGGTTGCAAACCAAGTTTAAAATCTCGTTCATTGTCATCAAGATCAGCCATTTCAAAGGCAAAAACGATTTTCTGAATTGATATCATCAGTCAAAATTTAATAACACCTGTATTGTCAGTAAAATTGCGACAACTGAGTTGATAATGAATTTCCATCTTCTACTGATTTAATCGTGGCAAACCAAGTTTAAAATCTCGATTATTGTCATAAACAAGATCCATTTCAAAGAAAAAATGATATTCAGAATTGTTGTAATCAGTAAAAGCTTAATGACACCTGTATTGGCAGTAAAATGACGACAAATGAGGTGATAATGAATTTACATCTTCTACTGACTTATTGGTTGCAAACAAAGTTCTAAATCTCGATCAATGTCATAAACAAGATGCATTTCAAAGCAAACTCGATCTATTGAATTGATATCATCAGTCAAAGTTTAATAACACCTGTATTGTCAGTATGGCGACAACTGAGGTGATAATGAGTTTCCATCTTCTACTGACTTAATGGTTGCAAACAAAGTTTAAAATCTCGTTTATTGTCATGAAGATAAGCCATTTCAAAGGCAAAAACGATTTTCTGAATTGATATCATCTGTCAAAGTTAAATAACACCTGTATTGTCAGTAAAATGGCGACAACTGAGATGATAATGAATTTGCATCTTCTACTGAATTAATGGTTGCAAACCAAGTTTAAAATCTCGTTCATTGTCATCAAGATAAGCCATATGAAAGGCAAAAACGATTTTCTGAATTGATATCATCAGTCAAAGTTTAATAACACCTGTATTGTCAGTAAAATGGCGATAACTGAGGTGATAATGAATTTACATCTTCTACTGAATTAATCGTGGCAAACCAAGTTTAAAATCTAGATCATTGTCATCAAAAATATCCATTTCAAAGGCAAAAACCAATTTCTGAATTGATATCATCAGTCAAAGTTAAATAACACCTGTATTGTCAGTAAAATGGCGACAACTGAGATGATAATGAATTTACATCTTCTACTGAATTAATCGTGGCAAACCAAGTTTAAAATCTCGTTCATTGTCATCAAGATAATCCATTTCAAAGGCAAAAACGATTTTCTGAATTGATATCATCAGTCAAAATTTAATATCACCTGTATTGTCAGTAAAATGGCGACAACTGAGGTGATAATGAGTATACATCTTCTACTGACTTAATAGTTGCAAACAAAGTTTAAAATCTCGTTCATTGTCATCAAGATAAGCCATTTCAAAGGCAAAAACGATTTTTTGAATTGATATCATCAGTCAAAGTTTAATAACACCTGTATTGTCAGTAAAATGGCGACAACTGAGGTGATAATGAATTTACATCTTCTACTGACTTAATGGTTGCAAACAAAATTTAAAATCTCGTTTATTGTCATGAAGATAAGCTATTTGAAAGGCAAAAGCGATTTTCTGAATTGATATCATCAGTCAAAGTTTAATAACACCTGTATTGTCAGTAAAATGGCGACAACTGAGGTGATAATGAATTTACATCTTCTACTGATATAATGGTTGCAATCCAAGTTTAAAATCTCGTTCATTGTCATCAAGATAAGCCATTACAAAGGCAAAAACTATTTTCAGAATTGTTGTAATCAGTAAAAGCTTAATGACACCTGTATTGTCAGTAAAATGACGACAAATGAGGTGATAATGAATTTACATCTTCTACTGACTTATTGGTTGCAAAAAAAGTTCAAAATCTCGATCAATGTCATAAACAAGATGCATTTCAAAGCAAACTCGATCTATTGAATTGATATCATCAGTCAAAGTTTAATAACACTTGTTTTGTCAGTAAAATGGCGACAACTGAGGTGATAATGAGTTTACATCTTCTACTGACTTAATGGTTGCAAATCAAGTTTAAAATCTCGTTCATTGTCATCAAGATAAGCCATATGAAAGGCAAAAACGATTTTCTGAATTGATATCATCAGTCAAAGTTTAATAACACCTGTATTGTCAGTAAAATGGCGACAACTGAGGTGATAATGAATTTACATCTTCTACTGAATTAATCGTGGCAAACCA
The DNA here is from genome assembly GCA_964019985.1 of Aurelia sp. 4 Dawson et al 2005. Lineage (NCBI taxonomy): Eukaryota > Metazoa > Cnidaria > Scyphozoa > Semaeostomeae > Ulmaridae > Aurelia > Aurelia sp. 4 Dawson et al 2005. Next base: position 3,685,873 of record OZ026507.1, read on the forward strand.
AGTTTAAAATCTAGATCATTGTCATCAAAAATATCCATTTCAAAGGCAAAAACCAATTTCTGAATTGATATCATCAGTCAAAGTTAAATAACACCTGTATTTTCAGTAAAATGGCGACAACTGAGATGATAATGAATTTACATCTTCTACTGAATTAATGGTTGCAAACCAAGTTTAAAATCTGGTTCATTGTCATAAACAAGATCCAATTCAAAGGCAAAAACCATCTACTGAATTGATGTAATCAGTCAAAATTTAATAACACCTGTATTGTCAGTAAAATGGCGACAACTGAGGTGATAATGAGTTTACATCTTCTACTGACTTAATGGTTGCAAACCAAGTTTAAAATTTTGATCATTCTCATAAGCAAGATCCATCTCAAAGGCAAAAATTATATTCTGAATTGATGTAATCAGTCAAAGATTAATGACACCTGTTTTGACAGTCAAATGGCGAAAACTAAGGTGATAATGAAATTACATCTTCTACTGATTTAATGGTTGCAAACAAAGTTAAAAATCTCGTTCATTTTCATCAAGATAACCCATTTCAAGGCAAAAACGATTTTCTTAATTGATATCATCAGTCAAAGTTTAATAACACCTTTTTTTGTTAGTAAAATAGTGACAACCGAGGTGACAATGAATTTTAAACAGACTGCTTTCTCTTTACAGATAGCTGTTTCCTCATTGCAGACTATGCAGGAATTTGGTGCGAATTTACCTTACCATTGAGCATGCATTGAGCAAGTTGTCGTTGACTTTCGCCTGCAAGGAGAAACGCACATTTATTCATTGAATAAGAGAAGAGAAGTAAACGAGATGCAGATCTCATGTTGATTTAGCCTATAGGACAGATCCATAAGCGTACGGAAAGGAAAACTCCACCCCGGACCCCGGCTCTTATAGGTTTATAAGATACACGGGTTATGCTTAGACGCAATGCACGATCACTTCTAATGGTCTCTCTGGACTGGTGCCGTCCAAAAGACCCTCCGCTATCGTTAGGTACAGCATCAATAATCTCCCACGTGGAAGAGTATGGCATCCATATCGAAGAAGTATCGCATGCAGTTAACAAACCTAATTTCAATATCGATAACGCTGTTGCTTAGATCAAGCGCATCTTATCACAGAATCCTACGATGGACTGGGGGATTGGTGCGTATGTCTGGAACGATAAACACGTATGCACGATAATCAAGGCCCTTCGTGACGATGGCTATCATGGGAGGATTATCGTAGGGGGGCCTCAAGTTTCTTACACCTCCCCAAGCGATAGGCAGAGACTTGAAGACTTTTACCCCGGTGCAACTGGGTTTGTTAGAGGCTATGGGGAGGTACCAATGGCTAAATTGATGACATCACCTTCAGAGAAACCGGCAATAAAAGGAGTCCATTGGGCAAATGAACCTGACATGGGACTTAGCGCAAGCATCGATTTAGAGAAATTGCCTTCGCCATATTTGACTGGACATATCAAACCTCAGCGATTTCTGCGCTGGGAAACACAACGCGGTTGCCCGTTCAGATGCTCTTTTTGTCAACATAGGGAATCTAATGAAACTACTGCTGATCGTAAACGGCAATATTTCGATAAACAGACACGCATAAATAAAGAAATTGACTGGATTTGTAAGCACCCAGTAATACAAGACCTTGCTGTTTTAGACCCTACTTTTAACAGTGGGCCGAATTATATTGAAATCATCGATTCACTCCATAATTGTGGATACACTGGGAAGCTAGCTCTGCAATGTCGTATGGAGATGGTCAAACCGGAATTTCTTGATGCAGTTGAGCGTCTAAATCAACATGCATTTGTCGTATTAGAGTTCGGGCTTCAAACAATTCATAAAAATGAGCAGAAACTCATACAGCGACCCAATAACCTACGTAAAGCTGCATGGGTTCTAGAACAATGCAAAGTCAGGAAAATCGACTTTGAAATATCTTTGATTTTCGGTCTACCAGGACAGACTGTAGAATCGTTTAAAGAATCAATTGCATGGTGTCTGGATCAAGGAGCTGAGACAATCATGGCCTTTCCATTGATGTTACTTAGAGGTACACCTTTACATGCAAACAAAAGCAAGCTTGGTTTGGTTGAATCTAATGAAATCAGTCATGCAGAAATCCCTCGTGTCCAAGAAGACATTACGCATGTTGTTTCCAGTCCGTCATTTACCTACGAAGACTGGAAAAGAATGTCCACCATTGCAGCAGACCTGCTTAAGCCACGGAGCATGAGCTATCAGGGATCTCCAGACTCAAAGATCAGCATGTAGTGAATAATATTCATGATTCAGAGCGCTTCAACAAATTTAAGCAAAATGTAAATTTTCATGATACGAATCTGTAAAAGTTACACTATTTAAAATCATTCATACGCTCGCTTTTGGAGCTTGTTGATAAGATAACGGGTGAGCCAGAAAAAAAGCTCCCATGTTGAAAATTCATAGCACCTACCAGGAGCAGTTCATCAATGTAAATGATTCGAATTCTAAGTAGAAGCCGAAAGATTAAAGTGTTTTGTGACTTTTCTCGCTGTCTTACCAGCACTAGAAGCATTGGTGGATTTAATTTGATAAACATTTTACGGCTGCAAAGTGACTGAAAAATGCCTAAAACATCAATCAAATTGTAAGGAATCTCCTTGCACGTAACAATCCGCAATGAGTGTTTCACCTCTCTCAAGAGTTATGTGACATCAGTTTTCAAACAGATAACTGAAGAGTTTCATTCCCATGGCAATTAATGTGCAGTGGACATCTCTAACCCATGAACAATTGCATTTTCCTGATTGATCTGTGCGAGGTGTCCTTTATGATTTGATCAGCGTTGTTGGCCTTTTTTCAGTCATTTTGCAACCATAAAACTTTTGAAAAGTTTAATTTACCTAACCTTCTAGTGCTCTTGAGACAACGAAAAAAATCACAAAAATACTTCAAATCTGTGAAGTACCCTTGGTGCTATGAATTTTCAGAATTGGGAACTTTTTCCGGCTCACTCGGTACATTTATAACCATACAGAAGTTTGTAAGCTTGTTAGCTTTCTCGAACTTGAAGTAATCGAAATTCGCTTTAACCGTTTTGAGTTTCGACTAGACCAAGAGCAAGAGCACTTTCCATATTCTGTTGAAAATAAACAAATCTAAAAAATTCCGGTGCCGCAGAGAGAATGGAAGGACATTTCTACCGCACAGCCCTAGCAAAAACAGTAGTAAAATAATTTCTAAAGAAACATAATTGCTTTGTAATGTTGCCCCTTCCTCTGCTTCTCTTTACAACTACAACAACAACCACTCACCACCGCCAAACAAGGACTCATACAAAGCTGTCAGAATCAAAACAGTTATTTTTTCAACGTGAAGAAAGCGCAGCAAAGAATACGAAGCAAGCGTCTTTCAAGTCACAACGTCCTTTTCAACCAACAGCCTCGTTTTGCAAATTTTTGGAAAGTTCACCATATGAAATTTCTAAAATGCCCTGGGGACGAGGTTGCTCTCAGGACACCAATATATAAAAATAAATTATTTATACTCAGATTAAGGCCTCCACCCTGGTACCAAGGATTAAAAATGACCGCTCGGAGCTCGGATATCATCTAAATATTTTTCAAGCAAAATAGTTTTACACCCCATTTCTTCTTTCTTCTTTTATTTATTTTCAGACTCTGGTACCAGAGGTATGGTCACGTTAGTATTTAGCACACAGCTCAAATCCTTGCTGGTTGCTGAAGCACGTACTAGAGCCTAATGAAAATATTAGGCTCTGGTACCCAGGGTACTGAAGCACGCTAAAGTCATCCAATTTCACGGTATTCAGCCAATCAAATAGCCGTTTTCCAACCATGTGATACCAAATTGGCCGTTCGAAATGAATTCTTGAGCATCCTCACGAAAGTTAGAATGGCCAAAAAGTTACAGCAATTACATGCAATTTTCTTTGATAAATCAGTAGAAAGTGGAAAATATCACATTGGGAGCCGAAGTTAAATCCATTTGCCGATCGAAAAATATTGACATTCGTTCAAACATTGATAAAAGTCGCTGCAAATAAGATATAAAGATAATACTCTCAGCGATTATGGATATTACCCTAAGCAATAACTCAAGCACTGTCCCTTCAATTACATCTCAAAATTGCAGCTGATTTTCAGCGATTTCTGCCAGAAGTGTGATCTGGGCCGAGACTTTTTACCGATTAAAACTCATTCGTTGTCCCTAAAAGGGCTTGGTCCAGAGCTAAATGATTCACTTACGAATGACTCAAGGATCAATTCGACTTCATTTTCCATTTAAATTTCTATGCAATTTCGTTTAAAACATCCAGTTCTGAGCAACTTCTTGCAAAGTTTTCTCGTTCCATATTTTCTCTGCAAGCGCCAGTAACATCTCAAAAACGTCTCACCGGTTGGCTTTGTGTTACAGACAATGCAATTCGATACAATTCATACATCCATGAATAATGGCATGCCTGATTTTGCTCCATTAGTTCTAATGGAAGCAAAACCGATAACATTTTTTTTAGCTGTATGGTTCATCAATGAGTAGATCTTACATGAAACAACAAAGAAACAAAAGTTTGTGGAAGAAATGTCTTTGTCAAATCTATTGATGAGTCAATACAATCAAACAAAAGAAGCAAAGCGGTAAACTTTCAGCAGAACAAAAAATTTAATTTTGTTGTTTTGTTTAAGATCCATACATTGGTGAACGAAACAGCCAAAAATTTTTTCATCCGCTAAAAAGTTTTTTTATCCAACTCATGACCTCACTGTCCAAAAGCTAGAAAAAGTGCCCCCCTTCCCCACAAATTTTTGGGACGGCGTCATCTTTGGCGAAACTCTTGGATAGAAGCTGTGCTCGTGATTTTTGTAGAGCATTTTCTGTGGTATTCTCGGGTCTCGGAACAGAGCTGTGCATTGGGTGTGCATTAAAGAAAATTTCTGCACTCACGCGGACTTGCTACAAGCCTATCTCTCTTTTAAATCCGAAATAGTCCGGAAATGCAAAAACTGAAAAATTGAGAAAAAAAGAAAAAGGAGAGGGGGAGAGGGAGAGAGAGGCCTCTCCCCCTCTCCTTTTTTCTTTGTTTTTCAGTTTTCGCATTTCCGGACTATTTCGGATTTAAGAGAGAGAGAGGCTTGTAGCAAGTTCAGCACTCATGTGGATTTTTACTTTGTATTTTCATACAAAGTAAGGGAGGAAAGAGTTATCACCAATACTGTCAGAAAGGAATCCTACCAGGAGTCATGGGACGTGTAAAAAGATTTTATTGGATCTAGAAATATAAATGTTAGCCCGGGGGAGGGGGCGATCATTTGAGTTTCCAAGATACGGAGTTGTGCCATTCAAATCGTAAAAGTAACAACCATAAATCCGGAGAACTTTCTCAAAAGTATACCCATAAATCTGGAGAATTTCCAGGAAATCATGCCCATAAATCTGGAAATGCCAAAACAGCTCACAAATAAATGAATTTTTACAGAAAACTATGCTCATAAATATGAAAAATACAAAAAATTGTTGAAAACCATACCCATAAATCTGGACTCTATCACAACTATAGCATGACCCTAAAAATGGCACAACCCTGTATCATGGACAAGCTAAGTTACCCCTGGACGTTACCCTTAATCAATGGCTTATCACTCTCAAATGTTCTTTTATATTCAGGGAGGAGTGATCGATCCCGGGTGCCAGCACGGAAGATTTTTGACAGGGGTGTGATACTTTTTCCTATTACTTTGTTGGGGTACGAAATATTAAGGGCATTTTCACGTGACCACTGCGAGACCTCTAACCTCCACTCCAATCCAACACGCCTTCGCCTTTCCCTTTCCTTTTGCCGCCCAAAGTTCATTACGAGGCTATCTACAGACGACACACTTCAACATATCAACATAAAGGACACTTCGAAGTCAAGAATCAGGCCAGGCCATTGATTGGATCAGAAAATAATTGCAGAGCACCGTTCAACACCCAAGGAAGTTATGGAAAATAAGTTAGGTAAGCGAAGTCTTCTCTGGGCACCCAAGTGTGAAATTTTTAGGCGAGCTAACAAAGCGATCTCATAAAGTGATTCTTAGGCCACACGCACACAATCACAGGTAAAAGAGTGGTGCAACCAGACGGAGTGTGCAATCAGACAATTTGTGCGCTAATGCTGTATTATTGTGCACAGTTGAAGGATCATTTACACAATAAGACGATCTGTGAGATAAGATGATAATAAGACAAAGTGAAGGGTCAGTTGTGAAATAAGACAAAGACGGACGAGCTATGAGATAAGATGGTAATAAGACAAACTGAAGGATCAGTTAGTTGTAAAATAAGACGATGATTAATCAACCTCAATCAACTTCACAGCATATGCTATATACAGTATATGCATATATGCATACCACCTTTTAGGATTCACCTTGAATCCATATACAATAGGCTCATGTTTTCAACGCTTTTTCACAATTTTACCCTTCAGCCGATCCCTGGCTTTCAGGCTTCAGATCCCGGAGTTATGTATACAATGAGGCTATACACTATGAAAAAAAATATTATATATATAAATTGACATAAATTGAACTGTAAAAGGCTGATAGCCTAAACAGAATTTTGATATGATATGATATATGTGCTCCAGCTAGAAGCTAGACCTACGTGTAAAACAGCTATAAAATGATGCTAACACGATACAAGTAGTGAAGAAGACATGGAATCTAATAATTTACGTAGTATATCAACGCAAATGGAGCTGATTGATTGATTGTAATGCATCCACAACAACATGCCCATAGCACCAAGAGGGGCAAATCACTGCTTGAAATTCCATACCTTCTCAAAAAATAATCACATTTTAATCACAAATTGACCACATCAATCATACAACAATGACATTAATCAGGAAATATCACCAGTCCTATTAATCACAAATGAATGTCTAACCATGTTTATTTGTTTACTTTTATAAGAAATGAAAGGATTGTCCCTGTCACCATTTCCCAAATTTATGTGAACACATTGTCAGATATGCAAACACAAGCTTGAGAACATGATCAGTACAACAGGGCAAGATTCTGAGTTCCCTCCGATGGAGCAAAAAGGAAAGCCTCATTCTTCTGTTACAGATAGTGAAGCTGGTTTCTATCTCAGTGAACTACAAGGTCATGGATTGTATGACTTTGAAAACCCAAAAAGCTGTAATTTTGAATGCATTACCCAAAACCCTAGCACAAAAAATGGCCAAACCCATAACCCGTGACAAATCTCAAAACCCAAAAACCTGTATGATTTAAACATAAATCCTGAAAACAGAGGACTGAAATCTGCCTAAACTACAACCTTTGAAACTCCAAAGGTCCCCTTTAAATCTCTAAGAATCAATAATTAATCACAAAATAATCACATGTGATTATTAATCTTGTGTATACACCATTTTTGTTGGGGATACGAATTACCATGTTCAAAGCAACGGTTATCCCCCAAAAAGGAAACCTTTGATCTTGCACAGAAAGTATGCTTGGTCTGTGAAAAGAATATGGGCGGAGAAACCACAATCTAAAGAAGGATAGGCAAAGAAACAAAGAGATTCTAACACATGGTAATAGGCTCCTCAGCTGTAGATCTGCTTTGAACATTACCAGCATAACAAAAGACTCAGACAAAAGGGGCAGTCCTCAGTATACTCAACAAATTTGCAGGAGTGATTTGCCTCTCAACCAGTGCAGCCAAGCCTGAGAGTGAAAGATGCTGGGGATGTTTAATGGTAGAAGGATCGGGCCCATGGGAGTGTCTATTCAAGCTCCAAGAATCCCCCATGCACTTATATTCAAGCACGCCATGCAGTGAGTTTCAAGCATGCACTTTTATTTCGAAATTTACCAATCACTTGTTTGCAATCATCTGTGTGTGAATTGTAATAATTGTTAGTGGAAAGTTTGCTTTCAGGGTCAACTGCTAGACAGTGCTAAATTCTCGTGCTAATTCTTTTCTTATTTACAAACTTGATTATTCATTGTAGGGAACATTGTGTCATAAATGAGAAGGTAATAAAGTGTAAAGGGTGCTTGTTCACTCATAACAGACCATATTAATGAAACAGGTCATGCTGCATCATTTGAAAATTTTTTGTATTTTAGACAAAGACAACAAGAATGTCCATGTCACTAATACAACAGAGCCTGCTAATCTTGAGGCCCCACCTGACACTTATTCAAAAAAACTTTCCTATAGACCATCCTGCTTCTTAAAAAAGAAATTTGGATCAGATCAAGTGCCCAAATCTGGTAAATTTGTGAATAAAGAAAACAAAAGCATGACCCCCATCCCATTCTCTGTTTAACAAAGCAAGCTGTGGCAAGAAGTTCCTTTGGATTTCAGAACACTTTTTAGAGAGTTAATCAGTGATAACTTCATTCAAAGCTAATAAGAAATGATTTAGTTCATACACAGGGAGTTTATGTGCCTTCTGGCCTCTCTCATTGTTTTGTTCATTGTTAATTGATTCTGTTGTGTAACAGTTACAACTTAAGTGCGAGCATGCAAGGGTTTTGTTTTTGCTAGGTTGAAAATCAAAGTTGCTGGTTTCAACTGTTGTGATTCAGTGACCTTCACAAATTACCAGATCTAGATGCTTGATCCAAATCTCTTTTTTAAGAAGTATAAAAGGTCTAATACCATTGTGTAGTGTCATTTTTAAATCTCACTGGGCTTTCTTCACTCATCTGAAAAATTGTTTAGTTTACCTTCAGTTGCTTTTCCTTATTCAGAAATTGCATGATCCCTACTTTAATTAATGCATTTCTTATCAATTATTTGCAGTATAAAATCTTTCACTTCTACTTTTCATGCAGGCTTAGGTTGTGACAAGCTACTGTACCTTGAAACATCCCTATAATATCATGGCCTAGTCCAGTCATTTCGTTAATAACTGGAATCTTGATTTTACACTGATTTTTGTCTTTTCTGAAATGACCCCCAAGTAGCCTGCTTGCAGACTTTACATAAATATGTAATGTCTGCCTAATAATGCACAATTTACTGCTTTGAACAGTCAGCTGAGCCAGTCCCGCACATGTCTGCGGGTAAAGCAATAATGCTTTTGAGGATGTAGGAACAATCAATTATACAGATGTGCCATCCGGGACAATGCATTCTTCTGAAGAATGTTTTCCAGGAACGCAAAAAGACTGTTTATTCAAAGAAAAACAGTAAATCAGGCGTCATTACACAGACCATTTTACTAATACGAATCTCATGTTCAAAATAGTCAATAATCTTAACTCATAACTGATGTTTTTAATTTATTCTTCAAGCTGTTCCTGCAAAGGTCAAGGTGGAGGCAGACAATTCACAAAATGCGAAGCAAAAAGTTAACGAAGCTGCTGATTCAGTCAACTGTGAAATATGTGGGCAATACTTTACGCAAAGATGGGTTTTAAAAAATCATCTGTTCCGAGTGCACCGTGTGGACAAACGATTTCGTTGCAAGGAGTGTGGAAAATATTTTGTTGTCATAAACAGCTTTAAAAGTCATGTGTGTCCAAGTAAATCGGCAGCATGTAAGTGTCATATGAGTGGCGAATATTTTGATGATAAGGGCAGTCATGTTTGTGTCGACCAAAATATACTGGAAACTCATCAGTGTCATGCTTGTGAAGAATGTTTTGATGATAGTGACAATGCTGCTAAAAGTCATGTCTGTGCAGAAAATATTAAACTGAAAATCTATAAATGTCGTATTTGCGGGAAATATTTTAATGATAACTCTTTGCTACAAGAACACTCCGTTCTGCATACAGAAACTCAGGAGCAGGACTCCAAAGAGAGTAATGAAAGAGTGGGTTTCAATGATTATCATACTCGTGAAGAGCAGTCTACTCAGCCAAAATCAAATTTGTCGCTTATTGATGAAAAAGGAGAGGATTTTGATGAAAGAAGCAAGAATATTGCTCAAGAGAGTCAAGACTCTGCCACTAAAGACTTGGATGAAATTTCACTGGAATGTCATGAGTCGATGGACGATGAATTTCTAGACAGACTAGAGGCTTCAGCTGAGGTTGGGGTGCCATTTAAATTTGTAGCCGTTCAGGATGAACGGTATCCGAAATGTCCGGTTGAAGGACCCAGACTGCGAATTTACCGCTACGTATTAAGTCAGCAGATAATGGTGCCCAATGATAAAAAGGCTGATAATCAGTCCAGCGGCTACAAGTGTGAAATTTGTGGAAATAGCTTTCATCAAGTGGACGTCCTTAAAGATCATATGCGTAACATTCACAGGAGACGTCACTGCCATTTCGATTTCAAAAGCACTCAAACTCAGCCATTGAAAGAAAAAAGGAAAATAACTAAGAATCGCAAGCATAAAAATCGTGCAAATTTGACATGGGTGAGAAAACTGGCGGAGGACAGTACCTGGAAGGTGGATCACCTTGCAGGCGGAAAATATGACTATACTTTTGAAGAGAAAGAGAGCAATCCGATCAAAGTAGGATGGGACCAAAAATATCAATGCGCCGTTTGTTTCAAGATCCTTTCAGATTCAGTCACCCTTAGAGACCACCTCAGAGAGGAACATAAAGCGGGACAAAAACCTTTGGAGTGCTATATTTGTGGCTACACAACGAAGCGCAATTTCATGCTTTTAAGGCACATTCGCATTCATGAAGGCATAAAGCCTTATAAATGTGATCTATGCCCAAGTGCCTTTTACGATAGGTGCAGACTTGTCAAGCATAAATGGACGCACAGTGACTCGAGGCCCATTCATTGTGACATTTGTGGAATGGGTTTCACGGAGAATCGACGTCTAAAAACGCATTACTATACACACACTGGAGAACGGCCCCATAAATGCGATATCTGTGGAGCTGGTTTCCCTGACAAGGCCTATTTGAGAGAACATAAGTTCAAACATAGGGAGAAAATGCCTTTTGAGTGCAAACACTGTGGCAAGGGGTTCGCACGCAAGTCTTGTCTCATATCTCATTTCAAATCTAAAAAGGAATGTGCGGTCATTTCAATGGAAATATCAGAGGAAATTTTGAAGGACAAACTAGAAGATAGTGGCAACCTTTCTGAATTTAGATGTCGTATTTGTAAGGAAACATTCGATGACAAATCTGATCTCACTATGCACCATATTACTGTTCATAAAAGTGTCAGTGCAGTTTTACACAAATCATACACATGTCGGGAATGTGGACGTGAATTCAGCCAAAGAGGTAGCCTTAACATGCACATTGCAAAACACGATAAACCTAGGCAATGCAGCAAATGCTTGCTATTTTTCAGCAATGAAGAGAGCTTGACTGAACATAGCAACACTGTTCATTGTTTTCCTTGTGAAGAAATAAAAATGGCTGCTGTGGTCCGTGTTAAAGAAGAGCCAGTAGATTGAACCGTAGTCAGTAGAGGTAGAATATAAAGATAGAGGGATAGAAATTATCATGATAGGGGGGGGTCACTGGGGGGTATCCGATTCCGCATTTCCGCAATTTTTCTGCCCTATTTCCGCAAATCCGCAGAAATAAATTAGCTATTTCCGTTGTTTGTTGGGCCTGTGAGCCATGTCTTCCTGCGTCATATATTTAATCGCAACATGATCAACGAAAGCACACCATTTTCTTTTATTTTGCACGTGACCGATCACATGAAAGCAGTCTTGCTGTCATCATGAGTAATTGTTTCGCTCAAAAATTTTATTGTTGTTGTTGTTGTTGTTGTTTTTATTAATGTGGCTATTGTCTCCAGATCTTCGTGATGTGTATTGTTTTCATTTGTTTTAGTGCCTTTCAGTGAATTTTGCACAATATTTTGACGAAATGAGCATCAAATCTGCTATTTTTTAGCAAGTAATATTAAATTTGCAGAAATATCCGCATTCCGCAAAAATGCAGCCAATATCCGCAATCCGCAGAAATGATGATTGGTTTCCGCATTTCCGCACCCAAAACAGCCCGATATCCGCTATCCGCAAAACCCCAGTGACCCCCCCCCCCATGATAGCGTATTGATGGATGTGGATAATTTTCTATGAGCCCGTTAAACACGCTGGACCAAATTGTTGTTGTTACCGACCGACTCATATTGGCTTGGTACCGGTACCCCTACGTTTGGTACCTGGTTCCACCACCTTTGCGAAATGTTTTACCAGGTAACACCCGTAAAACGTAAGGTAGCCTCGTTCAAACGTAAGATCAAATCATGGAATGGAGATGATTGTAATTGTAATATCTGTAATTAGCTGAATCTGTAAATAATGTATTTTTGTAAATAGTTGGTTTGAATTAGCTGCTCTATTCTTAGAGTAAACTATGTTGTTATACCCAACTTCAAATAAATTCTTTATTATTATTATTATTATTATTATTATTATTATTATTATTATTATCATTATTAGTATTATCATTATTATTATTATTATTATTATTATTATTATTATTATTATCATTATTAGTATTATTATTATTATTATTATTATCATTATTATTATTATTATTATTATTATTATTATTATTATTATTATTATTATTATTATTATTATTATTGTTATTATTATTATTATTATTATTATTATTATAAGAAACAAAACCATCATCAAAAATTAATTATTATTATTGGTGATGGCCAACAGGATGGACGTGTCGTGAGACGCTCCTTCTTCTTGTGATTCATTTAATGGTAATCCGTCGTAGCTGCCGCCGAAAATGCTGCCTTGTATATCACCAGAATCTTAGCATCAAATGCAATTGATACAGAAACTGAAGAATTACGCAAAAGATGCCATCAAAGCAGGGAAAGTCATTCGTCGTGAGTGTGAAAACGCTGCATGGATTAGGCCACTTGATGAATTTGCCTCCAGCCTAAATGAACATGAGTGGATGGAATTTGAAAAACAAGAAAGGGCCTTTCGTCAGTCTTTGAGCAGTAGGGGAGTATTTTATGATAAATTTATCTGCAAGGGAGATTTTAGCAAATGGAAAAGGGTCTTGAAAGTCATCACTGGAATATTCGTGAAAGGTGGGGAATTTCAACAACAAAATTTCAATGGCAAGCCATGGAACTTGAATCTTTGCAAATATTGTTTACGTATTTTGAAATCGTTACCAAGGGAACCGTCCCTTGGTGATTACAGAGATGAGTCAATATTGTTGCAGTTAGAAAAGCAGTTGTCTTATGTTAATAAAACAATACAGCCATTCTTTTCACTCAGACAAGGCGTGTTCACGGATGATACAGTTTCCCGAAGTAAATTAACAGATCTTTGGCTGCATAAAAGAAAGAAGGCAATTCAGATTATAAAGAACGATTGCAGATGGCCAAACAAAACACAAGTAGAAATTGATCAAGCGCGAACAGAAGCGTTCTATCGAAATGAAAAATTGTTTCTTTTAGAAAGTGATACAACAAACGAGGAAGAACTATCCCTTGCTGACGACAACGAAAATGATATCGAAGAAGTTAGGCCATTTAATGAAAAAGAAATTGAGGATGTTGTGAAAATATTGCCCAATGGAAAATCAGCGGGGCTGGATGGAGTTGTGTATGAAGACATAAAGAGAGAGTTTAGTTCAATTAAAACTGATATTGTGGGCATATTTAATACAAGTTTAAAGAATAGGAAAGTACCCTCCGAATGGAAGCATGATATTGTGCAAAGAATTCCGAAAAAGAATTATAACCCCGAAGACCTAACGACACTTCGTGATATATCTTTATCGTCTGTCATTTACAAATTATTTTCGCGTTGCATCATAAACAGAATTTTGCCCTTCATCGAGCCGCAAATCGAATTTTGGCAAAGGGCTTTTCTTAAAGGAAGAAATAGGCAAGATTTAATTTTTAGCCTGAAAACAGTGTTGGATGACTTTAGACACATAAGCACGAAGCTCCACATTCTATTCATCGACTTTGCAGATGCGTTTGGCAGTATCAAGCATAAAGAGATCACAACCACATTGTCTGAATACAACATTCCGACTGTGTACTGTAAGATTATTGAGCACATATATGATCGCTCCAGCTTTCAAGTTATTTGTGGAAACAATTTGACTCAGAAAATTTACATCACAAGGGGCACAAAAACAGGTGACCCTTTAAGCGTTATGATTTTTCTAGTTATAGTGGATAAAGTACTAAAACCAGCGTACAGTCATGCCCTGGTTAGTATGAATATAGAAAATGAAAGGAAAATTAGGCCAATTCCAATTCAAGCATATGCAGACGACATTGCAATGGTAACATATGACTTAAAACTGCTTAAAGAGATGATAATGAAATGTGAGCCACTCTTTGATCAAGCTGGTTTGAAAGTAAAGGCATCTAAGTGTGCGTTATTTTATGAACGAAGGTCTGGTAATGAAAGATTAACGCCCCAGGCCCCACTGCAGCAAGTGTACCAGGCCCAGTCCCCCTCCCTTATGTCTGAATAAAGCAGCCATATGTAGGTCCAGGGATCTCGCTCATGCGTCACGCTATTCACTTGTTCACATTCCTGCTCGGAGTCAGCCGTACAAGTTCTTACTCGTATTTGTTTTCCTCATCGGAAATTTACTTTACTCGCTATATAATGATGGCTTCGCACGACAAGAGTTCGTCTGCCACCCGTCCAAGAGATCGCAGGGATGCTCGTCGCACGCTAGCAGGCTGGAAGAACCTATCGAAGACGGAGCTAAGAGCCAAGGCCCAAATGTATGGCGTCGAACAGACAGGAAAGAAAGAAACGATCGCCTTGCGACTTTACAGCCTTTTTGACGTTGTAGCAACTGATAATGAATCGAATGAACCTGAAGCAAATCCCGTGGCGGGACCTTCATCATCTGGTGAACGCGAGGGTTTACAACCGAATCAGCCCCAAACTCCGAACCAAGGAAGTTCAATGGTTACATTTAGTCTCGACGATTTGAAGAAGTTGATGCAGGAAGTAGCCGAAAAAGCTAACCAGCCACGTGGAGGGAATGATCCTTACCCTGGTGTTCTCCAGCTCTCGCCGACATCCACAATCTCCCACCCACAAGGCCCAGAAACCCCCCAGCCAACCGTCCAGCCAGCCACCCAGCCGACTGCCCAGCCACGTCCTGCCCCAACAGCCGTCCTTGAGCCTCCAACAGCCACTGCCGCCACAACAGCCGCCGCAGTCCCACATAATACATTACATCAAGGTAACATTGAGTCTCTTTTTCATTCACCACTTAGCTCTCTGCCCCCACTCTCCCCAAAGTTGATAAAAGCAATGAAAGCGAAAGAGTACATTGATTTAAACACTTTACTACCTAACTCTTTATATGACACAACTGCCAACCAATCTTACAGCCTTCAAGTCCAACCAGGGGCAACTGGGGATGAAACTGTGTCATTGACGCAAACTCGCCGCACCGCCCAAAAAATCACCAACTTCATATCCTGGCTGGAAGCCTGGAACGTTTTCATAAGAGGCATGGTGCACTTTCATCCTCACCTCGCCCCCGATTTATTAGCATACCAAGAATCCTTCTCCGCCCTAAGCCGCAATTACCAGTTCCAATCTTGCTACAAATATGACATAGCATTTCGAATGAATGTGGCAAGGAACCAGTATCTGCCCTGGTCGCGGCTCGACGAATATGCTTTCAACCGTTTCTTGCGTTGTGCACCACCCTCCCAGCCCCTAGCATGTTTCAGATGTCACATGTCTGGCCATTTTGCTGCAGATTGCCCATCCCTCAAGTCACGGGATAATGTTTCGCACCCCGGTCAAAGCATGTCCACCCAAGCCTATTCCTTCAACGGCCAGCCGCCCTTTCGTGCAAAACACCCCTTTTATCAAGCCCCTTGCCGGCATTTCAACGCCAACAATTGCCGTGACCAAAACTGCCGCTGGCCCCACATCTGCAATCGATGCCGCGGCCCTCACCCAGCAACAAATTGCCCAAGGCTTAAACAATAACTTCAACCCATTACCCGCCTTTTCAAAGACTCCTGTTAATGCAAACCTTTTACGTAAGGAATTAACTGCTTATCCTGACCAATTCTTTGTTGACAATTTGATCATCAGTTTCGAGCACGGTTTTTCAATTGGCTATTCAGGCCCGGAATTTTGTAATATTGCACCTAATTTGCAGTCTGCCTCTTCAAATCCAACAGCGATCTTCAATTGCATATCTGAGGAGTTAAAGCAGAAACGGATGTCGGGCCCTTTTACTAGCCCACCATTGCCAAACTTTCGTACGTCACCCATCGGTGTGGTTCCCAAGAAAGACAGCAATAAATTTCGTATGATTACTGACCTGTCCTCGCCAAAGGGCATTTCGATCAATGACTTTATAAATGATTCCGAAGCTTCCGTAGCTTTCAACAATTTTGATTCAGCTGTTTCCATCGTGTCCAGCCTGGGAAGGGGGGCACTCATGGCCAAATTGGACATAAAGAGTGCATTTCGTATCTGTCCGGTAAGACAAGAGGACTGGCATTATTTAGGTTTCTCGTTTATGGGTCTCTATTTCGTCGACTTATGCCTACCGTTTGGCCTTCGCTCCTCTGTGGAGCGCTTTACACAGTTATCGGACTCTCTTCTTTGGATCATGAAAAACAACCACAAAATAGTAAACTGCATTCATTATTTGGACGACTTTTTCTTGGCTGGACCCCCGTCTTCACCCCAGTGTCATGAAGAAATGCAAAAGACAATATCATTGTTTAACAACTTGGGCGTTCCCTTGGCTCCTGAAAAAATCGTAGGCCCACTAACTAAGCTCACATTCCTGGGGATAGAAATAGACTCACAAACAATGTCACTGAGGTTACCAGAAGACAAGCTATCCACCCTCGTGGCAATGCTACAGAAATGGTCGAATTTGAAAAAATGTACGAAAAGAGATCTGCTTTCATTGATTGGAAAACTTTCGTTCGCCTCTAAAGTGATCCCATCCGGTCGAATGTTTATCAGACGCCTCATAGACTTATCAACGACTGTCGAAAGATTGTCCCATCGAATCTCCCTGAAGCAATTCTGAAGCAAAGAAGGACATCTCTTGGTGGGCGAAATTCCTACCCACCTGGAACGGAAAGTATAAAATTCTTGATTCATCAACCACCCCCTGCCACCAGTTACATATTTATACTGACGCTTCAGGGGAAATAGGGTTTGGGATCTATAACAATGGTCGATGGGTATCTAAAACATGGCCGAATGAACACAAACAAAAATCTATCCAATGGAAAGAGATCTTTCCCGTCTACGTTTGTTGTTACTTGTGGGGCAAAGAATTCCACGGAAAACGCTTACTTTTTCACTGTGATAACCTGGCTGTCGTGAACATTTGGTCCGCCCAGTCATGCAAATCGCCAGAAATTATGGCTGTTTTGAGAAAACTTTTCTACATAGCAGCACAACATGAATTCACTGTTAACATAAAACACATACCAGGAGTAAACAATGTCTTAGCAGACTGCCTTTCTCGTTCCCAGATAAGAAAATTTTTCACACTGGCGCCCTCGGCGAAATCCCACCCAGCAGAAGTCCCAGACGAACTCTGGAAAGTTTAGAACAAGACAGTCGCTTCCTTCAATTTATGTCTATTGCCAATTCGTCGAGAAGAGTATATGCCCAAGGTCAGTCTAGCTTCAGTTCATTCTGTTCTGGTTTGCAAATTCGACCTTATCCTCTGTCACAACACAATTTGTGCCTGTTTACCACCTACCTGGCCCGGACTTTGAGTTACTCTACAATCCGGACATACTTAGCTGCTGTCCGCTTTCGAAACATAGAACTAGGTTTCTACTCAAACTTCGAACCCATGCAAAATTTGCAGATGCTACTGCGTGGGATTAAACGCGTCAAAGGCATATCACTAAGGCCCAGCCGCCTGCCAATAACGTTAAACATCATGAAAATCTTGAAGTTGAATTTGAGAAAAACACCTCTTTGCGTGCAAGACAAACTCATGCTCTGGGCTGCGTTCACAACAGCCTTTTTTGGCCTATTGCGTTCCTCTGAATTTTGTTGTGAAAGCAAATCCACTTATAACCCGAATTCAACACTACTCCTAAGGGACGTTATCCTAAGTGAAAACGTGGCAAAGATACAAATTAAGGTTTCAAAAGCCGATCCTTTCCGGAATGGTCACGAAGTTCGCCTCGCAGCATCCCAGTCATCTGTCTGTGCATTCCGAGCACTCAATAAATACATGACGTTTTGCTCTTGCCCAACTGCCCCGTTGTTTGCCTTCAGTGACTCAACGTATCTCACTCGTCAAAGAGTGACGAAGTCATTACAGAGCCTATTAGGCCCAAGTTTTCCTGATGTCGATCGATATTCGTCCCACAGCTTCAGGATTGGTGGTGCAACATCCGCAGCAGCAGCAGACTTACCAGACTGGCTGATTAAAACTCTTGGCCGTTGGTCAAGCAACTGCTACGAACGTTATATCCGTAACCCTACAAACATCATAGATAATGTTCCTTATATTCTAGCTCATCGTTAGGTTCGTAAGTCACATAGGGCCCACCTCCCTTTTAACACAGGGTTAGCCAGCTCCGGGGCGTATCTTGGCGTATCTTGGCGGTTAGGCCACCAAATCTGGTGGCGAAAGGTAGTTTAGAAATATGTAGGCCTGAGAATCTCATCACCTAATTTAAGCCAGTTTCTGTATTTTCCGTAGTTTTTCGTGGCTCTCGAGGAGTCGCCACCGTTAAAGCAGTTTTTTATATAGGGACATGTCTTAGAGCCTTCTGTGCAGGACTACAGAGGACCTGAGGGCAGGCAACCCCTGCAGCTGGCCTCTCAAGTACCTGCAATGGGAGACCAAAACTGAATTTAGCATTAAAAGTTGGGGTCATCGATACCTCGGGTACTTCATGGCAGGACAAAACGTACCTCTCATGCTGACCCAGGGGATCACAGTTACAAACGATAGCTTAGTACATTTTATGCCTGATACGACCCCAAGAGCTGCCAAAAAAGTATATCTGGTGTTTCTGAGTCTATCTGCGGTTTGGACTTTAGGGGTTTGGGGGGCCGCAGGGGAGTTAATCCACGATTTACGGAGTAAATGAAAGATTAACGCCCCAGGCCCCACTGCAGCAAGTGTACCAGGCCCAGTCCCCCTCCCTTATGTCTGAATAAAGCAGCCATATGTAGGTCCAGGGATCTCGCTCATGCGTCACGCTATTCACTTGTTCACATTCCTGCTCGGAGTCAGCCGTACAAGTTCTTCCCTCCCGCCCACCCCTTTTATTAGGGTTGGTTTCTCGCCACAGCGGGTCCCTATCTACCCTCTAAGCCCGCACGGGTCGTATTGGCTATTGCTACAAACATTAAGCCCCGACTCCCTACCCCGTTACTCTTCATGGCCCCACAATCAGCTTCACCAATTTCAGGTAACAGTTCTGTCTCTATCCTAGCCTACCCGGGCGGTTAGGCCACCAAATCTGGTGGCGAAAGGTAGTTTAGAAATATGTAGGCCTGAGAATCTCATCACCTAATTTAAGCCAGTTTCTGTATTTTCCGTAGTTTTTCGTGGCTCTCGAGGAGTCGCCACCGTTAAAGCAGTTTTTTATATAGGGACATGTCTTAGAGCCTTCTGTGCAGGACTACAGAGGACCTGAGGGCAGGCAACCCCTGCAGCTGGCCTCTCAAGTACCTGCAATGGGAGACCAAAACTGAATTTAGCATTAAAAGTTGGGGTCATCGATACCTCGGGTACTTCATGGCAGGACAAAACGTACCTCTCATGCTGACCCAGGGGATCACAGTTACAAACGATAGCTTAGTACATTTTATGCCTGATACGACCCCAAGAGCTGCCAAAAAAGTATATCTGGTGTTTCTGAGTCTATCTGCGGTTTGGACTTTAGGGGTTTGGGGGGCCGCAGGGGAGTTAATCCACGATTTACGGAGTAAACAATTGGTATAAGGGAAAAGGTGACAAAAAGCCAGCCATTAAAGTTCAAGGAGAATCAATAGAAACGTACAAGAGATCCAAATCGTATAAATATCTAGGCAAGTCGTTTACCATAGCAGGGGAAGACGAAAAACAAGTCAAGGACTTTATTAAAGAATTTAAAGGTATAATTGATAAAATCAAGGAATGTACGCTCCCTATTCCTTTAAAACTCAGTGCTTTCAATAACATGGCTTTAGCAAAGATTTCACACCACTTTGAAAACACAAAGATAGAAGAAAAACAGCTTGAGGAACTGGATACAAAGATTACGAAAACTGTTAAAGAAATGTTTGATTTATATCCCAAGAGCAGTGACAAGATATTTTTCGTCAACAGACTACTTGGGGGGCTTGGGATAAAAAGACCATCAAATGTATATAGGGCAACACGTTTATCTAATTTGATAAAAATGCTGAATCACGATGAGGAGAGCATACGGTATCTGGCAAGAGAATCTTTGGAATTAGACATGAAATCGCGAGGGGTTAGACAGACAGATAGCGAAATCAATTTTCTAGGTTATGCATTAGATGCTAACCGGAGACTAGCCAAGACAAAAACATATGGAGGCAACTCTGATTGGCCGGATCTACTTTTTCATGCTAATAAGTTTAATGGATCAATTATATACAAGGATGGCTTTGCTGTGGTTGTCGTTAATGGCAAGGAGCTGAATAGGAAAGATTTAAAAAGAGAAATCGAGGGAGAATTAGAGCAACAGGATATCATTAAGAGCTGTGAGCTCCAAATGCAGGGAAACTTTATAGGAATGGAGAATATAGACAAAAAGATTTCGCATCAAGTTTATTACGGATGGAAGCTGTCTGACAGCTTAGTCAAGTTTATTCTACGTGCACGTATGAATCAAATCCCTTGTAACCAGCTAATTCATATGTGGAATAAGGATCACGATAAAAGATGCTCAATGTGCAATGAAAGGACTGAATCAATGGCACACTTAATGAATTCCTGCAGAAACTACAAAGATTTATATTCGCGTAGGCACGATCGGGTCGTAGAATTCCTAGAGCAAAAAATCCGAAAAAAGAATTCAACATCAACGTTATTTGTCAACAAAATGGTAGAAACAGCTTTCCCACATATCAAAAACGCATTGCAACAGCTAAACCAAAGGAAGCCTGATATATTAGAGATAAAAGTGAACGGGAGAGAATGCGAAATTGTTGAAGTCACTGTCTGCTTTGATTTGTATATGGATACATCTTATCAAGAGAAAAGAAATAAGTATCAACCAGTGATAAATTTACTGAATCGACATGGAATTGCGACAAGTATCAGTGTTATGTGCTTTGGATCACTTGGGACCGTACATAAGAATGTAAGAGGAAACTTGAAAAGGCTAGGACTGTCAGGGGAAGAGGCAAAAGAGACAATGAAGTGGTGCAGTGTATCAAACATGATTTGTGGTAGCATCATATGGCGAAATAGGTGCAAAAAAGTGCATGGACAGTAGGACTGCTGACTTCTGGTGATGTGCAAGGAACATATTTGACTATAAGACATTTATTACAGTTTGTTCTTAATTTGTCAAATCATATCCGATATTATAAGAAACAAAACCATCATCAAAAATTAACAGAAAAAGAAAATAAAAAGAAACACAACTGTTAAAAAGTGGATCTGTTGGATCTGTTTATAAGAAAGGAAGCGACTTACGACCTCAGAGTAAATGACCTTTTACAGCTACCTACAGCCAGAACTGTTTTAAACGGCTTAAATTCAATTGTCTTCAGAGGCAGTATTCTGTGGAACGCTATATCTAATGAGGTAAAGTCCAGTCAATCCATAGCCGCGTTCAAACGTAACATCAAATCATGGAATGGAGATGATTGTAATTGTAATATATGTAATTAGCTGAAACTGTAAATGATGTATCTTTGTAAATAGTTGGTTTGAATTAGCTGCTCTATTCTTAGAGTAAACTATGTTGTTATACCCAACTTTAAATAAATTCTTTATTATTATTATTTTTATCATTATACCCCTCTGGTACCACGTTACCACTGCCCTATCATACCTCCCCCCCCCTGTATGTTATCCATCTCTTACCCAATCTTTTCACATATCTTGAGTTTTGCAGTGATCCTGCTAACTGTAAATCCAAGATAAATCTTGGACAACATATTAAATGATAGTGCTAGGCCTTCTGAATTTAGGTGTGTCGTATTTATAAGAAGAGATTCGATGGCAAATACGACGGATACGACTTTACTGTGTAACCATATATCACTGTTCGTAACAGTGGCAGTGCAATCGGGAATGTAGACAGGATTTAGCCAAAGATGTAGCTATTCTTAACATGCATATTGCAAATCACGACACCTAGACATTGCAGCAAAATGCTTACATGTGTTCAGCGATGAGGAGAGCTTGACTAAACATATCAACATTGTTCATCATTTTTATTGCGAACATAGATACGCAGGTCTCGCTGTTTTGATTGCATATGCAACCAATCAAATGAACAGATGCATTTTCGAGCCACATTTTTGTTACTGTTGTTCAGTGTGGGGAAGCTGCGTTGAAACAAGATTGAAGGCGTTGCAAAAATTGCAAAGTCGGGCCGCAAGAATTGTCTCCAATATAGCAGTTATGATACATCTGCAACGGTTTTGATTAAGAACCGTATCTGGCTTACTGTCACCGATATGATTAAAAATGAAACAGCTGCGGTGACGTATCAAGCAATAACTGGTCTTACACCTTGCTAACTTTCAAATTTTTTCACAAGAAAAACTGACCGAAATATTGAAATTAACTTAGGAAATGCAGCAAATGATCTTTACATCCCTAGAATAACAACTTGGAAAGGACAAAAACGATCTCTTTCGTGGTGCTAAAACCAAGAACGAACTTTCGTCGCGTCGGATATAAAAGAAGCAAATTCGCTTGATTCGCTTAAATGCAGACAGGATTTAGCCAAAGATGTAGCTATTCTTAACATGCATATTGCAAATCACGACACCTAGACATTGCAGCAAAATGCTTACATGTGTTCAGCGATGAAGAGAGCTTGACTAAACACATCAACATTGTTCATCATTTTTATGGCGAACATGGATACGCAGGTCTCGCTGTTTTGATTGCATATGCAACCAATCAAATGAACACCATTTGCAGCCTACTGGTTGAATGTAATATTTCGTTTCATTTTTGATTTCATTTCATTTCATCAAAGTTCCAGCTATTAACTAATATACAATAGATCTACGGGAGCTAAGCGTGTGTACAAGATTTAAGATACAAGCTTATGATGCTACTTTCTACCGAATTAGTAACAAGTTTGTAGCTTCGGACACCTAGAAAGAACTCTAACGAGTTTTCGAGCTAGGTGCCCGTTGCCTCTGTCAAGCTAACATTTAACAATATTAAGGAACATGAAAAATATTTTTTTAACATTAATGCTAAAAGAAATAGCAGAAAAAGGGAAAAACTCTTCTGCTACTTATGATCATGGTCATATTGGAGTTTAGTCAGTTTCAGGTGTTACATATGGAAGATTCAAAGGAGAAGTTGATTGATTTTTGATGGTAGTTATCTAGTAGCCGTGTTTGTATCTTTTATAAAATTTTGTTTGTGGTTTGTTGTGAGTCTTGTGACTTTTGCCTGAGATAAGTGGCCTGCAGTTGCTTGTCTCGTTTGAATGTTATGCCTTGAATTAAATAATTGGAAGAGCTTTTTAAGATGTTCCTCTACCTTCCCTTTCGATGTGTAGTGCATGAACTTAGCGCACTCAAGCTTGTAGCAATCATCTACCAGATGTAGTAGGCCATACGATTTGAAAAGGAGTGCACAGCATACGGCTAAAATCTTTCAAATCTTTAAAAAGGTGGGTGTAAAATTGTATCATATTTTTCTTTGAATTCATGTGCTAGAAAGGAACTTTGGGTAATTTGCTGTAAATCTACCGTGGCAATTTTTTGATATATTGATTATTTTCAAAATGGCGGCATTTTGACCTATTTTGCAAAAATTCATCGAAAATTTTGAAGAAATTAAAATCATCGTAAATCTTAAATTAATCGAGAGAAATTGATACAATCTTCCAGATAACCATTGTTTATGAAGGTCTACAACATTGGTTAAGGATTTAGAAATTTGATGACGTCACAGCCTCAATACTAATAAATGCCACCATTTTGAAAGTAGTCAAGGTATCAAGAAATTGCCACGGCAAATTTATTGCGAATTACCTGAAGTTCCTTTTAAGCACTTTAATTCAAAGAAAAATGCAATAGAATTTTTCACCGACCTTTTCAAAAGATTTGAGCTCTATGCTGGAGTGCACTCAACGACCAAAACTATGTAGATTGGTGAAAACTGCAAGCCTATAGCCTTACATTTTGCCGAAAATTTGGAATCCTAGAAAAGCGGCACTTTTTGGTGAAAACTGCAAGCCTATGGTTTTTTAGCCTCAGAATTACCATCATTTTCCAAAATAATGCCGACTAGATATTATTTGAAAGAGTTTAGAGAGCGGAACTGGATCCTTGAAACAGTTATAAAATTTTGCTTTCTTAAGGGGTCTTACTCCCTCGGGAATTTTTGAAAATTGTTTGTTTTATTTCATTATTTGTCTTGTAAAAAAGTTTGGTTTCTAATGAAACTGTGATGCCTTCTGATTAGGAATCTGCCAGCAGAATACGGCAAAATGTGTTCCTTATAAAACAGTGAGCTTTGGAAAAGCCCCTGATCAAGGTTATTTACTTACAAAATTACGCGCTTAAACCTAAACTAACCTAATACAAGCGCTTATCTAAAAAGTCGAACTAAAGTGCACAGGATGAAAAATAAAAATGAATAAAATAAAGACTGGATCCCGTCCGGAAGAAGCTAAAACGTGCAGTAGATTCACAGGCCTCAAAAAAACAAAACGAACATAAAGTATAACCGAAATCTATGAAATTAGATTGGCATGAACACTGTCGCCTGTCATACAGGAGTGGCGCCAAAAATTTTCCGACAGAGGGGCGGGAGCTTCCGACTGGGGGGCTAAAATGGCTCAAAAATGGTGTTTCCTGCGTAATTTTGCCAAATTTCCTCCGACGAGAACCCAAAATTTCCTCCGACCGGGGGCTAGATGCCTCCGACGAGGGAGCTGTAGCCCCCCTTAGCCCTCCCCTGGCGCCACCCTTGCTGTCATAGAATACACTACAGTCAGTTTTTTGCTCCTATACTTTCTCAATAAAATTTGGCATTTTTATGGGGCCACCGTGTATAAGAGATTTAAAATGAAATATCTGAAAAGATGACAAATGCTTCATCAATTTTTTCAATGTGAACTAACAATGCCTAGTAGTGCAGAAATTCCTGATTCCTGTCTCGGAAGGCTAGAAGGTAGCACAATGTTTTGAATATTTTGCTTCTTTTCCATCTCCACTTGCCACTTACCCCAAAAATTCTAAATTCAAAAACGCTTTTGATGTTTGTTTCCCTGTGTTATTGATTATCTCTTCAGTTTGCTTCCCTGTGCTCTTTGTTCCGATCCGAATTTCAAAAGTAACTGACCAATCAGCGATGAGCGACCGAATTTCGAACAAATCAAGCACACTTCACAAAGTCAAATCGACGGTTGCAGCGCACGAACAGAACATTCGTCCCGAAGTGATCATCTTATAGACTTGTTTTTCCCTTGAATTAGCGAAGAAATAACCATGTATAAAGCTTCAGCTAAAGATAAATACAAGCAGAATCCACCAAAGAGTGCTGCTGCCTCAAACATGACAGAGAAAGCTGCAGCAGTACCAGAGATTGACCAGATTCTTGTCGATCGAACACGTAGGCCACATAAGCAGTACCTTAGAGGCCGCTTCCTTGGCAAGGTAAGGTATCAATCAGTTTCCCGCCATTTGGTATATCGTAGATATATCTCATCATGTACACATTAAAAGTTACTGGCGTATGTTTAGTTCTTGAGTTTACTAAGTTGTTAATCTTCTTGCAGGGTGGATTTGCAAAATGCTACGAACTCACAGACATGGACACGAAGGAAATTTTTGCGGGCAAAATCGTTGCCAAATCATTGCTTCAAAAACCCCATCAGAAGGAAAAGGTATACGGTTAAAGGCATTTAACAGTGTTTTAAAAGCATTAGTCACTTTAACTTTAACCACTGGTATTTAAAATTAAAAATGATAGCATTCGTCAACAGGTGAACTGAAAAGAAAAGATACAAAACAATGATTTCAAAACTTCTTAGTGCCAAAGCACAGTGAGGTGTATTTTTAAAATCAAACATTAACCGTTGGCTAACAGAGGGCCTTAAAGGCAATTCCATATCTCTGCAAGGCAATGGAATTTCTGCTTTTTTCGAAACCAGTCTCCTTTTATTTTCTTAACTTTGGGGATTTTTCACGGTCATAGTCCTTTTGCCTGATGATTTTTTTCAAAACAGATTGTCACAAAATGTCAGGGCCCCATTCGTTGAGCATAAACGTTGAAAAGCAAGCGGCTTGGCACTTACATCTGTATAAGACTTACAGAAAAGTCAAATTAGATGCAATTTTTGTAGCATCATTTTAAGTGCAAGGAAGTAAGGCAGTCTAGTGGAATCAGTGTATGTACACAGCAGATCTATACCATTGTCGATGGCATTGACTTTGGTGTACAGCTCTTGGTCTTTTTGTTATGCCCAGTTTGCATTCTTTGATTTTGGTCTGGGGAGGCTCATTCTGAAGTAGATTTTGCCGCATCTTTTAGTTGGGGTTTTTGAAAATTTCATAAAAGAACTGTTACAGATGGTGCTATTACAGGGTTATGGCGTGGCTGCAGTTGGACTGTTACAGATGTTGCTATTACAGGGTTATGGTGTGGCTGCGGCTGGAAGCATTCAAAGTGGCATGGGGAAGATCTTCCCCACACACCACAAAGATTGCAGGCTGATGTTATGCCACTGTATTTTTTCTTTAACAAACTGAATGGCTAGCATAAAATCTGGTGATTTTTTTGTTTTCAATTTATTTTGAGTGGGCTTGTCAGGATTTCTAGCTACTGAAAGCTAATTTAGGCCCACTGTGCATGCCGCATCCAGGCATGGGACCCCTAATTTGACGTCCCTTCTGAAGGACGATGAGGTGAGTTGTGAGTTCATGCCCCGGAGGTCACCCATCCGGAGTTTGACCTCACTCTACCAAGCTTAACTTCAGTCACCTGACGAAGACTGTATAAGCCACTCGGCCACTCACCCAAATCAAGATCAAAACCCATTCTTCTTTCAAAACATGTTTTGTACTTCAAATACAGTTGGCATATTGCGCTATTGCATTTTTACTCCGTACAAGGGGGATGGAAATAAAATTCCAGGGGGTCCTTCGAAAGCAATTTCTGGGTGGTCAAAAATTTTAAATTGTGTTTTTCTGGAGGGTGGAAATATTGTAAGGGAAAAAATTTCCAGGGGCTAATGCACCTTGACAAAGATTTCCAGGGAGGCTGTGAAAACCGTTCCCTTTTTGAAGGCACGTTCATCATTTCCAATGGGATCATAAGTTCAAAGTGCCTTTTCTGAGGGGTGGGGGTGAGTCCGTACTAATGACTTTCCAACAGGTACCAATCTGACAAAAATATTTCTTCCAATCCCCTGTATGGCTAAGAAATGGAATATCCCATTCTCCTGGCATAACTAAGAGAACTGCCTGACATATGTCTGTAGCGTACGGGGTTTACTGATTTCACTGGTGCACAATAACCTCATCTGTTTCAGATAAATTACTCAAGTGTCTATTGTTTTGAACTCAAGATTATTTACCCAGGGTACAAAATCAGTATATATATATACTGCACATACTGTTTTACAATTGGCCCTGCAAAAACTGCTTTCAAAAATTAACCGATGAAAAAGTTAGTTTAGTTTATGAATTTACAGTTTCTATACCACAATGTGATACATATTTGAGTATATACAGATTATTTTGTCTTGATTTGTATTTATAATAATCTTGCGTTACTCTCATTTTAGATGTCAATGGAGATAGAAATTCATCGTTCTTTGAGTCATCACCATGTTGTTGGTTTTCATCGCTTCTTTGAAGACAAGAACTTTGTCTATGTTGTCTTGGAACTTTGTAGAAGAAGGGTGAATATTTTATATTTGATCCGTAATATAGCAGTTCTATTAGGGTAACCTCTTTGCTGAGGTTTTGGATCCTGGAATGGGTGAAAAATTCCTATCAGTAAAAAGCAGCATATAGATATACAGGTTGTCCCAAAATGAATATAAGCATTTGAATAGTACTTGTTTCCATTTCATTATATACATATATATATACATATATATATACATATATATATATATATATATATATATATATATATATATATATATATATATATATATATATATATATATATATATATATATATATATATATCCTTTATCCACAGTAACCCTGTCAGCAAAGGCTGCTTTTCCAGGGGTCTGGAGCCTTGGCTTAATGAATCTTTGTTTTGAGTTCATTTGAGAGATTGATTGATTGATTGATTGATTGATTGAGCGATCAGAGATGAAATTTCAACTTACATATTAAGACCTCTCATATCCAAATTAGGTGTGTAATTGCAGAGTAATCCACTTGAACAAGAAAAAATTTCTGAGGCAGCCTAAGACAATCCATGTGTAATTTGTAAACATATTTTGGGGCATCGTAGACCTAACTCTTTTGTCAGCATTGCAGCATCTTCCTTCAATAAAATCAGTTCTTGGTGTAACGGTAATTGAAAGTCTGCCTACCTTAGCATGGATGTGAAGTTCCCTTGATCTTTTAGCAGTTTCTTTTGATAAGACATGTATTTCTTTCTTAAGAAACTAAGAATTGGGACCAGTGCTGGAAGTTATATACTCAGATTTTCTAGCAACCTCTCTCTCCCTGAAAATACCTGGCATACAAAAGTTTAGGACTTGGAATACCTTTGGTGTATAGGTTCTGCATGGAATGCATCCTGGTTTGACTCAAAAACTACCTTAAATTACACATGGGTGTTTTAATAGCCATCTGTCTTAGGCTGACTCAGAAATTTTGCCTGTTTAAGTCAATAAATCTGCAAGGACAGGCCCAATTTGGGCATCCAAGGTTGGAAAATCTGAGTTAAGACCTCATCTTTGCAATGAACTGAGAATACAACAGTTTGAAACCAAGGCTCCCGCACAGGAACTGTTCAAGCACCTAGACCTTCTCTCTGGACATGTGGTACAAACCTTAGATTTTTGACTCCTCTAGTTAGGCAGGCTGAGTTCAAATCTTTGGTTCATATCTGTGAACTTTTATCCAAATTTCGATTTCTTTTGCAATGAAGTTGCAGTACGGAGATGTAGGTTCTTAACTTAGGATGAAGGGGTTTGGTTCATTCAGCATTACTTGCACATGTTGTCTCTTGGTTTGCCTTTGTTTGTTGCCATTTTATGGCCCATGAAAATGGTGACAACAAAGGCAAACCAAGAGACCACACATGCAAGGCATTCTGAATGAAACAACCCTTTAAGAGAGAGCTAATTACTGCCCCCCCCCCCTGCTGAAAATCCTATGGCCAGTTCCTATGGCCAGTCCTGCTATTCGGGACTTGATTGAGAGTATGCATTCTGATAATATATATTGTGCCACTTTTTTGCAGTCCATGATGGAACTTCATAAACGCCGTAAAGCTCTTACTGAGCCAGAGGTTAGGTATTACATGAAGCAAATTGTTGAAGGATGCTGCTATTTGCATGATTCCAATATCATCCATCGTGATTTAAAACTTGGAAATCTGTTCCTTGATGATGAAATGGACATCAAAATTGGTGACTTTGGTCTGGCAGCAAAGTATGAGGGTGAGCGTAAAAAGTAAGCAAAGGATTCTTCTTTATCATCATTAAAACAATTAAGTCACAAAAATGATTTGCATTCCATCATGCCATTCAAACAGGGAAGGACGCAAGGTCATCTGGTCTGTACTTTGCATGAAATTTAGTTAATATAATACCGTGACTAACCAAGTCATTCCCAGACTCCCTGTTTTGATAATCTTTTGCCTGCCTGATTGTGGAACCCATGGTGAAAATGCAAATAAGATTGTTGAAATTTTGAAATGTAGATGCCAGAGACATCAACTGCTTCACTTCTTTTCTCTTTATCTCATCTCCATATATTCTCCATTTCAGTAATTTTCACAAACTGGATTTTCAACAGATGATTTTGGCTAGATCTCTTTGTGACTACCTTGAGTTTGGTTGCAATAAACTTGTATAAAGTGATTCTTGAAAGTATTACAAACTCCATAACCATTTTCATATTCCCCAATTTACCAGGCCCCCATTCCGTTTCATGATAGCCCACCTGTGTCAGCCAACTGAACAAATGTGTGATATTAGTCGAGTTGCCTTTTTATAGCAACATAAAGCTTTAAATGTTAAGAACAGTTGCAGAAAACTTGTGGTCTTATTTTCAGGACGCTTTGTGGCACACCAAATTACATTGCCCCTGAAGTTCTTAGCAAGAAAGGTCATGGCTATGAAGTAGATGTTTGGTCTTTAGGATGCATATTGTGAGTACATTGCACAGTCTCAGAATCTGTGTATCATCGTTTTCAATTTTGTTATTTAAGTGAACATACGTAATGGGGTTGTCAAGCCACCTAAGCATCTTAGAGTACATTCTTTTGGGCAGCTGAAGTCTGCAAAGTCCTCTGAAAACAGTAGAATCCACAGAGAGAAATGTCAGTTACCAAAAGAATGCAAATTCTGAAATCGATAGTGTTGGCAGACTTTGCAAAGAAAAGTGCCAAAAATAAGCATTCTGAAAACGGACCTCGCAGAGAAGATCCCAATAGAATGAAGATGCTGAAAGAGAGTTTGAATGTTGTTGCTCTGCCGAGCGAATTGAAGCCATTGCAATACAATGTACTTTTGTTATGCAAAGCCCAACAGAAAAGAATCTACAGTGTCATTGTTTTTCCAATGTTCTGGAAAACTTTTCATTCTCGAAACAATGCTCTCTGCGATCGTTCAAAAGTTTGCCAGCTTCAGGAGCAGAAGGTTTCCGAAGGCTCGGATCTCTACTGTTTTCAGAAGAGCCAAAAAGAATACGTCAATAATCTCTCGGAAGTCTACCGAAAATAGAACAACCAAAAGAATGGGCTTTTACAAACACGATCTGAAGTCTGCAAAGTCTATCGTTTTCCATAGGATAGTACCAAAAGAATGAGATTTTATCTTTAACCAACTCTACCGTTTTCAGAAGATGCCCAAAAGAATACGCCCTTAGTTTGCAACTAACTGCTGTGATTGAATCAGGATGCAAAGGCTATGTTCTCACTGTCTGGCGTTCATTTCTTTTTGTTTCTGTTGAAAATGCTGCCCTTTCACATTGCTCCAAAAAGTGTCAAAGCAGACTTGGGAAGGATAATAGAAAACCTCAACATCATGGCTCTTACAACATTTACAACATTGCTTCAAAAAGAAAAGCCCACAATAAAGTTTTTCAACTTGTCAGTTTTACTTGAACAATGTACACAAGCATTTTGTTATCTGTAGATCTATTTGGATCATTATCAAGGAGACCAAAGAGAAAATAGATGACGTATGGGTTTGATAATTGAGTTTTGACATTTCCAGTATGAGTATGTACTTTTTGGGATAACTCTGCCAGGAGTAAGATCATGACCATGAAATTTTTTGACTTTTTCCTGCTAACTATTGTGCAATTATTCATAAATTCCCATCAAACAATTTTTAAAATGAAAGGGAGGGGAAATATTTTCCATCACTAACCTTGGTAAAATTGCCAATTTTTGAACGTAAATTTTTGCAAATTTCATTTGCAGAATTGTGTTATTTGTGTAATCTGTCGTTATTCTCATGTTTTGATGGAAATTCTGTTCCAGATTTAATCTTATCGCAGTTTTCCTGATTTTGGCCAATTTCGCCACTTTTCTTGACCACAAAAATGCTGATGTAAGCAATACTGGTGGCCAGTGCTAGACTGACTTTTGTATTTTCATAAAGTACATGTCTAAGCCTATTAGGACACCATATTTGATTGCTCTACTTGTTGCCAATCGAGGGCTAGGTAGGGGGAGAATTTTTGCCTCCCCAACAAAAATAGGTTGTGTCTAGTCAAACAACTTTTTTTCTGGAGCAACAATGAAGAATTATCTCTTTTAGGTATACCCTACTTGTTGGTAAGCCTCCATTTGAAACATGTTCACTGAAAGAGACATACATGCGAATAAAGAAGAATGAATATTACATCCCATCAAAAGTTTGCCATTCTGCACAGATGCTTATAATCAAGATGCTCAGACCTGATCCTAATGCTCGACCAAGAGTGCATGAGGTACAGATGTCAGCAGTGACATGTTTATTTGTAAGAGATTTTATAGAGGCTATACGCTAAGACCCCGTTTACAACACACCAACAAACTATTATAGAATGCTGCTTGGATCTTACCGGAACTGTCCGAGACAAGACGCTACACAAATTGGGACGAAAATGCTGTTATACGATATGTTTCACTAAAATAATCTAATTTTTTCTTTACTTCAAGGGCCACAAGCAGCAATAAAATTCAAAACAAAATATTAAGGCTCTGTTGGCACGAGATCGGATCCAGATGGATCCGTACCAAAACAGTAATGGATAGGCCTTGCGTTTACATGGTACTCGATGGATCCAAGCCAATTTGGATCTGCTATCCTTACCCAAAGGGGATCACTTTCGAAGAATGATCCCGTTTGGATCCAATCCCAGAAAGTTCTTGTGTAAACGAGTGGGATCGGATCCAAACTGGTACGGATAAGAGGTGACGCGTTAAATTGAAAAGCCTTTGTTGATATTTTGAAGTGGGAAGTCAGAGATGCGACAAAGAAGCTACCAGACTGCAGATTTCAAGGATCTAATTTAAGATGAGACGAAAGGTTTACCTGAGGGCTGCTTAAAGTTCATAAGATCCAAATGGATACGATCCCATGTAAACGCCCCTCAAAAAAGTGAATCCCATTCAGATCCGAGCCTGTGTAAACGGGGGCCTAAGGGACTGATAACGTGGAACAGGCTGGACTGTTAACCAGGCTGGCCTGCTTAAGAGGGCTGAAATGATTTGAACAGTTACATGGGGATTCCTAGTCAAGGCTGTAAAATATTTAGTACTATAATTGTATAATCTGCTCACAAAGCGCATGCTTTGCTAATTTCTCAGCCAGCTTTGCTGGACCAGCCCGGTCTAAAATTGATTACATAAGAAAGGATTTTTTCTTCTCATGTAATCAATTCTAGCCTAGCTCGGTAGGCAGCAGACGACCGGCTAATAAAGCCAGCCCGCCTGCCATGAAATCGAAAGTATACGTAACATATTTCAACCTTTTGGATGGATTTAGTTGTGACACAAACTGACACTGTTTTCTTTTGCCGTCAAGCCTCTGAAGTCAACCGATAAACTTCATGTGTCTGTTTTGTTTTTGCAGATCATGAACGATCCATTTTTCCAAGGCTACTGCCCATCAAAGTTACCCATTAGTTCTTTAACCATGGCTCCGCGTTTCACCGATATGCCCACAACTGGCGGCATCCCTA
Source organism: Aurelia sp. 4 Dawson et al 2005 (assembly GCA_964019985.1). Classification (NCBI taxonomy): domain Eukaryota; kingdom Metazoa; phylum Cnidaria; class Scyphozoa; order Semaeostomeae; family Ulmaridae; genus Aurelia; species Aurelia sp. 4 Dawson et al 2005. The sequence continues at coordinate 3,719,364 of OZ026507.1, forward strand.
CCAGGAAACCACTTTCAGAGTTTAATGGAAGACCCAGTGAAGGACTATTGAGGTCAATCCCTGAAGGCAAAAAGACGGACCCACTGAACAATGTCAGTCACGCTGTTTGTGTGAAAGATGGAATAGGGCATGATGTTGCAGAGGACCCATGCATGGAGACTGATAATGGTAGGCATGAATCGTTTGTTTGTTTTCAATTTGTTTTAAGTAGGCTTGTCAGGATTTCTAGCTACTGAAAACTAATTTAGGCCCACTGTGCATGCCGCATCCAGGCATGGGAGCCCTAGTTTAACGTCCCTTCCAAAGGACGACGAGGTGAGTTGTGGGGTCAAGCCTCCGAGGTCCCCCATCCGGAGTTTGCCCTCATTCGACCAAGCTTAACTTCAATCACCTGACGAAGACTGTATAAGCCACTCGACCACTCACCCATGAATCTTTAAAGCTTGGCAGAAATTTGGTAGAATAAGTGAGATTGAGATCGAAGACCGTTTCTAGATAGAAATTTTTATGGGCAGTCAGAGGGTGATGTTACTCGGATGAACTATTCTTTATAGTATGAAGATAACTGCTATCTGTTATCTTCACGAGTAAGAGAAAAGCCCCTTGTTTGGAAAGGTCTAATGTATTCTCTTTTGTCACAAACAAATGGTGAATTTGGAAGTATGACTTTGAAGATAACAGATGTGGGATAAGATAGAATGTTTAATACAGACAAGCAACTTCCTGTGGCTAAACAACTTCAGTAAGTTCCTGCGAATAAGAAACCCCCTTGTATAAGCAACTGGTCTCATTTTATTCACAATGGGCTCCTTTTATAAGAAACAATTTGAGGTCTCTCTTCTTTTCAGATGGTTTGTCTTTCCTCTTTATGTGTCATGCGCTTCCAAACTTCCATAGTATTGTACAGTATCTATTGTACACTACTACCAGTAATATTCAATACACATGCATGCATCACACTGTTATATATTTTGACTTGACTTAGTGGTACCTTTGTATGTATTAGAAACTTTGACCCTGATTTATATGAATAGGTCTCTTTGACTAAGAGGCCTCAATTTTAAAAGTGGTTTCTTAGTCGCCCACCGGTACTTATTGTATTGGCATTTTTTCGTAGATTATCCTTGCCTCCCACACGTTCTTACATAGTAGAAAAACCTTTCTTTAATGTTTTAGCTGAACCAGATGATTGCTACCTAGGACAGTTACGCATGATGTTGGAGAAATGTCTGGAATCAAAGCCAGCTGATAGGATTGTTATTCAAATGGGTGAGTAAGTGTTTCAATACAGGATGGCCTAATAAAAACTAGTTTTCATTGTTAGGGGTCAGGCATTTATAACTCTGGGTACTGGAATGTGTTAGGGTTGGTGGGGCATAAGAACTGTTCATGAAGCATGAAGCATTTTGAAATCTTTGATGGAATGGGAAAATTTTTCAAGTTGAATTCAGATGCCTATGGAATATATATATATACATATATATATATATATATATATATATATATATATACATACATATATATATATATATATATATATATATATATATATATATATATATATATATATATATATATATATATATATATATATATATATATATACACACACACATATGCCATATCTTCGCACAACAGCAATGTTAGATAATTGCTTCATGACAGCCTTCAAATCTTCCAGTATATATAAAACTATAATATTTGTGTAAATTGCAGCTTATTGGTCTTCCATGGGGTAATAATACTTGAATAGTACTTCCGTCACATAAAACAGTTTTGATTTGATTGCAAGAACAGTTTGATAGATTGTCACTGGCGGTATGAAATTTTTTCTAATCTTTTCAGGGAAAGTTTTTAGGGGAAGCCAGCAGATGTATGAGAGGTTTTAAAAGCTTAGAAAGCATTGTGTTTGAAATTCGTTCTTTGCATCTCCTATGGCAGCTAACTTTTGTGCAACCACACAAGGGATGGAAAATAACAACTAACATAGAACCATCAATTCAGATAGGAATCCGGCCAGAGTAGAGTACCAATGTCCGAATAAGCTATTTGAGATGCGGCTCCAAACTATTTTCTGCACTTTTTCTTCTGACTCTAAAGTAAACGTATCTTCCTGTTTTATTTACAGATGAGGCAGAAGATCCAGCATCGACCCCCGTCTTTTGGATTAGCAAATGGGTGGACTACTCGGACAAATATGGACTAGGTTATCAACTAAATAATGGAAGTGTTGGTGTTCTGTTCAACGACACAACTAGGTTGCTTATGAATGAAGATGGAGAGTAAGTTGATCAACATGTTTTGTCCTTGAAGAGGCCTGAAATTTTAAGTTGAATTTATATATGAAAAGCTTCTGTCGCAACGAAAATTTGAATAAAGTTTGCAATACTAAATACAACATAAAGCTGCTACGCCTTTTATGATATTTGCTCTATCGTCCTGTAATATTTCCTTTCTTTTCATACATAAGACCAGGGATGGAAAAAATATCTTAATTTCTGGGATCAAACAAGTCTCGAAGAAAATTTCTGTAAGATATGTAACGATATGTAACGCTATGTAAGATTTGTAATGATATGTAAGAAATACAACGGAACTGAGGTCTGATTAGCAGTCTTATCACAATCGTCAATTATACTTTTTGGGCACGTTTGGTTGATTTTTCTGCTTACCACTTCAAGACTTGTGAGCAACATCTTTTTTATGAAATTCCTAGGTCTTGTAACAATCTAAATCTATTGAATAACAGCTATCAATTAACAGCCTTTACGATCTTAATGGACTTTCCATTTATTTACTTCTCTCAATTTATCCCTTTTCCTTTCTCCTTTTCATTCTTTCTGGAGACGTGAAAAAATTTCTTGGACCATTGGTGCCGTGGTCCGCTATTTTTTCCACCCCTGCATAAGACATTCCTTGTATCTACATCTTATGGTCATACTATTGATATGTACTTCCATGCTTCTTGTGGTATCACTTTGTATTACTTTGCCTGCTTCTATACACTTTAAGAGGATATATGAAACCAGGTAACCATATTTTCTTTTCTACATCAGAACCCTTCATTATATCGATCGAGATGGACGCGAGCATTTCCACACGATAAAGTCGCATCCACCTAGTTTGGAAAAGAAGAAAACATTGCTTGCCTACTTCACTGATTACATGAATGAGAACCTTCTCAAGGTTAGTTCACGCGTAATTATTTTCAATTTTTTCAGTTACCGGGAGGTCAGCAAAAATGTATCCGCTCTTTGAAAAGTCATGATGCAGAACTAAAGTAAAACCCCACAAACAAGAACATACTTTTCTAAAAATAGGAAATTCTTAATTAAATTTACCATCTCATAGGAACATTGAAAGGTTAGGTTCTTATGAATGAGGTACTCATGGCATTTTTAGGGTGTGTTTCTCGTTGCAAGGACATTTGTAACTATAATGAATAAATTGCTACAGTGTACAATGTGTTAAATACATTTGATTGAGGCTATGATGACTGCATTTAAATATTAGAGAGCATTGCTGATAAATCAGTTTATGTCGTACAGCTTGATAAAACAATTTGCATATCCCAGAAAACTGTTAGAGATGTTCATACGGGAGTTTGTTTTCACTGATATACTGAAATTTCTTAATCAAATGTACCATCTCATAAGAACATTGAAAGAAATCAGTCTGTTTGTGGTTCTTATCTTTGGGTGTCTTTTTCACAAAATCAGTCTGCAGGTTCATATTTTGCTAAGTTCTTGTTTGCGAGGCTTCACTTATTCTTTGCTGAGTATTAAAATTCAAGCTCAGTAATGCAGCACAAAAATGGAAACTTCTCTTGGTCATAACGGCGTCACTTGGTATATGAAACAAGCTGCAGTCAGTAGCTATCTACCTTGTTAATTCCTCTTGGCAATTCAATTTACTAATGCAACCTTTCCTTTTTTCAGGCTGGGGCAAATGTGACACCTCCAAAGGGTTGTGAACTTTCAAGGTTGCCTTTCCTAAGGACTTGGATTCGAACCAGATGCGCAATAGTGTTACATCTCAGTTGTGGAATAATTCAGGTATGTAATCCGGATGGTCCAGGAAAAATGAGCCGAGAAAATCGGTTTTATGAAATTAAGGTACGCCAAAAAAGTTAGGAGTTTTGAACATCGTGGTGCCTGGCGCTTTTCGTGAGGTGAGCGGCCGAGTGGCTTACAGTCTTCGTCAGGTGACTGAAGTTATGCTCAGTCGAGAGAGGTCAAACTTCGGATGGGTGACCTCCGGTGCATGACCTCACAACTCACCTCGTCGTCCTTAAGAAGGGACGTCAAATTAGGGGTCCCATGCCTGGATACGGCATGCAAAGTGGGCCTAAATTAGCTTTCAGTAGCTACAAATCCTGACAAGCCCACTCAAAACAAATTGAAAACAAAATGGACGGGTTGAAATCCATCCAGTCCTCCAAGTACCACGATTTTCAAACGTCTGAACCTTTTGGCGGATTTGAATGAAGTGAGTTTTTGTTGATTGCAGAAGACTGAATTGTTTTTGTGAGGTCATGATTTCATTAATGACTTCGGGACTTTAGAAGATCCTTACGTGAAGGCATTTTGCTTGCAAAAGTTGCTATTTACCAAAATCAGTAACATTTTGACTGCAATTTCTCTGCGTCAATGCAGTATATTTCAAGAAATTGTAAATTTTGCAAGCGTATAGTAGGCCTAAATTAGCTGTAAGTTTGCTATCTTTCTTGGGTGTAGCCTACGTAAATTTATTGACGATGATGATGATGATGATGACGGCGATGATGATGATTATGATGATGATGATGATTATTATTATTATGAAGTAAGGCAGCATTACCTGACTATTGTTAGTGCTGGTTATAACGAATGGCTTCCCTTGCAGATAAACTTCTTCCAAGATCACACGAAGATAATCGTATGCCCAATCATGGGGGCAGTCACTTACATTGATGAAGAGAAGAATTTCAGAACCTTCAAGCTGAGTGCAATTGAGCAATATGGCTGCTCTAAAGGTCTTGCTAGCCGCTTGAAGTATGCAAGGACAATGGTAGAACGGCTTCAGAGTTCAAGGTGTGGGGGCCATGGACGGTGTTAGGTGAACTTTTAGTTTTTTTCTCTGTTTCCTTACGAACTCAAGAATTATCGGCTCTGTCTTGCATAGACATCAGTTCCTCTAACGGTCAACGGATCTTCTGTTGGATTTCTTGACTTCAAAAAGAAGAAGTTATGTTTGAAAAAAATTATATATAATTGAAAACTGCCGAAAATCATAAGATTGGAATAGATGTAATCATTTACGTTGAAACCTAAATGAGACCTATGCTCCTTAAAGATTTGAAACCTATGCTCCTTTAGGTTGGCATTTCAAGTCCAACATCTCATCCTGTGTACAAATTCAAACATTGTTGGGTAATTTTGCATTCTTAGCTATCTTCCTGTTAACATTGTGACGAAAACGAAGAATTTCATGATTTCATGATGGGCTTTATTACATCTTGATCTCAAAATTTGGATGAACTAAACAATCGTGATCAAAATTTGGGATACTTGGGGCATATAGGTCTGTTGGTTTGGCATGTCATTACCCTAAGGGCTATATTACATCTTGAAGTCAAAATTTGGATGAACTAAATCATCGCGATTGAACAAAGGTAGGTTTTGTTGTCTTTGAAGGACACCATAATAGACCATTTCGACAATTAAAATCGGAGACTGGGAAGAGCGGTTTGTTCTGGTAAATGGCGGATGCCGTTCTTGTAAATAGCTGCCGCGTAGTTAGGCCGTTGAAGTGAATATAGTGTAAACATTGAGTTTTGCAGGCTGTGGCGAGGATCAATGCTGTATGGGCGCTGTTTTAGAAGTTCAGTTCTGAAATATCAGTTTTGACGTATGTTCAACCGTTAGATTGAGAAAATTCGAATTATGTTCGAACTTTTTCCTCGCGTCAATTTTAATCGAATTCAACAAGTATATTCGAAGTTAAAAACTAAAGTTGAATACCATTCACTTGAAAATCGAAGTCAGAGTAAATTATCTTATTCTAAATAATTCAAATGCATTATGTATTCAGTCAAATTATGCAGAAGTGCCTAAATTCGAAGCAAGCATTGCTGTTTGCAGCACTGAAATGAAGGCTGAAAAGGAAATCAGTTGCGAATAGAGGTAAATTACACGTTTTTCTGTATTTTGCATGGACAGCTATTTGAATAAATCCAAAGACAGCGCCATCGCGGCGTTTTATGCAGTAGCAATTGCCATGTTTACATTATACACTTCAACGGGCTCACTCCGCGGCAGCCATTTACCAGTTTCGTGATTGTTGACCATTCCCAGCCACGATGTGTAAGCTGTGACCACGCGATAAACTGTTGTTCGACGAAGACATTTTTTGTATCAAGCAATGTTTTCCCGTTTTGCCACGTCGGGAAACATTACCTGGTATTATTTGCTCTGTTTTTCTATCCAGGAATTAAAAACAAGTCAATGATTGGACAGTATGGACCAACGATTGTTTTGTAGACAGTTTTTAAAATAGGCTTGTGTATTGCAGGCATGAACCCGCATATAAGAACCTTAACTTACGAGCTCATCCAGCAGCGGATTTTCGAAAACAGAGAGGGGATGGTAGCTGCCGTTCCGTTTTGAGATGAAAACTTTGCTTGACGCCATCATGCGTTAAATGTCTGGCCATTATTACAACACACTACAATCTGCAGTTTTGTGTCTTCAGAATAGACACAAGAAAAATGTAAATCAAACTATTTGACCCACTCATAAAAGAAGTTATTTTGATCTACTTTAGTGGCACAAAGTTTCGCGGGCACAAAGTTTCGCGTTTTTCGGAATTTTTCGCGAAAATTTCTGCCAAGGCATAATCTAAATTCAGAATTCGCGAAAGTTTTTGCTCGCGAAATTACAGAAAATTCTCGACTCGCGAAAGTTTTTTCTATCTAATTTTTCATTTCTTCAAGTTTTTCCTTTGCTGTTCCTTAATCACCACGATCTTTAGTCTTTTGGGCTATAAAACCCTGTCAATTGTCTCCGTGACTGTGAGTAGTACTGAAATAGAATAGAAAATTTGTGTTTTTCCCTTCACTTTTCTTCAGTTGTGAAGGTTTTTTCACGCGAAATTGCATCTTTTTTCTCGATCGCGAAAGTTTTTGACGTGAAATTTGCGGGGAAAAACGTCATTCGTGAAAGTTTATGCCCTTAATTTCGCGATTTTTTCCTCTCGCGAAACTTTCTGCCCCTAAAGTAGATGTTCTTAAAATAGGCGAAATTCAGAACTCGTTTTATTTGAAAAACAACTTTTGCTTATTCGAAATGATCTCTATACAAGTTTTCGTCAATTCCAACCCTGATGATATTTCAATGTCTCAATACTTCAAACCCTTCCTAACTCCAAAGTGGTAATGGTCAAAACAAACAGAATTTTTGTGCTCAAGGCATGTACCTTTTAGAAATACAAAGAGTAACTAACATTATGATCAATCATTGCTTGCATCAGCATTTTTTCTGTGTTTGGTTAGAAAAAGTGGCAAAATCGGTCTAATGAATTGAACTTGGAGCACAACTTGCATCCAGATTTGAGATATGATAAAATGAGCATAGGTTCCAAATCTTTAAATCTACGAAAAAAGGCGGGTGTAAAATCCAATGACCTATTTCTTTAAACTGAATGACTTGAAAGAAATTTTAGCCACTTTTCTATGATTCTACCGTTGGACTTTTCAGAAATCTTGACTATTTGTCAAAATTACGGCCTCTTTCATATTTCAGCTTATTTTATGATGTGACGTTATCAAGTTTCTAAATCACAAACAAAAAGAGTGAGAGAGTTTTGCTTGATACCATATTGTAGGGATCCATAAACTATGGTTGTCTTGAAAAATATTTGATCTTTCGTCAAGAGTTTTAGAAATTATGACAGTTTTAAGTTTTTTTTTCGAAAATTTTCTTGAATTCTTAAAAAAGAAGAAAAACACTGTGATTCTGAAAATATTCAAGATTTCAGAAAAGTCCAACGGCAGATTTTCTTTAAAAATAGTTCAAGTTTCTTTGAGGCTGTTCAGTTCAAAGAAATAGGTCATTGAATTTTACACCCAGCTTTTTAAAGATTTGAAACCTATGCTGATAAAATGTACCAAGTAACGCTACCCTGCGAAAGAAATTATTGCTACTTTTCTCAAAATAGAGATGTGGGAATTGGCGCTTATCACAGGATCATTCTTGAAAATTGTCTTCCCTTCATGTGTATAAATATTTCAATGAAACTTTACAGGTAGTTGTACAATAGGTAGATAGTTAAAAGAGTCACAAAGTTTCATTGCCATAACTTTTCTTCTTGCAGAGTTATCAGAAAAAAGTCTACCAGGATGGGCAAATTCGACCCTCCCCCCCCCAACCAAAATAGGGTTCAAGATTGTAGAAGCATTGTTGTAATTTGGTACATATGGTTCTGCTGGATACAGAAGCTCGTCCTTTTACGTTCTTATATGCGTTTTTTACTGTATAAAGAGAATTGGAAAGGTTACTGTCCAGAATATCATAATCCTAGATTTGTACAGTGCATAGCCTTCATAAAGTAGTTGAAAAAAGTTTTTTCGTGATTCGTATCTGTTTATTTCAGAATTTTGTACATAGCAGTAATGAGCAGTGATGAATATGTCTTCTTTTGTCTTTTCTCAATTGAATCTACAGACCACTGTCAAGGATCAATATAAAATTCTATTCAGGCCCCTCTCTGATAAGCCCTCTCTGATAAGAATTTCTCTGTTGTAGGACATACGTTACGTTTGCAATTGGCTAATATAACAAAGAAATTTGAAGTTGAATTGAGTTGTTTCGTGGCGTTTCATTTCCATTGCATTAAAAATTCAGCCTCGACACTGTGCTTTGTAATAAACAGAAGAGAGACTTGTGCTGCATGAACAAGTCAGGCTCATGACATATGCCCTTTAAAGTTAGTTGACGGAGATATGTGACCATTCTATGTATGTGACCTTTTCAAGAACTGGATGTGCATGGCTAAATTTAGCCTATTCTATTGTATTTGAAAAAAAATCAACACATGCGTAGAATTCGTTCAGCTAGAGGAACAATTGCGTGCGTAGGCTTTTCCTTCCCTAATTTATTGATAACCTCTTCCTAGCTCCGTGAAGTAATTTTAGAGAATTGACTAATCTTAAAACCTCTATTAAGCGCCCGGGGGCCTTATTTAATTTCGGACCCTCCAATGGGGGGCTTGATACAGAGGGGGGGTTATTCATTAAATCAAGTGACAAGGATATACTTGCTAGCTTTTCAGTTCTTTTATCCCATATTTTGTGGAATCAAAATACAATTTTTCGGCTCAAATATATAAATTCAACACAGTTTTTCTCCAACGCCATACTATAATTAACATAAAAGGTTGTGTAGCTAAATAGATGGAAAATATTTGGTAAATTCTAGAATTTGTACATGTAGGGGGAGGGCTTGTTTCAAATTTTAACTCAAATGGGAGGGCTTATTAGAGAGGGGGCTTAATAGAGCTTTTACGGTTTATCAAATGGATAGGCCCTAGCTCCACTAGCTTTAAAAGCACCATTTAGTATAGACCTTTTCTCAATTTGGGGGAAGGGACTGGGGAGAGCGCAGCCCTTTCTTACAGCCTGGGCAACAGTAGGAAATTAGGAGAATCCCCTCCGCTTCGGTGATAAGCGTGCCGCTTGCGTATCGGAGGCATCTCGCTGCAAACTCGGGTTATTTTCGATTTATTTACACCTTTCAAGAGTTGCGTGATACTTGTTTAGGAAGGTAAGTGCTTTCTCTGGATTAATCAGGGGTCTTGCCATTCTTCCGCCCATTTGTGAGTGTATTTTGAGCATTTTGAGTCATTTTGTTGTATGTGTTCGTTCAAATTTGAAGTTGGATGTGTTGATCGGTTGGGCCTAAACTGAGCCACTGGAAAGCCGAGTACATATACCTGGAATAAAGTGGCTCAAAATACACTCACCGATTGGTGAAAGGATAACCAGCTGGCTAAATCAACAGGTCTAACTTCAAACTTGAGTGAACAGAAGCAATAAAGTTTCTCAAAATAAACTCACAAATGAGTGGAAGGAATTGCAAGACGCCTAACTAAAATAGAGAAAACACTTACCATACTTAGCAAGTATCATGCAACTCTTGAAATGTGCAAATAAGTCGAAAATAACTCACGTTTGCGGGCAGATGCAACTGAGCCGCAAAGAGGGAATTCTTCTGATTTCCTTCTTTTGCCAAGGCTGTCAGAATGGACCGCGCTCTCCTCAGTCCTTTCTCAAAATTGGAAAAAGGACTATTCAATGCAATATGCACATACTTTCCTTTTTCGCTAAAAATGGGATCTTTTCCATCGAGAAAGTGTCTACCGGCTGAGTCAAAAATCAAAGTTTAAGCGTTTGGCGGGCAGTGGAATAAAAAGTAGCTATGAGGCTGATATTAACATCGATTAGGTCAAAGTCAAAGGCTAAATTAGATGAGAAAATTTTGTTTCGTAAAATCACTCATAATTTAGACCAGGAAGTTAGGAAAATGTTGGTAAATGGCAAGTTTGGGAAAGATGATTCCACATTGCATTCTGGTCCATGATTTACTTGCTATCGGAGTGAAAGTTCTATTTCTGAAACCGACGCTACAAATTTGATTGCTTCATAAATCACGGACCAGAATAGAACGATGAATTCTGGATTCCAATACAAACCCATTACCGACATTTCTAACTTGTTGGGTGTTAAACATGTGTGACTTAACAAAAAAAAAATTCTCATGATTGATAAGATAAGCCTTTGACTGATAGGCGGTCTCATACTCTTCATTCCGTAGCCAACCAAATGCATAAACATTTTTTTTTGACTCTCCCGGTATAGGTTTAATATAATACCTATTTTCATACTCTTCGCTTTATCGCGAAAAATAGATCCTTTTCGCAAATGCTGATTTTTAAACTCAGGGCTATACCATTTGTTATTTTGCGAAGAAAAGTTTTGCGAAAATGCTTATTTTTCGTCCAAAAATAAAGCTAAAGACTTTCATTTTCTGAATTAATAGGTCCTTCTCGGAAATACCGTTTTCGTCTTAAAAGGTAAGGCTATGGGTACTTCTTGCTTTTGCAAGGAAAGATCCTTTTCAGAAACACTAATCTTTGGGAAAAAAGTAAGGCTACACCAGACTCACGATATAGTCCCAGTTATCACAACAACAACAAACAATGAAAACAACAACAACACTTTATATTTTTGCTCAAAGTGGAGCTTATCGTCTTTCATGTGGGAATTTGAGGCAGAAATAAAAACGTTTAAGTGTGCGCTATGGAACGAGGCTAAGGTGAAGTCTCAGAAGGAAGGCAAGCAACTTTCAAAAGTTGGAAATTCTCATTGCTGCGGTGAAGTTCATGGAATTCTACCATTCTTCAGTGGTAATTTGCGTTCCATTCTGACATTTATGACCGAGCGAGAAGCTTGATATATTACAACAAAATTGCAAAGAAAGTAATGATCATTGCTTCTTGCAGTATGCTTCGAAACAAGGCAGCACTAAAAAGAACTAAGTTCGTCAATTCGAAAACAAATCAAAAGATCAGCTACAGTAGAAACCCGCATACACGTTTTTTATAAGAAACCTGGATCAGGTCAAAGAACTAAAAGTTTCTTAATTTCACATAAAATTTTTTCCATTTTAATGTTAAAAGTTTCTTAATTGGTTTCTTATTTTTCTGAATGCAGAATTAGCAATGTGGTCGCTATCACTGCGGCAGATATGTTTCTTGATATATAAAACATCATAAAGGAATAAAGAGTGTTCTGTTCTGTTGAAAACACAGATGGTTAGATGATAATGCTCAAGAATGAAGGTTCAACGATCTATTCGCTATAAAATCCATGCTTTTAACCTTGAAAAGTTTCTTAGTACTTCTCAGACATAGTGCTAGAGTTTCTTAGTTTCTTATATACCAGTTTCTTATTAAAAAAGACGTGGACAAGAACCTAGGTTTTTCTTGGGCAGCCTCAATAGGTTCTTAATTAAATTGCTGTTATTCTAAATTCCAGCCTGCTAGGTTCTTAAAAAGGTTCTTATATACAATACACACCTTGCAGACATTAATGCCGTTTTTCAGCACAAGAATTCTGAAGAACTCTTTTGACTTCATGAGAACAGTTTTAGGTTAGAAGTCTTGTTTAAAATCGTGCAGTATTTCGTGCCACTGAAGAATTCTGATTAGAATATAAGTATTCTTGAAAATATTGAAGAATTATGAACACATGAAGCTATTATATAAGAATCTCTCCCAGTTTCAGCCTCTGGAGGGTTCTTATTTAGGGGATGTACACTGCAAGAAATGATTTGCTGTGGTAAAAGATTGAATGTCAGCCTAAAGTTCTTATAAAAAAAGTTCTTTTATGCGGGTTTCTACTGTATGCCTGGCAAAATAATTTGATCTTTGATCCGCTTGCCAGAAAGGAAGAAATTCGAAGATCAGCCTTGTAATAAAATTTTTTATTGATTTTTCAAGCAGGTGTCTTTTTGGGTATACTTGTTAGGCGGACGAGATATGCTTTGCCGGCTTTGCCCGAAGAAATTTATGTATTCCCCGCACAGTGGGTTAAAGCTCATTCGCAGTAGAGTCTTAGCGCTCCAACCCCAAAACTAGTCTAATGACAATGAGTCTCTTGTTTCCCTGTGCTCTTTGACTTGATGATGGCGCTTCAGTCAACAGACACTCATATTACTCTGAAAAATCTGGTCCTATTTAGGCCCATATTTCGCGATTCCTACAGCACCAATCAGATTGGGAGATAGACTTAACTAGAGTCGTAGTTTCGCTATTTGCCTGATATACCGCTACAACTACGACTCATGATCTAACTGTGTATTGAGACTGAAAACTTTGTACAAACGGTCACCAGGATACAAACATGGCAGCTTGAAGCAGCGACAGCACAAGCAAATGAAACTGTGATTTCACACGAAAGGAGACTATGATCTCGAAAAGGTCTTGAAAACTTGCGGAAAATCCTCAGTTGTTCTCGCATTTTCTGATGTTTCGCTTTTGTATAAAATTTGAAACATCGGTGTCGGGCACTACAATAGTCGCACGACCATGGCACGTCTCACAAGAAATCAGTTTCGTTCATTGAATTGAACGAAATTTAAATAATGATTTGAACATCGATGAGAAATACTCAGCCATACTTATCTAATTGCCTTTCAACTACGATAGGAATCAGATGTTTCAGCCGAATTTCGCTGGTGGCCTCTGGGCGGAAACCTTCAAAGCAGCATTTTCATAGCCTACGCCAATCAGACGGCGAAAAAGCGACGGAGACAAGAAACGTGTGCAGATTTTTCTAAATTTCAACTACCTTCCTAAAACATAACCAAGACAAAAAACTGCTGGAAATTTCCCGAATTTTTTTGAAGATATCTACTCACCAGATGTTTGGGTACCCAGGTTTGGATGTCAGTTTAAACACCTCACGGTCTGGTGGAGATATAGCGTTTTCCAATAGGCAAACTCTGGCCTCTCTGGCCGAAGCTTGCCAAACAGACTTGTTTACGCCACTTCAAGTCAGGTGATAAAACCTCTTGATAAAACCTCCTTTCAATTTCACGAGGACCAGCCAGGACAGTAACGCCAGCCAGAACGTCATCTTGTATGATACAAACGGAGTATAGTTTTCCCACATTACCTTCAAAAGTTCTAAAAACAGACGAGACAAAATCCCCTTCTTCTTCATTTAAATACTTCGGAACGCTCTGTTTCCTTGATAATTAACATTTAAAATGACTGAGTTTCACTTTGAAGATCCAGATCTGAAGAACAGCACGTTAGAAACAGGATTTCCAAGTTGTGCAATTGAAAAGGACAACTTCACAGACTCTCAAGGGAAGCAAATTCGAACGAAAAAAAGAGTCTTTTCAAGCCGAAGTTCACAAACAAAGGGCTCATTTGAGTTGTCGTTGCAGTCGAAGGTCCCTATTACTAATTTCGAACCATGGAAACTTATGCCATGAATGCAAAGAGTAGTATAGTACAGCAATTTCTCATGAGTATTGCCATATGACTTGAAATGTGTGAACTAACCTAAGCAAATTTTGTCAGTTCACATAGATATCGAAGAGGCATTGAATCTTGAACCAAAGAAACTGCGGTGGAAGGACAATAGCAAGAACAATTAGAAAAGTGAATATTTGCCGTCCTGGGATCGTTCTTGAAACAATCACTATTGTTATTGCCATTGTTTCTCACCCAGAATTTCTATTGTTTAAGGTTGAATGCCTCATCGGTTTTGGAAAGGCCATAACTCCGAGAAACCATGAGATATTCAAACCGGCATCCAAATCTGGATGCCCAAACATCTGGTGAGTAGATTCCTTCAAAAACATTCGAGAAATTTCCAGCGATTTTTTGTTCTGTTTGCGCTTTATGAAGGTGGGTAAAGTTGAGAAAAATTTTCACACATTTCTTCTGTCTTCCTCGCTTATTCGCCGTCGGATTGGTCAGTGAAAATGAGGCTTTGAAGCCCGGGGGGGGGGTACTTAGTATATTTGTCCAACGGGGATGTGCCGTTTTTCAGGGTATCGTTTTTGCCCATTTTTTCTAGAACAGGGTATCAAAAGAAGGCAAATTTTCTGGAGCAGGTTGTCAAAACATGTCAAAAGAGGAAATTTTGTTACAACGGGTTATTATTTAGTCAAATTTTTGTGTTTTTGAGTATACTTTTCACAGATTTTTTCTAGAACAGGGTGTCATTTGAAAGCAGAAATTCTGGAGCAGGGTGAAAAAATTTTTTTCGTGAGCACATCCCCGTACAAATTTAGGTCAAGTACCCCCCCCCCCGGGCTTTGAAGGTTTCCGGCCATGGGCCACGAGCAAAAATCGGCTAAAAAATTTGATTTCTATCTTGTTTCATTCTTCTTTCAACTTACTTCGAGGCCGCAGAATGCTCTCAGCTTTCGCTCGAGGTTTTATTTACTCTGCAAAATCAACCACTGGAAAGTTTCAAAAACTGCTGTGTTTTGTAATACTCTAACACACGGATTCATGGAAGAGCAGTATCTAGGGTTAGCTGAGCTAAATTACTTCTGTTATATTTTTGTTTGCTTAGTGAATGAATCTTCCGTGTATAAATATGTTAAAATGAAAAAAAATGAAACTTCATGAAGCGGGAATGAGAGGACATTGAAAACGATTTAAAAATTTAATTTGAACTTGACAAGAGCACAAAAACATTATATAGAGTACAGGACATTTCCAATGCCATTTTGAAGTTGCTGCTCGAAGCTTCTTTGAGTTCAAAAAGTTCCAGAAGGAAAGCAAAAGACGATTACGCTAAAGATGGCGGTGAGGAACTTTTTGCCAAGATGCACTGCGTTCTTTAATCAAATTCCTATAGAATCGTTAAGGATTCGTAATTAGAATGCAATGCATCTTGGCGAAGAGTTCCTCGCCGCCATCTTTAGCGTATTAACCCTGCAGTTGTTGAATCTGAACAATGATATCAAAATTCATTCACAAGGAAAACTCATCCAAAATATCAATTGAATTAGCTGGATGACACTCTAAAAGTAAACGCTGGAAACTGTCCTGCTTCGACTGTGGTACCATTTTTTGAGTTTAAAGCAGTGGAGAATTGACATTGAAAGCCATCAATTTTAAATGATCTTTTTGCATCGTAGTTAATATATAGCGAGTTTGGTCCAGTTATGAGAACACAAACATTGGCTCTTTCATCTGCCAAAATTCTAATTGGTTGTTCAAATGACACTTGGAATGATCCTGGTACTGGTCCTGAATTTGGCCCTCCAAATGTATGATTTGGTTTAAAGGTGCCTGCATGGGTTGTTATTTCCATCTCTGAAATCATGTTTGATGTTGCATCACCAAATAATGAAATTCCTGTCAGGTATGCTGTCTTGTTGATTGTAAAATCAATTGCATCTGGTACCTTCCCATTATATTCCCAGGCTGCATCAAGAAAATTACCGGGTAAGAAACGATAAGCCACAATTTTTTTCCTTATTATCCTTGGCTTTGTACAAAAACCTATCGTATCCATGAGGGTTTTTTGCAGATCCTTCCCATCTAGACTAATATAATAAATCATATCAACAACTTGCTCTTGGGTTAATATTCCTGACTTGGAACAATATTCTCCAAAACTTTTCAATTCCATGACTGGAAATCGGATAAGATACACTGCGTCACCAAGTACTTTTCTTTTCACTTCAGGTGATACTTCTTTTCCCTCCTTCATCAACTGACTCTCACACCATCTGTTAACAGCCAAAAATAGATCTATCTCTTCGATTTCTAAGGTATTGATTTCCAAAATGGCCTTGAGGGATGCCAAATTTAAAGACAAGAATGAATCTTGCTTCACAAGCTGAGATGTATGTTCTGTGATGATATCAAGGCATTTGTTAACAGCATCATTTGCATCGAAAAGCATTGACTGCTGAAGAGCAATCAAAACATTATCTGTGGTCACAGATTCTTCAATGAATTCTGTGCACTTTTTTTGCAAGGATGAAATGAAATAGCATTTTGCCAGATTTAGCAACTGAAAGACATTCCTCCAGTTCAATGAGACTTCATCTGTGTAAACAAACTTTAAAAATTGTGAGATACACTCAGCATTTCCAAAACTGCTAAGATCGAGCTCTTGTTTCTGTTCAGCCATTGGCCCATAAAACATTGGGTAGAAAACAGAACTTGTAGATGCAAGAACAAACTTATGCACTGGGAATTTGACATCATCTGATACAAATGTGAAGTCACTCATGAAATCATTCTGGAACAAATGTGATATTCTTGCATGGACATTTGGCTTTAAATCCTGCCATCCATTTTCACTGCTGATTTTTGATGCCATTTTTGTTTGACAAAAATCCTAGGAATTTGAATTGAATCAAAAAATATTCTTTGCGAGAAACTTGAATCAGCCTATACACAGTGCATGTTTCCGAAAGAAACAGCTTTGGCTCAAGTTCTCTAGACTGAGGAAACTACGCTACCTGATTTAAAAAACAAATAAACTTTCTGCAATGTGCAGCTTTAATTGATGTTCTGATGACACTCAGATATGTTCTGACACTGTACAGTAACAGTAACAGCAACTGTTTTGACACTGCTTGAGTGTGAATTATGTTGTTACTTGTGTTAAGATCTTACCAAGTATTGTGGCAGCCCCTGACAATAGAGGGAGGCTACACTTGCAGCATTTAAAATGTGAGAAACTCATCTGAAATGATTGGACGCAAAAATGTCCTAAAATTCAAGGACTGTTTCTGTAGTTAAGATCAATTCAAACAAAAAACTTTACAGGATTTAAATTCTAGTAAGTTTCATATATTATAAATATATTATAAATATATTTATATAAATATATTCCCATCCCAAAACACATTTTGCAAAATTATACTTAAAAGTGTGCAGGGCCGCCGAGAGCGAGGCAGGGCCCCGGGGCAACTAGTGGATGCGGGCCCCTTGCTTGACAGTTTCAATTTTCAACTCAATTTCATTCGCAAAATACAAATTGTTACAATTGAGATTAAATCTGTAAGAATTTAGTGGTATCCTATGCGACCCAAGTAAAGCATTGCTTATCTAGCTGGGACCGCTATTGAAAAATAAGAATAGAAATAAGATGATAAAGTTAAAATAAGCACAAACGTATGATATCGTATAATGAGATACAGAGCTACATGAAGCAAGAAGGTATCTAGATTTGTGAGGAAGGAGGTGGGTTGTATGATATTGATACTGAATTTGCACTCTCTTTAGTTAACATTTGTCAGTGAAGCTATTCTTGGGTTTTTTAGCGAAGGTATAAGATATAAGGGCGTTAGATGTCTTTAATCTGAGAAAGAAGTTCATTCCACAAACATACTCCTTTATTGCCTATCACTCAACCCGTGTTTTGCTTACTCGAAACATTTTATAGTCGTTACTTTGAAAGGTTAGATATGTATGACTACTTTCATAAAAAACGCACCAGAGAATTTCGTGAAAATTGTGCGGCGGTGTAGATAGGGCAAACTAAGTGAAGACAGTAAAATGAAGGAGGTCTGGGGGCGAAGACCCCAGGAAATTTTTTGAGGCCACGCCCTTTAATTTAGCTTAGAATGCATCTGGCAACATCATGCTCGCCATTGGTTATAAAGAAACGTAGACAATTTTATGACAATTATTGTATCAATCAAAGTGCGATGACAAATTTTTGAAGAAGCATCCTTTACGTTGGCTTTGAAGGGGGGAATTTCACTCCCAAAGCTCTCGTACTACTTTGGCAAAAATCCGCTTGTTTTAAAGAAAAATCAATCAAAAATCTGTAAAAATCCTTTCGTTCTCCAGTGCTAAAATTCAAGTCTTAGGAACATAGTTAAATTACATATCTTCAAGCATTTCTCAGAAAAATTCTTACCTAACCAATGCCCCGCCATTTCTCTACGGTTTTAAAGGAATCTCGAGGACCATCTTTCAAAAATTTTTGGGGGGAGGCAATTGCCCCCTCATACCCTCCCTGTGGCGATGCTACTGAAAGCGTGGATCTTTTAATGGAATTTGAAACTAATAGTGCGAAGCAATGTCGATCCTGGTTGATTTCTAGCTTCAAAATAATGTAAGGCAAGAACTTATATTTAAACTACTAGCTTTCTGACAGAGCTAATTTATTCGAAAACATAGGTAATGGCCTGAGCAATAGTTCCTGCGTTCGTTCTCAATATGATTTAGTGAAATCTCTGGAATAGATAATGAATTGTTATTGTTACTGCAAAGTGCAAAGGACAAGGACAAACGTCGTAGCTTCTTGCAACATGATGAAAGATCTTTGAGGTACCCTGGTGCTAGCAAAATCTTGGAACAACATTCCCTTGAAAATTAAACAATCTCCTTCAGTGATGAGTTTCGTCATCAACTAAAATTACACGTGTTCTCTCCGAATTATCAAGTTTAGAAGTTTAGCTGTTTTTGCATCAATCAATTTCAAAGCGTTTAAGATATTTCAAATTGAATGATAGGCTTTTAGCGAAGGGGATTAGTTTATCCACTGAGAGAGCTCCTCCTTTAAGGAAATTCTTCTCTATTGGTGTTCTATGTAATCTTGTTGTAATTTTGTCATCTTCCGTGATTTGTCATATTGTAAGATTTATAAATTTCATTGGTTTAAATGATTTTTGTGTGTAGTTGAATTTTCTAGAATGAAGCTACGCTGAACTAACGGAGAAAGTTCGATTTTACGGGCCCCATGCGGGGCCCAGCTCGATGATATCATTGCAACATACGATGGGAAAGCATGGCTCCTCTTTCTACGGGCCCCTAGCGGGGCCCGGGCCCCGGGGCAGTTGCCCCGGCTACCCCCCCTCTCGGCGGTCCTGAAAGTGTGTGTCGCGCTAATGGGTGCGTCTTTGGTCTCGGCTGGGCCAGTCTTTTGAACTGGGCCTAATCCCATCGAAAACGATCAGATCAGCTCGATTTCTTGGATTGATTGACAATTACTCGAGTACCCCGACAAAGCCATTGGCAAGGCAATTGATTAATTTGCTGAACTACTAGAGAATCTAAGAATTGATAGAACTTTACTCACTTGAATGAGATCTCACGGCGGCCACCGCTCCTTTACCTGTTCCTTGGACTTGAACGAAAAAACATGGAAAGAAGGAAGTAAAATTACTTGATTGAACGAGAGGCTGCAATATTTCTGTTATGGCTTGCTGCGTGCTGCGTGGCTGGCACTTCACTCATTGGAAAAAGTGTACGAGATTTTTTCAGAACAAAAGGATTTATAGGGATTTTGATGGATTTTTCTTGAAGACAAAAGGATTTTTGCCAAGGGTGTACGAGGTTTTGGGAGTGAAATGCCCCTCGGCTTGGACTGGCTGGGATAAAAAATGTTTAATAAATTCAATCTGGTAATACCAATTTCTACAGAAGCAGAGTCAATTGAAAACAATTTTTCAATTTTTAAACAAGTTTTCAATTGACTCTGACAGAAGTGATACCCTTTCCGACATTTCTCTGAAAAGTACGTAAAAAAGATGAAGGTAAGGTTATCAATCAGGTTGAAAAATACCTGTGTAAAATATAACATCCCATAGCGCAATTATCTTGCAATCCTTTTCTTCAGTGCAGAGGTATGGACTGGAAAAGTCTATAAGCAGGTTTTGATATAAGAATTCTCAGGGAAGAAGATAATGAGTATGTGGTATGTGAAGAACAAAAGAATTTAGCATTTTTTCTTGCTTTGTCTGCTGCCATTTGGAATTCTACTCCCTTTCTCAGATATTTGATGGACAAGCATGGTTGGACCCCGACATACTGAAAATAGAGCAGGGAAGGGAGTTGACTTGCTACAAGTCTCAGTTTTAATCTCAGAATATCTCAGACAGCGTCAAAATGAAGGGATTATTCTTCCCCTCTCGGCCCCTCTCCTACCGCCCTCGCGCTGCGCGCTCGTTGCGCCTTCGGCGCCGTGCGGCCTTTTTGCCATGACAATGCGAAGAGAAAGAAAACGAAGACTTGTGTCAAGTCAAGGAAGGGAGAGACTAATAGAAAGAGGGCTCAATCAGTCAATCAAACAAACAGTCAATCAAACAAACAGTCAATCAATCAATCAATCAATCAATCAATCAATATCAAAGTTGGCTACAAGCAACAAAATTTGCAGGTGCATCTACTCCAGTCCACTCTTTGACTTACTTTTTTGAGGCTCTGGTACCCAGGGTAATCCTCTTGGTTCTTGTTTGATGCTATCATCGTTTGTTTGTCTCTCCTTCGCAGCATCCTCTTTGTGGTTTACGCTCGCGCAGAAGTATTACATCATTTACCATTTTGACAATTAGAAAACAGGTATATGGGGAGAGCAACCTTATTCTACTAAATGGCTGCTACGGTGCTTTCACGAACGATAAATTGAACTCTACCAATCTATTGGTTTCAAATTCAAGATGATAGATTCTGGAATGAATTGCCCAAATATACTCGAAAAGTTGTGCATGCCTTGTAACCGAAGGGAGACTCTCTCTGACACAGACTTCGGGAAAGACTCTCTCTAACACAGACTTCGGGAAAGACTCTCTCTGACACAGACTTCGGGAAAGTATTCACAATTCTTTTCTGTTAACGAGAATAAAAGAGCCAAGGATATTCCTTTACCGCCGATAGATCATGTAATAAACTTGAAGCAGGTCTAATACTGTCATCAAGCGTGTTCTATGGGCCTACTTCTAAAAAACAGTGATTTTGAGTCCAAAGCCAAAATGTCTTAATTGTTGGCAGCATGCACAAGTTCTGTATTCTTAGACTGTACAGTAGAAACCCGAATGAAAGATTCAAGGTTTTTCTTGAGCAGCCAGAATAGGTTCTTAATCAAGTGGCTGTCATTATAAATTCCATGCCTGCAAGGTTCTTTAAGAGGTTCCTATATACAGTACTCACCTTGCACACATTAATACTGTTTTCAGCACAAGAAACATTAAGACTTTTTTATTATTCCTTGATGATTTTTGAGAACATCTTTAGGTTAGAATTATATCTAAAAATCTGATAGTCTTTTTGTAACATTGAAGAATTCTGATCAGAATGTCAAGAATTTTTGAAAGTTCTGAGGAATTCTGAAGACTTGAAACTTGCTATATAAAACCTCTATCAGTGTTAGCCTCTGAGAGGTTCTTATTTAAGGACTTTAAAATATTCATAGAAATATGGTCCAATGAACTTCATGTCCCGTCCACACGTATACGTTGACGTCTGTAAACGCATACATTCTTATACGTTTACACCTTCCGTCCACACGTAAACGGCGTTTCAAGTTATCCTAAACGCATACATTCGAAAACGCTTTCCAAAGTGGATACTTTTGAAAACGCTGTTTTCACGTCTCCGTGTGGACGGTCGTAAACGCATACTTTCGTAAACGGTGACGTCACAGACTTCATGTTCACCAATCATTTGCAGTTTTTTTTAAACACTGTTCTTGCGTTTTCATGTGGACGGTCGTAAACGCATACTTTTGTAAACTATGACGTCATAGATTTCATGCTCATCATTCATTTCCCATTGTTTTGGCATTTACGTGTAGACAGGCTAAAACGCTCAGTGGATCAGTGTGGACGAAAAACATTCTATGCGTTTACAAAACGTACACGTATACGTGTGGACGGGGCCTCAGTCTCAAGGTTCTTATAATAAATATACGCTTTTTTATGCGGGTTTCTACTGTATACCATTCACTTGTTTAGGAATTTCATGAAAAGAAACTTTTAACATGATGCTATGAGTTTCAATTCAAGAAAAGCAAATACAAGTAAAGAGTTCAAGTGATTTCATGGACTCGTAAATTTCTGTCATCAGTTTCTGTAAGTTTTTGACATGAACACTATTTCTGCCACTTCGAGGGAGCAATGTTTCAAGTGATGATTCTATCTATCTATGAATTTATTGCACATCAAGACACAATTAGGTTATTACGCGCAAGATTCGTAGTCTTTATAAAGATTCCGAAGAGCACATTTGAAAAAGCTTTCACGGTACTTCGAAAATCAATGCTGGAAACTGTCCACGGCTGATGGTGGTACCAACAGATGCGGGTGAAGCACTGGAGAATTGACATTGAAAGCCGTCAGTTTCGAACAGTTCTCTTGCACCGCCATTAAAAGCTTTTGATTCTGGTCCAGCTATCACAAGAGACACAACGACTCTCTCATCTGCCAATATTTCCACTGGTTTTTCAAAATCTACTCGGTATGTATCTGATAGTGGTCCAGAATTCCGGTCTTCAAATATGTATCTGGGTTTGAAAGTCCATCTGTTCGTTAATATCTCCATCTCTACAACCCTGTGTAAATTGGGATCGCCAAATAATGTAACTCCTGTTAGGAATGCTCTCTTGTTGAGTGTAAAACCAATTTCATCAGGCTTTCCGAGGTACCTCCAACAAAAGATGGGTGCAGATACTGGAATACGATCTGCTAGAATTTCTTTCCCTGTGTAATTCCTGGGTTTTGTGCAAAAATCGATGCTAACCTTGACAGGTTTTTGTAGTTCTTCCTCTCCTAAACTAAGATAATGAACTATGTCAGCAACTTGCTCCGCGGTTAACATGCCTGATTTGGAACAATGTTTTGCGAAATCTGTTAAAGACATTGTTGGAAAACGTATCAAAAATACTGCATCCCCAAGGACTTCCCTTTTCATTTCAGGTGATATTCCTTTCCCCTCCTTGATTAACTGATTCTCGCTCCATTTATCAACGGCGAAAAAGATATCTATTTCCTCGATTTTTATCGTGTCCAGCTCCAAAATGGCCTTAACTGCTGGCAAATTTAAAGTCAAGAATGATTCTTGTTTCACAACCTCTGAAGCCATTCTAGATATTATCTCCAGGCAGCTCGTAACGGCAGCCTTTGCATCGAAAACAAGGGATTGCTTGAGGGCAATTAACACATTATCTTTCGTAACAGATTCTTCGATGAATCTCGCACATTTTTTTTCCAGGGATGCAATCAAGTAACATTTTGCTAAATTCAGTAACGGAAACACATTCTTCCAGTTCAAAGAAACTTCATCAGTGTAAATACATTTCAAAAATTCGGAGATGCAATCAGCATTTCCAAACATACTAAGGTCGAGCTCTTGTTTCTGCTCAGCCATTGGCCCGTAAAACATCGGGTAGAATACGGAACTTGTGGTTGCAAGAATGAATTTGTGAACAGGAAATTTCACATCATTTGATACAAACGTGAAGTCACTCATGAAATCATTTTGCAGCAAATGCGATCTCCTAGCGTGGACTGATGGTTTCAAATCTTGCCACCCATTTTCGAAGAAGTTTTTTTGTGCCATTTCCTGTTAAAGAGACAATACTGGATGAAAATAGCAACAACAAACGCAAACCAAGAGACCGCGCGTGCTAGGAATGCTGGATGAAACCACGGGGGGAGCTCTTCCATAGTAAAGGTACCTGGGGATGTGCAACCTCGTTCCCAGGGCCTTTTGTCATATTGGGACGGAGACGTAAAGTCTTTTCGTTTTCATCTCCGTCCCAATATGACGAAAGGCCCTGGGGACGAGGTTGGGGGATGTGCCGTCCATAAGGGTATACTTTTTTGGACCTCTAGTCAAGCCAAGGGTATACTATTTGGCAATTTTAGTCCAGTTTAGTCTAGGCAAGGGTATGCTTTTTAGCAATTTTGGTCCAACAAATTTAAAAGTTCGGTGATTTCTGTAAAAAAAACCAAACTTAAGAAAATTTCTGTCCTGAGAATGCGGAAATTTGGCCAGTTTTGTCTAGAAAACGCCCTTTCAGGGCACTTTTAATGGAGAAATCAATCTAGCAAAGGGCATCATTTTCACAAAAATTGGTCTAGCCAACGGTTCCATTTTGAAACTGTGGGCGGCACACCCCTATCCAAAATTTAGCTGAGAGCCCCCCCCCCCGGGCTTGGACCAAAGTTCCATAACAATCTTTATGTCCACTACCTGTTACATGAAGAAATTTTCAAAACACGGTGTTTTGAAGCTTTTCCAATGTTTAGACTATACGCAAGTACCTTACAAGTAATATGATACAAGAAACAAGTGGAAATAAAGTAAACATATGTTAAAGAATCCGTTATAAAAATAAGTAGTTATATTTTCTCAGTACTGGAGTTCCTTAATTTTTTGGCGACCTAAGAGTTGAGTTTCTTATAAGCAATTTCTTGTAAGAAAAATACGTTTAGCATGCCACAAAAGCTTGTGGGAAGCACTTTATTAATGTTTTCCCACCAGTGCTTGAGCTTCTTAATTTTTGGCGATCTGAGTAAAGTTTCGAAGTATAACCAGTGTCCAGTTCAATTTTGAACAAAAGTAGTCTAGAAATGACAAAAAATATACTCACTAGAAATTTACTCTCCACTACTTCTTCTTGGACTTAAAAGAAGCGAAAGAAGGATTTTTGATGGGCAAGCAAGGATGAACAATGTTTAGGGTGTTAATTTCTTTACACCTTTCTGCGTGATTGTTTATATTCATCGAAAGAACCAATCACAAAGCTGTATCTTCTGGGAGACTCTATCATGGACTTGTAATAATGACGTCTTATGAAAATCGAAACTGCAGGAGGTTTACTGAGATAAAGCGACCACCCTCTCATTCCAGGGCAAGGGATAATAATCTTTCACGATTTTCACAAAGTTTGAATTATGCATGAAAAATAATTATCCCCGAAGCCGAAAGTTATAGCAAGGCAAGGATTCTACTTGTTAAAGGGGCTGGGTCACGTAATGTAAATGTTGGTTGCTTTGATTGGATAGACCGGTGTTCAGAAGAATGATACATTCGATACTACATAGGGGGTTAACCAGGGGGAGCAAAACTACTTAAGTGCCCCCAAGTTTGAGATGCTTCCTACGTCCCTGGCTACAGTTTCTTTATTTCTTGGTGATGTCAGCGTTGCGTTCCTCATAAGGGATCAGTAATTATTAACGCTGTGTAGGGGGCCGGAAGATATTCAGAGGGGCCACCAAAAATTTAGGGTAGTGAAAGGGGGGCCACTGAAAACCTTCAGTGTAAAGTAAGGGGCCATGAAAACTTAACAAATCTGATCCCAGCAATCTGAAACGCAAATGTCATCCTTTTATGATCTTTCTTATGCCTTGCATTGTTTCTCAGAGTATCATATTTTTCACAAAATCTCCAGGTGCTCTGCCACCTTTTTCTCTTGAAAGCATTTCTATATCATTTTTGCTTCACTTACCATCAGAAAACATTATTTGTCGCTTGGGAATATGTCATCAAATTTGATACTGAGAGGGGCCACCAAAAATTACAGCTAAATAATCAGGGGCCCTTGAAAGATCCCTAAGCAGTTTCTTATAAAACATACGTACAACTTGAGCCGGGTATAAAAACTTTCGCATTTATGTCACCTGTCACCCGTGGAGATGAAAATAATTCGGTTAAATTTCGAGCAAGTAATGAACAATAGAAGGCACGGCTTCAGCATTCATAAAAAGGAATGTACTGGCAGGTATTTCCTGCATTCACACTGAGTTTAGAAAAAGGTCCAACCCCCCTCTGAATGCTAAATTCGCTAGCTACATCTTCCTCAATTTATCAAGTCAATCCATGAGCGATAGGACAACAAATGTGTATCAGTGTGAAATTTTGATCACTAGTGAGCCATCTTAATTTATTGCTTTTTGTGTGTTTTGAAGTTGTTTTTCTTGGCAATATAAAACAAGCCATCTTATCGCTGTTACGTGATTCTAAATTTTTGTAGTCCACTAACTTCAGTGCAGATTTACGTTTAAGGTTGTCGAAACAGCGACAAGTTGGCTCATAACCAAATAAAAGCGAGCGAATATAAACTCAAACACACAAATAACCGCAAATAACAATGGGTTAAGGTTGCTCGCAAATGATACAAATTCACTCTAAAAAATCAGATTTTTCCAACTCCTTAGGTTATTTACAACCTAAAAATCGATAAACCAGTTTGCTTCTATCGCTAAATAACTCAAACTTTTCCCTAGTTTCCTCGTAAAATCACGCAGCTAGCCCTTCCTCAAATCTGATAGCTTTAAAAAGGTGGGTGTAAAGTTCTCTTGCATTTTTAAGTGCTTCAAAGACACTTTGGGTAATTTGCACTAAATCTTCGTAGTAATGTTTTAATATCTTGACTAGTTTCAAAATGGCGACATTTATCAATTTTGAGGTTGTGACGTCATCAAACTTCTAAATCGTTAATTAGAAGAGGTACAGATTCATGGTTGCAATCACATTGTAGACCTTGATTTTCTTGAAGATCGTACCAATTTTC
Organism: Aurelia sp. 4 Dawson et al 2005; assembly: GCA_964019985.1. Taxonomy (NCBI): domain Eukaryota; kingdom Metazoa; phylum Cnidaria; class Scyphozoa; order Semaeostomeae; family Ulmaridae; genus Aurelia; species Aurelia sp. 4 Dawson et al 2005. The sequence goes on from OZ026507.1 coordinate 3,746,194, forward strand.
CTCTAGTAATCTAGGCATTACGATGATTTTAATTTCTTCAAAATGTTCGATGAAATTCTTGTAAAAATAATCAAAGTAAAAATAACATTGAAAATTATCCTGATGACAAAAATTGCAACAGTAGATTTACGGCGAATTACCCAAAGTTTCTTTCAAGTCATCCAATTCACAGCAAATGCGATGCAATTTTACACCCACCTTTTTAAAGATTTGAAACATTTAAGCCCTATGTACGCAAATAAGGCATTGACAAGGAAAACGTTCCCTGGCTAAAACCACAGTGGAGCTGTGAATTTTTCGGGGCTCTGCTTTCACAGACCCTTTCACTAGGCAACGGCGTAAGCGACGGAGATATTCAAGGAGCTTTTGTAATAAAACAACAACCATGGAGTGAATTTCTACCGATTCGGAGCGGGAGATAGATTTGGCATGTATACAGGCTACGGGAAAGTCATCAGCTAGAAAAGGCACTTGCTGAATCAGGTAGAGCAAGCAAGCAAAAACCCAGAGGCAGACAGATAACCAAATGTCTAGCTCGATGTCCTAAAGAAACAACTGCATGAAATCAATTTTATATGTGATGAAATTCCTTAACCAGCAAGAAGACCTCGGGCAAAGGTAAGGATAAACTCCAAAGGTGCCAAGCTCGAAAGAAGAAAGTTAAACCCATTTGCTTTCAGCATTAAGTATTTTTAAGTTGTTTTAGATTATTTTTAATTATTTACAGTTTACCATTTCACACAATAGCTATCTACGAAAGCTAATTCGAACTAACTATCTAAAACAAGGAAAGATTTTGTAATATAATAGCGTCAGTTGCTTTGGTTCACAACTCAATTCAAAGCGATTAGCGAATACAGACAAAAGAAATCTTCCCAACCGGTGATTCAAAACTGTATTACAAAATCTGCCCTTCTTCTACCATCTAACACTACATAAATAATTTACTACCGGGTGAGTCATACACAAGTTACCATGTTTGATTAGCTCTGGAATAAAGAGTACTTGGCATATATGTAAACTAAATATGATCAATGAGTCAAAGGCTAACTAAGATGTGAAATCTTATTAGTCAAAGCCTGGGCAGTGCGGATACTATTGTTGTGCTGTTTGAACTAACCATGACACAATAATGATTCGGTACTCACCAAGCCAAGAAATGTTTGCATCCCGTTCAACATCGTGTTTGGTTAGGTCGGCACTGCAAATTCTGAATTTGATTACGTCCTCGTCCTCAATACCGTTATTCGTCAAGACGATGATATTTGGAAACATACCCAATCAACAACAGACATGTTAGAAAAGATCTCAAGATTTACCTGAATGAAATCGGTCACTTCGTTCTGACATTTTGATGGACTTAAGCGTTTATAAGTCATTGCTACAAGGCATAGACGAGGCATGTACCGGGTGAGCCAGAAGAAAGTTCCCACTTTTGAAAATTCATAGCACCAGGAGCAGTTCTAGACTGATTGCATACCCGTAGTTACAGCTATTGATGGACTGATGGACGCTCCAACTACGACTTATGTCCTTAGGCTTCCTGAAACGGATAGCTCAGCCCCAGCCTCGTTTCTGATAATGATAAAAGTCAGCCCCAGCCTCACTGAAGCGACAACAACACCATAGAGCGTAAGTTGAGGGCCTTACTGGAGTGAGGTTAGAGCAGTTCACCAATAGACGATTACGCTAAAGATGGCGGCAAGGAACTTTTTACCAAGATGCACTGCGTTCTTTAATCGAATTCCCATAGGATCGTTAAGAAATCTTAATTCGAACGCAGTGCATCTTGGTAAAAAGTTCCTCGCCACCATCTTTAGCGTAATCGTCTATTTCAATGATTCGAATTTCAAATAGAAGCCGAAAAATTAAATCATTTTTTATATTTTTCTCGCTGTCTTACCAACACTAGAAGTATCAGTGAATCTAATTTTATAAAAATTTTATGGTTGCAAAATGACTGGAAAAGGGCCTAAAATATTGATCAAGTTGTAAGGACTCTCCTTACACAGAACAATACGCAATTGGCATTTCACCTCTCTCAAGAGTTACAAGACATCAACAATCAAACAGATATTCCGTCCCATGGTAATAAATGTGCATTGGATATCTCTAGCCCATGAACACTTGCATTCTCTTTCTTGATCTATGTGAGGTGTCCTTTATGATTTGACCAATGTTTTAGGCCATTTTTTAGTTATTTCGCAAACAGGAAATCTTTGAAAAGTTTAATTTACCTATACTTTTAGTGCTCTTGAGACAACGAGAAAAATCGCAAAAACACCTCGATCTTTTGGCTTTTAACTAACTAGAATTTCAGTTATTCAAATCTGTGAAGTACCCTTGGTGCTATGAATTTTCAAAAGTGGGAACATTTTTTCTGGCTCACCCTCTTTAACTCTCTAAAAGTTTCGTACATCTTTGGCATAAAATTATTTGTTTTCAAGGAAAATCCGGCAAAAATCCCTGAAAATCCTATTGTTTTAAAAAAATATCGTAAGCTTTTCGAAAGAGTGATACACCCATCGGGCATAGACACGCGAGAAATTTGGTTGTCATCTTATGAACTTTTTCAAGGTTTCTTGGAGGGGTTTCCACGAGAAATCACTTGTAATTTCAGAACGGAGTGACCGATTTCAAAGAGGTAAAACCTGAACTAACCAATGTCCCCAGCACACAACAACCCCCGACTTGAAAACAATAGAAAATTTTGTCATCAGTGCCCATGATCCTTCTATGGTATTGTTTGTTATCCCTCTGAGAAAAAAAAGCTTTAAATGGCCCTATCGACATGATGTTATCCTTGTACCTTACTGCAAGTTATCCCTCTATGTAACTGAACAACCCTAAACTATCTGACGTTATCCCCCTATCGAGACGATGTTATCCACGCGCAAAATGCTGAACAACCCCTCCTATACTGATGTTATCCCTCTATCGCCACGATGTTATCAATCTATCGCACTGTTTGTTATCCCCGTCGGTTACTGAATACCCCTCTCTTACTGATGTTAGCCCTCCAACGACACGATTTTATCCCTATACCTTACTGAATTACCCCAATTTTACTGGGGTAATCCCTCCAACAACATGATGTTGCCCTCTTACTTACTGTATGTTATCCCTCCAACGACATCATGTTATCTCTCTATCGCATTGAACAGCCTCAACTTTACTGAAAAACCCCTACACTACTGCACAGACGTATCCAGGGTGAAAATATTTGAACTTGTTCACTATTCAATGACATATCTCCCTATATCATTATCTTGAAATCCAAAGAGCTGTGGTCATTCGAAGGGGGATTCTTTTTTTTACTCATCCGGCAGATGTTAGCCTGCGTGCATCACCTACCGGTTCCGTAGGGCTTAATTTTCCGTTGAATTGAATTAATTTTCTGCTAAACTAGAATGAGTTGAATTGAGTTCATTTTCTACTATTCGTTTTCTAGTAGATGCCAAATTAAGACCAGCTAATCACTTCGAATCAAGATCAACTAATGACATTGAATCGAGATAAGTTGATCACCACGGTGCACTAAACTGTGTTGGATCCCAGTATTTATATTTACCACCATAAGTTTGTTCCATCCATTTTGTTTTCATCCTTCGCAGCTTTTCTCTTTCTTCATCATGCTTCTCCTCCAGCAACTTTATGATGGTTTCGAGACTCTCTTCAAAGTCGGCAATCAATTTTTCAGTTTCTATTTCTAATAAATCATTGTCATAATAACCACCAATCGAAAATGCATAAATGTCGCTGTCAAGCGGAAGTGGACTATCTGGTTTATTCACTTCCGGTTGCTCCATTTCGGGCTGTTTCATTTCAATTTCCCGTTGCGTCATATCCGGTTTCGACGGTAAATCGGCAACTAAAGCAGCCAGTAATGATGACGTGTCTGCAAAAGAATTTGCGCGATGTTCCGGACTGATTGATTTTGAGTCAAAAGTATGATTGACATCAGGATCAGCAGTTGTATCGAAGACCACTTCTTCAAAACCGTCTTGAGAATGGGCCCTTTGTTCCACATATTCCCCTGCAGTCGTGGCTCTCGACAATGGGTCCTCCCTCTGTCGTTGTTCTTCAACAAGTGGAGTTTTTGACTGCGGAGGCACCTGATCAGTGTCATTTACAAAGGGGGCAGATGGCCTCGATGATGCTTCATGTTCGTCGCTATCTGCAGCATCCTGAGCGGTATGACTTAGATCTGGGTAAATGCGTGAATGGGTACTTGCCTTTGAAAGTGTTCTTTTCATAGTCGATGAGCTCCTTGCCTCCTCTTCTTTGTTATTGACGTTTACACTCGACCTTCCAGACCCATAGTCGCTAAATGTATCTGCTCGTTGACGAATGCGAGCTAAAACAAATTAAAGATGAAATTTAAAAATAACCCAAAATAATGGACCTTTCGTGATAAACCTGCAAGCTCAACATCTGACACTGCAATCTGCGGGAAGAAAACTTTTAACCCTTATAACAGTATAACAACCAACCTATAACTAGAGAACCAAACTGGCAAATGTGCGATAAAACCCGTTTTTGGTTACAATAAAAACTCGCGTATAAGAACCCAAAATTTTGCAAGTCAGCCTGATTAGGTTCTTGTATATTGAGTATTTATTGGGAAATTAGGCTGCTCAGGTTCTTAGATTGGTTCTTATTTCATTCAGGACCTTCAGGTATTTCCTTTGTTCAGATTGAAACTTCAAGCTCATTGCTTACTGTCAGTTCAGAGGCACCTGAGTTCATGAGGCTTTATTCACAACAGCAGTGCGTGAAAGAATCAGAAATTTTGCAGAATACAATGAAAAGCTCTCAAAGGATCTTTATATTTCTTTGCAAGATGCATATATGCCAGGTATGAGTCTGTATAGGTTCAATGACAAAGCAACTGGAGTTTAGATCTAATTTGATGAACACTACAAATAAGAACCTATTTCAAATTTCAGGCTGAACGGGTTCTTATATATTGGGGATCTAATTTCAGAATTTCAGCCTGTAGGTTCTTAATCACTAGGTTCTTATATGCGGGTTTTTACCGTATTTGACGTTGCTCTTTATGGCAATTATTTACTTATTTTCTCTCCTTTCATGGTTTCACGTCAATTTGTTGTTTCTCTTGCAGGATTTCACAGCGTTCTCCCTGGTTACAATTAAATTTGGCTGTTATTCTTTCCAAGGAGCCTACAATTTCTTTCCGCAGATTACGATGTCTACGTTGCCTTTTGCGTTATTAGTGTTTAGAATCCTATATATAGGCTTTATATATAGGCTATATATAGGCTATATATAACCTGTATGGGTTCTCTGAAGAACCTTTACGGGTTCTATGAAGTACCTTTAGAGGTTCTCTGAAGTACCTTTATTGGTTCTCTGAAGAACCTTCATGGGTTCTCTAGAAAACCTCTAGGGTTAGGTTCTTCCCCTGACTTGGGGTTCTTTGAAGAACCTTTGGGGGCTCCATATTTGTATTCTGCTTAAGAACCCTAAAAGGTTCTTCGTAAGCCACCTTTTTTCTGTGAGTGTAGCATCTACCCACGTGGGTTCGAATCCCGTCCCTGGCACTACAAGCCGCAAGCCAGCAGCCAACTCAGCTGTACATCCTACCAAGGTCGGTGAATGATGCTCAGAGGTAACTCTGAGGGCACAAGCCGTAGGGCCACAGGTCCACATCAACAGCATAGCTGCCCATATACCAAGCTTGCGTAAACTAATGAGATTGCTTGTTATTTCCTTGCTTGCTTGCTTGCTCGCTTGCTTACTTGCTTGCTTTCTTGCTCGCTTGCTTACTTGCTTGCTTCCTTGCTTGCTTACTTACTGGGTTGTTTGCTTGCTTACTTGCTTGCTTACTTACTGGGTTGTTTGCTTGCTTACTTGCTTGCTTACTTGCTTGCAATGATTCTCTCACATTAGGTTATTTCAAATTTACGGAACACAAATCATTGGTTCACGAAATGATATTTGAATACCGTCTTATGCCTGATGATGATATGGGGATGATATCGACTATCAATTCATTCATTTGAAATGAATAACCTGAATGAAATACGAGATCGCATTGGCTTATAAACAGCCTACTGTATTTGATAATGCCACACTAGGCCAAAGAAAACAATGACATGTTCAGGTTTTGAGAAATTCTGCGCTTCTTCGAGACGGGAATTTTTAAAACAAAAGCGCATTGAATAAAAAGCAGTGGAACCAGGATCTGATAAAGCTTACCTCTGCGTGGTATCACTTACCTCTGCGTGGTATCACTTTCATCATTTGTTTCCTGCTCTTCAGCCATCTAATAGCTTCATAAATCATGCCAATTACGACTAAGACAAGGAGGGCAAGACCTCCAGTTTTTATATATGATTGCATTGTCACGGATTCCCAACTGAAAAACTCTGGTTTGTGTGGTACTATTGTCAATGTGACGTCAGCACTGACTGATAACATCCTTGCCACTTTGGCTGCTTCTTCCTACAACGCAGGGGATAATGATAACTGATAGAGTGTTGGAAGATGTAAAAAGTCCTTGCTTCAGACCATGCTTTACATTGTGCCGGTGCAGTTGCGGTCCGTTAAGACTTTTGACGATAGATCCCTTGTATCCCTGTGGTAAACCTTGCTCTAGAGGGACTCATAATGAAACAGCGAAAAACCTGACCCTATCTTAGGCATTCGATCGATCAAATCATGATCGAACGACTGCCGTAGCTCTGTTCAACGGTCACTCTTAGGAAAGAGAATACGATATAAATACGTTAAACAGACACTTAATCAACTAAACTTGGTATAAATCTGAAGAAGGAAATTGACTTTACCTGTCCAGTGCAAAATGAGTTTTCCAACGCTACATTTTCCATGTTTTAAAGACCAAAACAAACAAGAGAAATCTTCAACTACCTGCCGCAGCAACTTGGTTCAAGATCTAGTCAACTGCATCATTCGAATTGAAATTTCGACAGCATTGTTCTTTGCCAAATCTCGCAATCTGATTGGTACTTTAGGAATTGCAAAGTTTGGGCCTAAATGGGGCCAGGTTTTTAAGAGTAATATTATGAGTCTCTCTTGACAGAAGCCCCATTACAAAGTCAAAGAGCACAGGGAAACTAAAGACTCACCGTCATAAGTCTAGTGATCTGGGACAAAGTCGTTACGGTAAGATCGTCAAACTTGTTTCCAAGGATAATTTGGGACCATCGGGACCGGTTGCCAATTCAAAACAATCCATCCTTGTAATAACTTGCATGTCAAGCTAAGTTACGCACATATGCTACAACTCCACACCGGTGTGAATAGTGAAAGTTCCCTTAGACTTCAAGAGGATACACATTGCAAGAATTGAGATAAGTCCTTCAAACAGTTGCAGGCAGGCTTAAGATTAGAAGAGGGGCTACTCTACAATGGAGAGGCAAGGCCCGAGACTTGTAAATACCGGGGAAAAAGAACATTGTAAATATGGAAACATTGTTAATATATGTAAACTTATGTATTTGTAGATAATTATTCTCTATTTGATTTTTTTTACAAATTTTACTTTTTTAGATAGTAGGCTTGAATGAGCTCTTATTTAATAGCTATTTTTGTATGTTGCCTACTTTAAATAAATCAATAATAATAATAATAATAATAATAATAAGACTGAAGGTGAGCGAAGTGAGCCACAAATGAAGAGAGTATGCTGTACTCTACCGTGAAAAGTCTTTTGTCGTTACGGCCGTGAGACTTAAATGTCATTGGAATCGTTTCAAATACTTTTACTGGCCTACAATCGAGTCTTATTTTTCTACGTATGTAATTACTCAAGAAATATTTGTTGAATGCAGTTTTGTCGAGAGAAGGCATCCGTTAATTGAAAACGTGAAAGTGAGCTTCAAGTTAGAGAGGGAGTTCGCTGGGAAAGACAATATTTAAAAAATCTTAGATCGTTAGCACTGCTCATTTGTGAAAAATTCACTTTTAATGAGAAGGAAAGGATCACCTCTGACGAGCTTTGCACGGAAAAACTTTTAAAGCAGAGCTTGGAAATCACGCAGAAATGGCTTTTTTGTCAAGTCATTTGACAAATTTTTGCACGTTTATCGTTCTTTCTCTTTGAATTTTCCGTAACCCTTTCACTAGTAATGGGCAAAGAGCATTTCGGGGAGAGAAAACTTAGAGTGAATTTAGCTGCGAGACCACGTAAGCTCCCTCTTATCTTCTTTTAAGAACATTTTAAAGAACTGTAAATAGGTCATCACTGATTAATTTCTCTGTAGTAGATATTTAAACTACCTTCACAAGATTCAGGCACATTTTGAAGAAGGTGAAAATTGTGAAGGCAGGAAACTTTGAGCCAGCGTTCACATGACGCTCTTCAAATTGTGCCTGTTAGAGCTCCGTTTTCAAATCTACCGTTTTCAAAATCTGCCGGCAAAAATATGCCGTTTTCGTGTGAGCGGGAGGCCCATCCGTCACATTTTTTCAACGTTTTCAAAATGTGCCGGCATCGTGTGACCGCAGCGTCAGCTTGTAAGGTATTTTTGGGACGCCCCCCCCTGCAAATCAATGCAGCTAACTGGCGGGCTTACCATGGATAAAGAGCCTTACAATGAAATGAACACTTCAAATGAATTTCATATTTTGTTTGCTTCTCATGCTATTTTACATTGATAATTAAATTTTCTAGTAATTCAAACATGTAATTTTAGAAAGATGCGCTTTATAGAACAATCAACTCACTTCATTCTTACATTCATATACTTTTCCTCACCTTACTTTATCTTACTTTGTACTGTTAATATACCAGATATCATGTCATACCTCGATTGCAGCTTGCACTTCATTCAGAATGGTGGATGCCTCTTCCTTGACGTAAGTTTCAAAACAGGCAAACATCTGTCTGGCATTTCCAGCAGTGAAGACTCCCAGTGCTGCATCCAAGTCTAATGCTCTCTTTACATTGAATTTTTCCTTTGCAAGTTTAGGAGCCCAAACTTTGGATATTTGCGCATCGATGATTCCGTAACGAACAGTTCCATTTGCAACTGCATCCAACAAAATGGAGTAGCTTGTGAAGTTCATATCTGTTGGAGCAAAACTACATTGTCAAAACTGGCATAAAATTGCAACCCGCGATTTCTGGCTCACAACAATGACTTGCCTATGCATAACCACGCAGTTTCCTCGTGGGAGGACGAGCAAGTCTTCCCTATTATTATAAGGAAGTTCTTTAAATGGACTCCATTCTCCCAGGAGGATAACATGTGTCAATGCTTGTTAAAGTCATTGTTTTAAATTTTGCGGGCTTTTGAAGGAGACTTCCTGCAGAAAATCTCTCACAGTCACAGGGGGAAATGAGCGATCAAGGCTGTGTGGGACATCTGCAACAAGGCTTTTAACAATATCATTGCTTTGACGTCCAGGGAGGAGGAGTTGCTTTTACTAACTGAATCATCAACATTTATACGATTAATTACAACGACAATTATATTAAAAAGGTCGCGTGTGAACCACCTTATTGTATGGAGTTGAAACGTGGACCTTGGAGAAAAGAATGTTAAAGGAACCAGGAGAATGTTGAGAATATCATGGAAAGATAAAATATCGAATGAAATAGTGTTGTTTGGATTACAAAGTCAACGAATGTTAACTAAACCATTACGGAGCGGAAACTACAGCACAGGAAGCCCAGGTAGTTAGCTGAACGATGATAAGTTTACAATCTGAAAATGGTAAATCTTATGATGCCTTTATGTGTTATTTGTTGAACCTCTCCATGGCTGTGTTGAGTGTCACTGACTTCTGCATTACACTGCATAATTCTTAGTGTGCTGGAGTTCGATATGATGTAACTTGTAGGTATTCTTATGCAGGTTACGAATTTGGAGCATGGATGCTGGATTACGTTCGAGGACAAAACAGTTTACTGAATTTTGCTTGAAGATAAGTTTCAGTCCTTGTAACCTACAAAGGATATCAACTCCCGCATTCGAACAATCATGCAGTGCAATGAGGATGTCAGTGAAATACAACACAGCCGTGGAGAGGTGCAACAAATAACACACGAAGGCATTATGCAATTCACAATTTTCAAATTGTAGACTTATCATTGTTTAGTTGGCTGCCTGAGCTTCCTGTGACTACAGCACTTCATTCAGTCACTTGATTCGATGAGGAGACCTTCAAAAATACTTTTGAGAGAAAACGTAGCAGGCAAAAGAGCAAGAAGTCGACCTAAAACAAGATGGACAGGGAACATCAAGAATTGGATTTGTTTGAGCTATCGTAAGGCCAATGTGATGGCTCAAGATAGAGAAATATTGAGAATCACGCAATCTAACCCTCGGGACAGAGGATTGAACATGAAGAAGATACATAGTAGCCTGTGCACAGACCCAATGTCCAAAGTTGTCCAAAGGAGGAAAGGGTCTGTGCAACTAAGAGCCAAAGCTTGCCGAACCTTCTCGTAATTTATTCTGGCGGCCTCGTAATGAGTCATTCAATAGTACTGAATCGTTCTTCCCGAGTGGCATCCTTTTCTATGGCTTTTGTATCCTTGTTTTTGAACTTTTCTTGCACATTGTTTTTCTAGGGTCAAACAATAGTTTCAAAGACAAAGGACAGATTAATGAAGATAAGCGCATATTTTGACAAGTTCTTTTGAATTCGTCTGCAGGGATTAATCACCCTTCCCTTGATTACCCTTGTGTGCTATTTTGATTTCCCTGTTATTGACAACCGTGTGTTTCCTGCAGTTGCATAATTACGTGACCTTTTGCGATACTGCATAAATTAGATTCCGGAAATCTAGAATGATCGGCAAGCTTTGGCTCGTAGTTGCACAGACCCTTTCCTCCTTTGGACGATGGGTCTGTGCACAGGCTAGATACATAGTAGATTCATTTCATCTTATTAAACTGGCAGCACTGCTTCGTTAGCAATTTTAAAGGCAAAATGTCGTGGATGTGATTGACTAGTTCTGATGTTGAAATCAAAAACAAAGCTCTGGCCTTTGAGTAATTACCAAGTCTTTATGCTCTTGGATCAAACTTTGTTTCAAGAATAAAGGGAATCAGATCATTATCACCGTCGTGAATTTCACTGTACAGCTAAATTACTGATTCTTGTCTAATTCTTTTCTTCTTGATTGTCTTGCTTACCCAATCAACGCCACGGCAGTGTGCCTTTAAATATTTGTGAAACAATGGCTGCTTGTTGGTCTCGATTAGGGCTAAACACAGATTTGAATAACTGAGACAAATATAAAATCAAGAATTTGAAATCCGAGTCTCACCAACATTCATTCCTTTCTTTTTTGCGACAGCCAATTCCCAAGTGTCCAGTACCATTCCAACCTTGAAAATAGTTAAATGATTGTGAACCACATATAAGCCAACTAGGGGAAGATTTGTAAAAACAGCTACAATTGCTTTGACTCATTGTCATTTCATGTTTTTTGCGTTTTCACCATCTATACATCTGCAAGGTATCCCAAAATAATTGTGCTCACTTTGCGTAGTTGTTGTGGAGGAACTGTATATTTGATCATCTCCGATTTTACAAAGCTGCATAGTTCAGGCTTCAACTTAGAGTTTGAGACCCTTTCTGAGTAAATCTGACAAGTGGTTACACCACTGCAATTAAGCAGCCTCGCTTTGGAAATTTGTCAAAACTTCTTGCTATTGCTGATATGAAAATTTCAAACCCAGATTCGGATTTAGCACCCCAACTTTAGTCCACTTGCGTGTTTTCAAACTGCTAGCAGTTGTTATGCTGGTTTTATGACAAAGTAAAATTTAAATTTTTATAACGGATTTGCACGTGAAAAATTTTTCGGGGTGAAAATTTACACCCCGAGTCATTTTCGTGGTCAAATCCTTCATAGGTTTTCAAACTTTGCATCGCCATAAAATAAAAATTACGACCTCTAGCAACATGAAAACTCATAGTTAGACTGAAGTGTGTGTGCTAAATCCGACTTTGGCATCTAAAATTTCATATGAAAGAATTTTGAATAATTTCCAAAACGAAGTGGTCTATTGTTTTCCAGCAATGTCAAATAAAGTGAGTTTTCAAAGAAAGGGTTCTGGCATCGTATCAAAATTTTCATCACATTTCTTCAAAGGTAAGCAGTGCTCTCTTAGGAATAGAAAATACTGCTAACCCTTTAGAATAATTAGTAAAAATTTTTATTTCGCGCTAGAACCATTTCGTTGGAAAGTCACTTGATTTTGACATCACTGGAGAACAATGAAAGTGTTGTTTTGAAGCAACCACTTATATTGTCTTTTCTCTACGATAAATCAGCAACCACGAGTCCGATTGACTCATACAAGATCTCAAACTCTAAGTTGAAGCCCGACTTATGCAACTATGAATGAACAAAGATAAATGAATAAGCAGCTCCTCCACAGTAGCCACACAAACGGGGCAAAATTATTTGGGAAACCCTGTATGTAGGACACAGATTTCAGTTCAAACTAATTGTTTTACAAATTTACCTGTCCAAAAATCTAAATCAACAAGTAACTTTATTCATATATGATATTTAGATATGGCTTATATGACAAGCACTAGCAAACATAAACAATTAAATAAGCGAATAAACTGCGCCTCTCAAATAGATTTTTAAAGGTAGAAGGACGGTGCCAATTTACTTTCCCTACTCAGTTCATTCCACAATTTTGCTCCGTGATCAGAAGAAATTTTTTGACCTGTACATGTTCTTAACAGATGATTAACAATAACTGCAATTTTCTTCACTAGAGCAACGACTCAGACCACTATCCTCTGACCATTCGAAAAAGGTTCTGTAAATATGGAGGAGCAAATGAATTCAACGACTTATAGGTCAGGAATACAGTGTATTTTCTGATAAGATCATAAATTGATAGCCACCTAACATTTTGGAGCAGAGAGAGAGCAGAAGCAGCACAGGGAATATTTTCATACTGCATTCACACTGACACTGTTGAACCAGCTTTATCTAGACCAGTTTGAATTTCAACCAATCAAATGACTGGATTTGTTTGATTGACCAATCAGAAGTCCGTATTCGAAAACCTGGTTTAATTTAATCAGATTTAACTTGAAGTGTGAATAGGGCATTAGTTATTCTTGAAGCTCTGTTTTCGATCTTTTGGAGAGAGTGAAGTGCGGTTAACGGCAACGGTCCCAAACCGAGCAGCAATTATTGAAACAGGGTTCGAAAATTCCTCTATAAAATTTCTGCAGACCACATTATGACAGCAATAGATCTTTTAGCTATTCAGCAAAAGAGCATGGATCGAACATTATTTCGATATAATTTTATATGCGAGGTTCGATCGAGTGGCGTTGGAGCTTCCATCACTATTGTGCACATTCAAAAATTCCACAAAATTTAACAAAGTATCGTTGGATTGAGATTCTTTTCAGAATAGCTAAATGGTCTATTTCTTGGCATGCTTGATAAAACCGAGAACTCGAGTGCCTTTTTTGTTTGTTTTCGTTTTATTTTGTTTTTCAATTTGTTTTGAGGATTTCTAGCTACTGAAAGCTAATTTAGGCCCACTGTGCATGCTGCATCCAGGCATGGGACCCCTAGCTTAACGCCTCTTCCGAAGGAAGACGGGGTGAGTTGTGAGGTCAGACCTCCGAGGCCACCCATCCGTAGTTTGACTTCACTCGACCGAGCTTAACTTAAGTTAGCTGACGAAAACTGTTTATGCCACTACTCGGCCACTCACCCCGTATTTCTCTTAACTCGTTCTATATAGTGATTCCAATGCAGTTTGAAATTAAAGTGAGCTTGAGCTCTCAAATACTTTATGATTATCCCTCGAAATCTTTCTCTGCAAATTTCTATATAGCCTGCGCAAATATTTTAATGCTGTTGCGGAGGAGTAAAGAAAAAAAGTTTTTGAAGCTTTTCCTTTACTCCTCCGCAACAGAAGTAAAGTTTTTGCGAAGGCTAATTCTATAGAAACATATGGAGAATTACGTTAAACAAGATGGCGTCGTCTTTTCATTCCTGTTGTGACGCCATGACATCTGAACGAAAAGGATCAAAAGTCTGCACTTACCCCTGTCTTCGGTGGGCTGGGCTTCGCAATCGGGTTTTCGGAGGCGGTCAGGACCGTTGACAAAGCTCCACTGAGAAAACCAAGGAGAATTAGTCCCATCATAGACCAAAACATTGCAAAAATTTTCCCAACTACTGATGCTGGTGTGATGTCACCATATCTAAGGAAAGAAGGACATCATGATCATCATGAGTAGCCTCTGCATTCTGAGGCAGAGTCATGGCCGGAATTTTATGTTGTACGTTAGAGCACTGAGCTAAAGTTGAGAGCGAGGACCTTTTTACCAAGATGCGTTGCGTTCTTTAATCAAATTCCTGTAGAATCGTTAAAGATCCATTATTCGTACGAAATGCATCTTAGTAAAAAGTTCCCCGCCGCTATCTTTAGCGCAATCATCTATTACTGCAACTAACTATTGAGGTAAACTGCAACATTTGGCACAGTGTAGGTAATAATCCTCTAGCGAATGGAAGTAATCTTGATAGAGCTTCCTTGGATCATACAGCCGTAGATGGAGAGCTCATCATCCAATATTGCCTTTATCTTTTTTGTATTCTTTCTTTCTTTCGTTCCTTCTCTTCTTCTTTATACTTCAAATTGTTATTTTCTCTTTCATACTATCTTCTTTATTTTTTGTTCTTATTCCTCCCACTTCTTCTGTCAATCAGTCATCACTCCCTTTGTTCCATTTTCTCTCTTTCCTCCCCATTTCTTCCTTCCTGACAGACAAGCTTCCTGTGAAGCTGTTAATGGATTCACGCACTTTGCCAACCTCACGCACTTTGCCAGAGGAGCTAAAATCGGCGAACACATCCTCAATACATTCAAAGACTTAATAACTCAATGGAATGGTCCCAAATGCAACTGCAATGACTGCCGTTTTATTGTAAATATTGCATGAACAGCATTGACATGATTATTAGCTTTGTTTTTTATTAATTGGATCCCTCGATTTTGATTAGTTTGCTTGTACATTTGTAGATAGCTGAAGAGTAATCAATCGATGAAAAATAAAGCTACAATAACAATCTGCTCACTGTTATGCGTTGTGTTCTCCAACTGCAGCACCACTATCTTATCTTACAAACCCTCGTCTAAACGACTTCTACAGTAATTAGATTTTGCGTCCAACTATCTTCAAAGTTCAGGGAAAAGCGACTTACCCGACAGTTGTAGCTGTCACCCATGCCCAATAAAATCCTTCAAATACTCCAGCTATGGTTGGAAGCTGAAATTGTCCTGTTCCGTTCCAAGTTTCCTGGAATGAAGGATAAAAGAAGGGTGAGACACAAAAATTTCCAAATGTTTGAAAATCCTAGAAATCCTATAAACTGATACTCTTTTGCTCAGCTAAAATGTTGAGTTAGGCCCGATCACACTGCTACGTTTTTGTATGAAACTCTGTTCTGTTTTCGTATGTTTTAGATTTCGTCTGATAGATAAAGAGACAGGTTCTATGGTTTACAAATCTCTTAACTCTCTTGCACCTCAATATCTCTGTGATCTTTTGGGGAGATTATCCGGGGTACATCCAAGAGAGTTGAGAAACTCAAAAACAGACCTTGCAATACCCATGTTGAGAACTGGCAATGGCCAGAAATCCTTTGCGTATCGTTGGGCCAGTCTCTGGAACAATCTTGATTTGGATACAAAGATGGCTCCCTCAATCAATGCCTTCAAATCCCTACTCAAGGATGAAATAATCTTATACATCTTTGATTTTTATTGTAAATTTTGTGGTATATAACTTTTTAATTTTGTAAGTAGCTTTTGCAGGACCAATTGTAAAACAGTATTTAGACTGAATTATACCCTGGGTAAATAATCTTAAAATGAAAATGAGCAAACTTATCCGTTTTTGCCTTGCGTTCACATTGCTCCGCTATGAAAACTTTTCGAAACGCTAATAAAAATGCATTGAAAATTTGAAACCGGTTCGCTTTGAAACCGTTCCGTTTTACAGACTTTCATAGATAGGCCGTAACCTGAGCACAAGATAACTTATTCACTACATTAAATTTCTTTATTAGCAGTGACATGTTAAACTACCATAAGAGCTCTATTTCGCCCATCGTCTCTATTAAGCTTATGTAATACAATAGCATCAGTTGCTTTGGTTCATACCTAAATTCAAAGCGATTAGCAAATGCAGACAAAAGAAATTCTCTCAACCAGTAACTCAAAACAAACAAAGCCGCAATGTTGCCCTGAAACCAGTAAGGCAAACTCTCTTTTTTGCGGGCGAAGGGTGACTTTTAAGGGCATTTCTGTGCTCAAGAGGAAAGAAAAGGGTAAATCTAAAGTTCTGTCAGGCGGATTTTGTTGACCTGATTCAGAAGCCGATGGGAGGGCATTACAATTCTTGCATATTCATTGCTCAAATGTAAACAGTTACTCCTCAGCTCCTGAATCAAATAAACAAAATCCGCCTCACAGCACTTTAGATTTACCCTTCTCCTGTCGTTTCAAACACAACTTCTTAAAAACCTCCCTTCGCCCGCAAAAAAGAGAGTTTGCCTTACTGGTTTCAGGGTACTTTTGCGGCTATGTTTGTTTTGAGTTACTGGTTGAGAGAATTTCCTTTATCTGCATTCACTAATCACTTTGAATTGAGGTTGAACCAAAGCAACTGATGCTATTGTATTACGAAATCTCCCCTTGTTGCCTTGTCGTTAAAATTCTGGCTTTTTGCCGCGGAAACTTTTATATCATCAAGAATTTGAACAACCAACGAGTAAATCCATTATTCAAAAGAAGAACGGGTTACGAAGCAAAGAGAAAAGCTTGCTACTGCCGCGCACAGTCAAATATGTTCAGTTATAGTCTATTTGATATTTGATTCTATTAAGAAGAGTTTGATATCATCAATTTTCCTCAATTTCCCTGCATATGTTTCAAATTGTGCCGGCATCGTGAATTGAACACAAACCAAAAATTCTGGTGCCGCCACATTTTCTATTATGGTGCTGTGGAATGAAAGCAGTTGAAAGGTTCTCTTACCATGACCCATACAACGCAACCAGATGCAAAGCAGAACATGACAAACACAAGCAAAACTGGCATCAGGCTACTGACAGATGATGCAACATTTCCTCCAACTGTGTTCACTAACGGCGCTCCCTCAACTAAGACTACTTTCTCCATTTTCATTATTTCGATGAACCTGTACTTCTCATTAGCAAAGCTTGGTTTCATCACTGGAAAGAAGAACTCTGTATCATCTGACATCGTTTTCATCAGCTCATCCAAATTTTGCTTTCTCGAAGGCTGCCCTGTCCCATCTTTTACATAATCTATTACTGCGTTTCCTTTAATGTTTAAGCCGATGCATTGGCCGGAACAGTGCCGTAATGCAGCGGAGAGAATTTTTGGTAGAAAACCGGATGGCATTGCTGAACCGGGATTATTTGAAACCAGCGGCGAGTGATTAATCCATGATGAAGACAATACTGCATTTGCAACTTTGCAGGTTTCTAAAAAGATAAATAGAAATTTAAGTGATGTGATCTTTTATAAAAGATATGCAATTAACGTCTGTCCCAAAATAAATATCAAGTGAAAATTCCCGCAAATAAAAACAATTAAAGTGGACCTCTTTAAAAGGACCAGGACTCGGGGGCCAATCAATTATTTTTCTCGCTTAAAGATGAAAATAGGCCCATTTTTTGCAAGATACAACAATAGGTCTAAGGAAGGGACTCGGAGACAATTGCCGATCCAATTAGTATGTTAAAAGAGTCCCCAAATTTGTGTTTACATGAGTAAGTTCGCTTTTTCGTAAATACCACGTTACAGCTAATTAAAAATAGACTTTATAGGGAATAGACATAGCTATATCATAGCTACCATAGATAAGCGAAAGAAACGCCCACAAATCAATTGTTTCATTAGCCACACAAAGGAACAGCAGGTGTAAAAGTTATCCAATACCGTGGATTAATTTTTTGGCTTGTCCCGGGCCAACTTTCAACTTTGTCAGTTCCCTTTTAAAGGATTGGTCTTGCACCTTTTAAAGGTTAAAAGTTTGCATCTGCATAGAACAAAACAATTTTAAAATATCCTATTCAAGAAGATGTCGCAAACGAGCCGTAAATGATGAAGCAATGCTGCCGTCCGGGTGTCTCTTTTGTTGATTTTATAGATAAGGCTATTTCAACTACTCCCTTTAAGCGTGGTTCCTATTGGAGAAAAAGTGATAGAAACTTATTATAGATGCAATGGTAGAAGCGTAAAAACTTTTATTGCTTATTGGCAATTTCGATGAATGTCAATAGTATGTGTTGCCTTTATACATAAAGCGTGAGCGAAATGACAAATTAAGCACATATTCTTATATGCCATTATTAAAGAGACCTCATATGGACTCCATGACCTTATTTCTCATCATAGCTTTTATCCCCTTGTGGTATTACTTGTTGAAAATTGATGTCAATACTCTCAATAAATTATTGATTGAATCTTCTAAAGTATTTTTTGTTTAAAACAGATATTAATGCAAATGATATTGTTCGATATTCAGTATGTGTAGAATATGTACTGAGTACGCCAAAAGGGTATACGAAGATATTGATAGCAGATAAATAAGATAGCAGATGTGTTATTTCTTGGCTCCATCGCAGGAAACAAATAACGCCAGCAAAACTGGATGGGAGTTCTGATTCTATTCAATGCAAAAGTTTCAAAGGTAATAAACGCAACTATCGGCTCTGCAAAGTGTATATGTGTACTAAAGGTTTGGTTCCTAACAGGCCAGACTCTTATGGTTTCTTTGTGACTAGTATCACAGTCAAGGCAAGAGAACTTTGACCGATTGAAATGAATTATGCGAATATTCATCGTCCAATAATCGAATATTGATTTAAAGAATCAAATAATGATAACATTTCGATTCGGTTGACCGCCCCTACGCTGTTGCAGTTGAACAATACTTAAGCGGATGTGTGTGCTAGAGGAAAACAAACATGGCATTCAATCCATTCAGCAGTATCAGCCCTCACACCACATGTCATATCGTTATTCGAATTATTTTTAGAGATATTCGAATAATGGTCCAATAATGATTTGGAATAACAAACTATTTTAGGATTACGCAGGATGCAGGTCACACTTCTCTAGCTTTGACTTGAGCCTGCATTCAAACAATTTGTAAATACTGCAGCAAGCCTTACACTAGACTTATTACATGAGCCCTTATTTTCGCTCCATTTACCCCAACCATACCCCCACAATACCCATTCCTTGACTATAACAGTAAATAACAATTCAATTCAATGGAGCAAAACTTAGACGAAAATCATCAGTCTAGCCTTAAACATCAAGCATTTGCGAATAATGTAACAAACTTTTCATAAAAGCGCTCGTAATTTGAGAACGATACGTCCGACTTTCACAAACGAACATTTTCCTATCTGAGTTAATATGTTAACGATGCATGTACTATCTGTTTATACCGGGTAAGCCAGAAAAAGTTTCTTCTTTGAAAATTCGTAGCACCAAGAATACATACATCACAAATTTGAATAATTCAAATTCCAGTTAAAAGCCGAAAGACTGGAGTATTTTTGTGTGACTTTTTGCTGTCTTACCAACACTACAAGTATAGGTAACTTCAACTTTATTGAAATTTCATGGTTCCAAAATGACTGAAAAGGACCTAAACATTGATCAAGGTCTCCTCACAAAGAACAATAGGCAATGGGAATTTTACCTCTCTCGGAGAGTTATAAGACATAGCTTTTTCAGACAAATGCTAAAGATTTCAATCCCATAGCAAAAAGTATGCAAAGGATATAGCACTCACCCAAGAGAAACTGCATTTTTTTGTTGTTCAGTGCAAGGAGTCCTTCATGACTTGATCAATATTTTAGGCCCTTTCCAGTCCTTTTGCAACCATAAAATGTTTGTAAAGCTGAATTTACCAAAATTTCTAGTGCTCTTTAGACAACGAGAAAATCACAGAAATATTTCCATATTTTTGGTTTTTTACTACAATTTGAATCATTCAAATCTGTGAAGTTCTCCTGACCTTCTCTCCGAAAGTGAGTAATTTATTCTGGCTCACCCAGTATGCATTCAAAAACATGATTTGAGACTTACAGGCTTTTTAATGCCTGTAACATTTCTGAAAATTGAAAAGCATGAGTCACTGGAAGGCCCGTCGATCTAGGAACTAGTTCTCAGGTCATAATTTTCAGAGCGCGGTACAGTTCGAAGTTTAGGCCCATATAAAACTCTTGAGAGCAAAGACATCGGCTCCCAAGCAAGAAAGCGATAATACGCAATGAATTTAAGACAAGCAAGGTAAAGGAATACATCTATTCATTTAGGAACATCTTAGGCTGGATATTGAGACACGATCGACAAACAAATCATTTCCACAATTTAATTCCATGATTTAATCTCTTTGGGCAAAGTATTCCAAATTCGTGGTCCAAACGAAAGGAGACATTTTGACCTGTGAGTAGCTTGGCTTTGTCTATGATTAATTCTTTCATTGGGTTCCTCGTTGACTTCATTGTTTGTTTTTGTTTACAAGTATCAAGAAAGAATAAATTACGGACTTACTTACCTACGGATTTGAGTGGACTTGCGGGCCCATCCCCAATTTTTGTGTACGCGTTCACTTGAATTCCGAACTTGTAGAACGACGTTAAGTTCTTGAAGCTGCATTTCGTTAGATGTGGAGAAATCATCTGAACATATGAAAACCGCTTATCTTTTGCAAGTGGCACACCACCCATGCTTATCGCGGACAGCACTACTTTGTACCCCAGTGGAATGCCATTCCAGTACTTCAAAGGAAGGGGTGCCCACGTGACATCTATATCATGAGGAAGCATGAAGCTTTGAGCCGTTACATTCTCTGGTGCCTTGTAGGGAACTGTAAGCGGAAGAGAGACATGGTTATTGTCGGCATGGGTTCCAAATCTTTAAATAGGTTGATGTCAAATTCTATGGTCTATTTCTTTGAACTCCATCACAGGAATAGTGAACATAGTTAATTGCGAATAGGAAGGAATGGACCACAACATGCAAATGAAAGCAAGAAAGACCAACTCCGTGGGGATCAGCAAAAAAGAGAACCGATATCGATTATGATCGAGGTGGACGGAGTAGAAACTGAACAAGTCCAGAATTTCATATCCCTCGGACACAAAATCACAGAAGATCGCAGAAGCTACGAGGCAACTAAACGGAGAATTGGCATTGCAAGATTAGAATTCTCTGAAATGTACAAAACATTGACAAGTCCACAGATCCCTTAGAGACTCAGAATATTGCAACACTACATCTGGTCAACACTAATGTATGGAGCAAAGACTTGGACAATATCAAAGACAACAAAAGATCATCATTGTGCATTTGAAATGTGATTAAGATCAAATGTATTGACAGGATCGCAAATGAGGAAGTGCTAAGAACGATCAACATCAAAGAAAGATTGTTCTGTACCATCAAAAGAAGAACGCTTATTTAATACAGCCATACAATTCGCAAAGGAGACCTACGGAGGACGTTAAAGACCCATTGCTAACCATGATCCCTTGTGCGCCGAATGAAAAGCAAGACAAATATAATTTAGGCCAAAAAGGACTTTCAGATAACACGAAAGTCGACTTGGTGCCAAGAAGGATCACGGTTAGCAATGGGTCTTTAATGGATGGCAAAAAGGAAGGAGAAAGAGGAAAAGGGAGACCCCATGCAATGTGGACGGATAAAAGCCGGATATGGACAGGCCTCACTTACATCGAGGCAGCAAGGAGGGCGCAAGACCAACATGACTGGCAAGCCGTGGTATCCAACCCAGAGCCGCACTGGAATCACGGGGGGGGGGGGCAACTTAACTGTTAATTTTTGTAACATCTGCTAATTAGTAATCTTTCTTCTTGCCTCTGCATCATCGCAACAACCTGCCGGCATGGCAACATCGGTCCTGTTCCTGTGGTTGTACTGCAATGACGCAACATTATTGCCTGTGTTTGTTGCGTTGTATCGTAAGTATAATAAGAAACTTAACTTTCTTATCATACTTACGATTACGATACAACGCAACAAACACAGGCAATAATGTTGCGTCATTGCAGTACAACCACAGCAATAGGACCGATGTTGCCATGCCGGCAGGTTGTTGCGATGATGCAGAGGCAAGAAGAAAGACACAGAGATAAACAGTCAACCCTTCAACGGTATGAATTTCAGTTTACTTCCATTCAAAGAACAAGTAGTTTTACTTATTTTTCAGTTAGGAAAACAACACAGCATAAATTACCTCAGTTAAAGCTAGGCCCCACAATGTGCGCGATTGGGCTTCCTGTGGTAGGAATGGGTAGCATTTTCGAATTCCATTTACTCGATTTATGGTATATGGCTTTCTTTGTTTGTTTTCCTTGAAATCGACATTTTTTTTCTAGCTTCCTACAATGATTTATTTAAGTAAGATTGATCAATAACACCATTTTCATTATTGTCTTATTGAAATTTGGGACAAATGATAATAGTATTTTGTACCTCAAGATCAGATTTATAGAATTCAAAAATGGTGCCTATTCCCACGGGCTCTATTCTTCCTTCTTGTATCATTCTGAAGCATTCTGAAGTGAAGCATTCTGAAGCCTGTCCTCAGGCTAGAGACATTATAAAATTTCAAAATCAGTAAACAAGGTTCAAGAACAAGGAAGTCCTCGATAGACTGTCTAAAGAAACTGATAAGTTGGGGGTACTGTCTACTCTGGACTCGAGAGTACGAAATAGTTTACGGCAAGCCTGAACCTCAGAGGATCCAGATTGACTGTTTGATCTGCTAAAAAGTCCAATTTGTACTTACGGTATTCGTCTGTTCTCACATATATAGGAGCACTTTTAGGGCCTAAGCCAGGGGTTGTATGGGCAGCAACTTGAAACGTGTACCAAGCAAATATCTTTAAGTGTGCAATCTCTAGATATTCTCTGTCGGGTACTTGTGTATCGTTAAAGGCTATCGCTTCGCTGTGGTTTCCATGCTGATAGTACACCACATAACCTCTTATGATCCCATGAGCATATGCTGGTAGCATATGTTTCCATTTCACCAATATTGCTGTGTAGGTTGTCGCCTTGCCAGTGACGTTCATCGGAGACATGGCTGGTACTAAAATGACAGAAAAAGCAAACGTGTCAGTTTTCAATGGCTTTGCCTACATGCTGTGGCGCTGTAGTGCAATCTACTGACTTTGCACCCAAAATAAGTCAGGCAGACAAGGCTCGATCCCAGGTAGCACAGCCCCAGGGAGCGCCGAAACAACCCCATCACTTACGCGTCACGGCTAATTGTCATGATTAGGTCTTCTCTATTCTTTGCATTTCA
This sequence comes from Aurelia sp. 4 Dawson et al 2005, assembly GCA_964019985.1. Classification (NCBI taxonomy): domain Eukaryota; kingdom Metazoa; phylum Cnidaria; class Scyphozoa; order Semaeostomeae; family Ulmaridae; genus Aurelia; species Aurelia sp. 4 Dawson et al 2005. Next base: position 3,769,573 of record OZ026507.1, read on the forward strand.
TCACCCTCCAGGTGGGGGGGGGGGTACTCATAAATTTACCTGTACGGGGACCTGCTACTGAATGGAGTCTCATTTTCAGGATTCTAACTCCGGGACAGGGTATCATTTTTGAAAAAAGCGGCTCCACGACAGGGTCTATATTTGTCACCTTTGACTCTGAAACGTCTTTGCTGGCCATTTCCACTCAATGGACGTGAATCAAATCATTTAGATGGTAACATTTCCACATATTCCGATAGATTTCTTACAAATTTCTTAGGGAGGGCACGATCTTGTCTGAAGAAAGTCAAGGATGAGTGGCCGAGTGGCTTATACAGTCTACGTCAGGTAACTGAAAAGTTAAGCTCGGTCGAGTGACGTCAAACTCCGGATGGGTGACCTCGGGGGCTTGACCTCACAACTCACCTCGTCGTCCTTCGGAAGGGATGTTAAACTAGGGGTCCCATGCCTGGATGCAGCATGCACCATGGGTTTAAATTTGCTTTCAGTAGCTAAATCCTAACAAGGCCACTCAGAATAAATTGAGAGCAACCAGGAATGGATTTGTTTTAAGAGCGTTTTGCTCCAGGACAGGTGTTCATTTTCAAATCTTTTCAGATTTTCCAGCGGCACCTCCAAGTATGTTTGCAGACCAAGTACCCCCCGGGCTAAAACCATAAAACCACGGGCTAAAACCCCCCGGGCGAAAACCACTTGGCGCTAAAACCATAACTTCACTCCTTCTTTCACCTAATCGTATGACCAAGTTTACATTGTAGCTACCGGTAAACTTTGGATCTGTACCAAAACTGTAACAGACCACCCTCCCGTCAACACTGTTCCTGCTAACCCGTAATTCTTTTGCTCCTTCTTACTTCAGAAACTATCGGCCTATCTCGGTATTGCCAGTAGTCTCGCGCCTGTTTGAGAAGCTAATCTGTGACCAATTCTATTCTTTCCTCAATGAACACCGTCGTCTGTTTTCAAAACAATCAGGATTTCGGAAATTTCATTCCGTGCTTACCTGTTTGTTAGGATGTACAAACGATTGGTATCTGAACCTCGATAAGGGACAATATACTTCTGTCACCTTCATTGACTTAAAGAAGGCTTTTGACACTGTTGATCACCAAATATTGATAAGAAAGCTATGTGTTTATGGAGTTGCGGGGAAGGAGTTGAATTGGTTCAGATCTTACTTGCAAAATCGTAAGCAGTGTTGCAAGGTCAATGGGCACTTTTCCAGCATGGAGTCAATTAAGTACGGGGTTCCCCAAGGTTCTTGCCTTGGGCCTTTACTATTTCTTATATATATTAATGATCTTCCCCTCTCACTTAAGTTTGGAGAAGTTAATATGTATGCAGACGATACCAGCATCTCCTACTCCTCGGACTCGGTTACAAATATTAATGATTCAGTCAATGAAGACTTGGATCACCTTAAGAACTGGTTGGAGGGTAACAAGCTATCGCTAAATGTAGCAAAAACACAGAGCATGCTAATCGGTAGCCGAACTAGACTCAAAAAGATCGGCATGTCTGAAAACCCTGAGCCAGCCCTGAAAATAGGAGAGGAGCCTATCTCTATGGTTAAGCACACTAAATATTTAGGTGTTCAGATCGATCAGCACTTACTATGGGATGAGCATTTAAGTATTATTACCAAAAAAATTGCTCGAGGTTTAGGAATGCTGAAATACTCAAAAAAATACCTCCCATTATCCACCATTCAAAGAATGTGTAAGAGTCTTGTAGAGCCTTACTTCAGGTATTGTTTACCTGTCTGGGGTAATTGTGGTACTACGGCTCTTCAAAAAGTGCAAAAGCTGCAAAACAGAGCAGCCAGGATAGTCACAAATAGTCCCTATGACGCCTCCGCATTACCGCTAATTAAACAACTTGGCTGGCTAAATATTCAACAAATGATTGAGTTTGAAACAACTAAGATTGTTCACAAGACATTGCACAATGAAGTACCTGAATATCTACAAGGTCTGTTTACTAGGGTCTCTGATAAATGCGTCAGGGAATTACGCAATTCCAAACTAGATTTAAACCTTCCGCTGTTGAAAACATCCTTTGGACAAAAGAGCTTTTCATTCAGGGGAGCAAAGCTTTGGAACAAATTAGGATCCGAAGCCAAAACTACGAGTAGCTTTTCTGCTTTTAAGAAAGCTGTCACGCAAAATTGACTCCATATATTCTTTTACTTTTACTCTATATTTTTTTTATACGTTAGCTGCGACATAAAATTGTAAATAGGTTTTTGTTTAGTTGACAGGGCAAGCTGTAAAGCAGTAACTTTAGTTATTGAAGGTTTTACCCTGTATAAAGAATTAAAAATGAAATGAAATGAAAGAAACCTTTATTCTACACGTTGAGCAAGAAGAAAGTTCGGTTCGGATAATATTAAAGTCGGAAATCGGAAAAGGAACAAGCTACGGAAAATTTTGGGCAAAAATCGTAAAAAAGAACATGGCACTATTGGCAAAAATGCGACTAGAAAGAAACTGCGCAAGGCGATTTTACGATACAAACCAATCAACAATATAGTCAACTTGGGCACAACTATACTAACCGAAGGAGAAACGAAACTCCTCCAAAAAGGCCTATCTTTTATACCTACCCCTTCAAAGGTACCACGGCAAAATATTGCCAAGGGGTTAAACGAATTTGTACGTAAAATGAAACTACAGTATCATTTCTTTCACCACCCAACACAAAAAAACAAAGAGCCATTTTACGTAGAATCATCCTGGGTCCCACCAGGAGATACTCCTCCACAGTTACAAGAATACTTTGATGCGATAACAGAAGACATTTATTCTCTTATAAACGACGAGAGAGAGGCCGTAACTCCTAACCTCTCTCCCATGGAGATAAAGGCCATTGATACACTGGCTCAACAAAAAAATATCATCATCCAAAGAGCTGACAAAGGGGGTGCTATTGTCATCTGGCCTAAGGAGTCCTACCTTACTGAAGCCTTCAGACAACTCGACAATGCACTCCATTACACTAAGTCTACAAGAAAAGATATCCCGGAACTAACAGCGAAGATCATCTCGTTCCTAACAAACCTGCTGACAAAACAAAAAATCACTATTAAGATTTATGAATTCCTAGAACCTAAAAGTTTGCCACGTACTCCAAAATTCTACCTGCTACCTAAAATACACAAACCAAAAATAGACGATATAACACCAGGGAGGCCAATTGTCTCAGGATGTGGCTCTCCCACCGAGAAACTCTCCCAATACCTAGACTATTACTTGAAACCAATAGTTCAAACAATTCCCTCGTATATTAAAGATAGCAAACACTTCCTGCAAATAATTATGAACAACAGATCTATCATCCCAAAAGACTCCTTGCTAGCCACACTGGATGTTAAATCTCTCTACACCAACATCCCTCAAAATGAGGGCATACAATACTGTCTGGAAGCTTTGACACAATTTTACGGTCAAAGTCTTCCCCTACCAATCAATGAATTGAAACAAATGTTTGAATTTATTCTGAAAGGAAATTTTTTTGAATTTAAAGATCAAATATACCTGCAAATACATGGTACCTCCATGGGCACGCCTATGGCACCCAATTTCGCAAACATATTCATGTCTCAGCTAGAAAATAGAATAATCACACATGCACCAGATAAACTTCGGCCTTTCCTCTGGAAAAGATACATTGATGACATTATAATTATCTGGCAACATGGCGAACAAACTCTTAAAAAATTCATTGAACATGCTAACTCTATTCATGATACTATCAAATTTGAAGGTGACTACTCCAAAGATAGGATCAACTTTCTCGACACAACCATATACTTTAATGACAACAGGATACTAGAAAGTACCTTGTTTATTAAACCCACTGATATATGCACTTTACTACAAGCGGCATCCTTCCACCCCCCTCACTGTAAAAAGGGAATCATCTATAGCCAAGCACTCCGATATAGAAGACTTATCACTAATGATAAAGAGCTTGAAAAACACCTCAAGATCTTCTTGTAAGGAGAGGTTATGACCTAACATTTATTGAGAAAACATTTGCAAGAATTTCGAATATAAATCAGAATGATTTGCTATTTCCAGATCAAACACAAATGAAAATGGGCCTAACCCTAACACTGACAATATAACGAATAATCTAAACAAGGTTATTCCATTCATAGTCCCTTATGACCCTGAAATAACAGAAATCGGATCTATTCTCAGGAGCCACTGGCACCTCATAAGAAATAACCCAGCCCTTCAGCAGGTTTGGAATAACAGTACACCGATTTTGTCGCTGCAAAGAAGGCCTAACCTGAAAGATAAATTGGTCAGGACAAGATTATCACCGCCATAGAAATTGCAACAACAACCACTGCAATCAAACAAACAACTTCCAAGAACTAGAGGACAACAACCACAACAGCAACAACATACACAAACGCGAGCATTGGCAACATAAGAAACTAGGCCAACAAGAAACCCAAATATGCAAAAGAACTCGTATACAGAACTATTATCGCTTTTATCATGGAGAACAAACAACTTGCCATACTGGATTGCAACTTATTTCATTGATGAACATTGAAGAAATGGAATACTCGTGGTTACATAGAACTGAACTTAGCAACTGTGGTCCTGGACGCAGGACTGCATGGGCCGCCCACAAACCATAATGGATATACTATGATTAAAGGCTCGAAATATCCTTGTGGGTTTATAGCTGAAGAGTTGCGTATAGTCAGTCTTTAACCATAGAGACATTTATAAATTACCTTATCGGACCGAGTCCTACCGCGAACTATACATAAGAACCGATAATTCCTGATGCAACATGCCGTTCGGAAGCCACCTCCATGCCAACAGTTCCCTATCCATTTGTGCCTGCATGATACACACACAGAGACCGATCAATTTTACAACCTTTCTTAGCATACCCTGCAGAACCACAGTCGGCACAGCTTATAAGTGGTAGGTATTACTCCCTCTTTATTTAGTTACCTTAGCTTATAATTCCCTTGATATAGTATTTGAGTTTCATCTTAACATTTGCTTTCATTCTACGCTATCAAAAAATTTCATGGTTGCAAAATGATTGAAAAAAGGCCTAAAACATTGATCTAATTGTAACGACTCTTCTCCTTACACAGAACAATACGCAGTGAGCAATTCACTCCTCTCAAGAGTTATGCAACATCAATTTCAAATAGATACTAAAGAGTTTCAGTTCCATTGTAATAAATTTGAAGTGGATATCTCTAACCCAGCAGCAATTGCATTTTCTTTATTGATCTGTGCGAGGAGCACATTGTGATTTGATCAATGTTTTAGGCCATCTTTCAGTCATTTCGCAACCATGAAATTGTTGTAAAGTTGAATTTACCTATATTTTTATTGCTCCTGGGACAACAAGAAAAGTCAATAATATACTTCGACCTTTCAGCTTTTAACTAGAATTTGAATTATTGAAATCTGTGAAGTGCTCTTGGTGCTATGAATTTTCAAAAGTGGGAACTTTTTTCTGGCTCACCCGGTAGAGCAGTGTGAACGCTAGTGAACCGAACAGCTAGCTCTGCAACGGATAAAAACTCTACTGGTACAGCGTGAATGTGGTCAAATATGAGGTAGACATTACATACCAGTTTCTCCTGTGAATATATAGGTGGGTGGACTGGCCATTCCTTCATGTAGTGTTATAGCCAATATTTGAACACTATAATTCGTGTATCCTTGAAGATTATTCAGCTCTATCTGATACTGATTAGGCCCAACTGTAATATTGATTCTGCAATAACAAGACAGCGTGAAGATAGATTTTTTGTCGAGGCAAGAAAAGAGCTCGTGTAATGCATAATAACAATAAAATATATAAAACATTTCATGCTCTTTCAACACACTTAAAGTCAACTAAACTAAGCAGTTATAAAACATGTTTCGACCTTTCGGTCCTCATCAGTCGATGCCATATTGTTATGCATAACAATATGGCATCGACTGATGAGGACCGGAAGGTCGAAACATGTTTTATAACTGTTTAGTTTAGTTGACTTTAAGTGTGTTGAAAGAGCATGAAATGTTTTATATATTTTATTATAATTATGAATAACAAGACAGATATAGTGAAATCTTTATACTCGATACATGTAATATTTCGCTGTTTTACTGAAGTGATACTGCTACAACTAGGACTCTTTCCATATGCTTCACTTCAGCTTCACTTGTGATTCACGATAAGCTGAAGAAAAGGATTAGCTTTGTACTGATCTAATACGGCCTAAAACTTGTTATTTTTTTCTCAAAACCACAGAACATAAAACGCCACAAAAAGCAGTTTCCCCAAACTGTTGGACCATAAAACATAAAACTAACCACATCTTAGAAGAATGTTTTTTCAAGCAATAATTGCAAGACATACCTTCCTCTAAGCATAGAGTAAATCCACCAAAATAAGAACCTAGAGGCTGTTTTCCTAAATTATGTACTTTGGAATTTAGAACCTGTTTCTTATTGCAGTTTAACGAAATATAGGTTCTTATTGCAGGGGTTACCAGGTCGATCTTTTATTGCAGTTATTAAGGTCATTGTGGTCCCAGTTGGCTTTGAAAGTTTTATTCACCTCCTCAATCACTTATTAGTCAATAAGAATGCTTCAAAAACAAATAACAGGGCTGAACATCTTTGTGAGACTCTCAAGGGGACTACATGAGGCACCATTCAAATAAGAACCTCTATACCTTGGAATTACAATCACTACCTTTGAAATATGAGCCAATTTCAGCCTGGCTCTCGAAAAAGTAGGTTCTTATACGCAGGGATTTACTGTAGTCTGATTAGCGCAGGTTCCGAATGAGCCATGAAACTCTAGGCTTTTGTATCAGGAAGCAATGAGTATATTTTTGGGATCTAAAAAGTCCTAAAGTTAGTATATTGTTGGGTTTTTTAAAAATTTGCAGCATATGACCCCCCTCCTGTCACATACCAAAAGAAGTCCCCCTCCTAGGAAAGGATTGAAGGAGACTTTTCACCTACCAAACAAAAACTTACTGATTTCGCACAATAGGCAGCGAGACAACAGCACTTCGTCTCCTTCGTTTCACCTTTTTCACAAGCAACTGACTATCGAAATCTTCGTCGGTATAAACAGGAGTGTACATAATTTTATAGCCACGTAGAATGCCTTTAACCTTATCGCGCGGGGGTGCCTTCCATCGGAAAACTGCAGTAGTTGAGTTAACTTCGTCTGCTTGGAATTCTTCAGGTGGTTCGTATGGAGCTGTGAAGAAGAAAAACACATATTTCAGATTGAGGTTAAAGGGAACAGACATTGCCAACGAGTAAATCCATTATTCAAAAGATGAACTGGTTACGAAGCAAAGAGAAAAGCTTGCTACTGCGGCGCACAGTCAAATATGTTCAGTTATACTCTATTTGATATTTGATTCTATAAAGGAGGCTTGCCCTAGACTTATTACGTTGAGTCCTAGTAATCGCTACGACTCACCCAACCCTCGCTCATACTAGTAATCATACTAGTACTCATGCTCGCTCATACTCACACTATTATGAGCGGGGGTGGGTGGGTGGTAGTGATTACTAAGACTCAACGTAATAGGTTTAGGGTTGCCCTTCAACCAGAATTGTTTTACAAGGGGTTCTCCACTTAAAGGTAGTGTGCAATGGCAAATAGGCTTCTCTATAAATAGAACAAAGAAAAAAGCAAACAAAGGATTGTTTCTTTAGCTATCGATTATTAACAATACGTGTGGGCCATGAATTTCAATGGACTATTTTTAGATTTTTCTGCCCTGTGCAAATGCAGGCTTATAGCCTTGCACAAACCCTTTAAAAAATTAATAACAATATATGTTTACTAAGTAGAAAGAAAAATGACAATATAAAAAACTATAATATTAAGAGCCTAATACAAAATTTAAAACCTCTATGATAAAAGAAAACTGGAAGAATCTAAGTAGATTTTTAAAAGTTATTTAGGGAAGATGCCTGTTTGGTATCGGCAGGAAGGTCATTCAACGCTTTTGCTTCTCGATAAGAATAACGCATTCATTTTATTTCCATTCATTATGCTCAGTTCAGAAACGCATCTCAACTAAGAAAGCACATAAATAAATCCCAGAAACGTGGAAACTACTGCAGCAAGCTTTTGATCTCTACTTCGTTAACTCATTCTTTTTTCGCTTGATAGGTCTACGCGCAAGCTACAAAAGACATAGCTATATCGAGGACTCTATGAATAGGCTCAAGAAAACGACTAAAGAAACGTTGTTTCGTCAGTTGCACAATGAAACGGTATGCGTCAAAGTTATCATATAGGGTATATCGAGGGACAAATCACTCCAAAAATCTCGTACACACTCGTGAAAAATCCTAAAAACTTTTAAGAACCCCAAAAATCTCCAAAGATCTTTAAAATCTCAGAGATTCTTCACAGAATCTTAGAAATTCCAAAGAAAGTAATGAAAATCTTCGTTTGGTTCGATAGCCCTAAGGGAACAAAAGTTTTCAAAACTTGCCTGATCGCGTGTGATTTGTAGCTTTTTGAACGGCAAGCGACGAAGTGCTTACGGTTGTTGTTGCAATAACAAGAAGGAAATCATGAGTCCAAGCTCGGACTGACGCTTTTGTAAAAAAATACATGGGCACGTGGGCATATAAACTTACGATCTTCTGCTGTAATGACAACGATGTCTTTACTAAAGTTGCCATTTCCTTTGATTGTGAAGCCAGCTATCCTTAGAGTGTGGTTCGTATAGGCTGTTAAACCTCGGATGACTGTTGATAAAGTGTTCTTTCCATAAACAACAGAAGTGTTCCAAACACTGTTACTTGAGGACGTTTCTCTGAACATAATTGTATACCCCAATGGTATACCTCTCCATTTGTCATCGGGTATGTGCGACCAGTGAAGTAGCAAGTCATAGGAGCTGATGTTTATTCCTCTAAAATTTGGAGGTGGGTCAGCAGGAACTACGAAAATAATAATAACAATCATCATCAAAATTATTCGCACAAAATTAGCGAGGAAGCTACAAAGCCTACTGAGAAAGATAAATACGGCCTACTACATTAAGATCCCGTTTACACGATGCCATTAGAATTTGAAAACGGCATAAAGAAGTGTCGCTTTGGCCTACCGTTTCCCGTTTACAGAATTTTGTTTCGGTAAGCAAAACGACAAAGTTTGTAATTCTGCCGTTTTCAAATTCTGCCGTTTCGTGACGAGGCTAATATTGTTAACCCTCCCTATTGTTCTCATTGTCGTACTTGTTTTATCTATCTTGATTGATTATTGACGTCAGTTGTTATTGTCTATGGAATAAGCATAAAATTCTACCGGCATCGTGTAAACGGGAGGCCAAAACGGCACCTTATCATGCCGTTTTCAAAATCTACCGGCTCGAACTAATCAATCGAGAAACTTGTGCAATGGTGTTTAAATCTTTGAATGACCTCGCACCTGAAAGCCTAGGTAACATTTTCTCCAAGTTTTCTGATGTTCATACCAGGGTTCTACGTAATACCAAATGCAATCTTGCCGTACCAAAAATGAGAACAGCTTATGGCCAAAAATCATTTGCGTTTCGTGGAGCCAACGCATGGAATAAACTCGACTCTGACATTAAATTAGCCCCTTCGATTCAGTCATTCAAAAGTAAACTAAAAGCTTTGAAGTGAGAACATTCAAGGAAAGCTGATCAAATGAGTTACCTTTTTGTCCTTTTTCATGTTTTTTGTAACTATTTAAGTAGAAATTATTGTAAATAGGCTTATATGTATCTTATTAATTTTTTTTCCTTTGCATTTGGAAAGGAAATTGGAAAGCAGTTGCTATTTTTTTTAACTGAATTGCATCCCAGGATAAATATTTTTAAAATGAAATTAAAATGAAAATCGTGTACACGGGAGCTTACTTTCCAAAGTGGCATATTATTCTGTCGCTTTCAAATTTTACCGGCATCGTGTAAACGGGGTCTAACTTTATACGTCATTCACACTGACAAATGCCTCATTCACATTGCAAGTTAAACCACTTTAAACTAAACCAGGTTATCGAATAGAGCCCTCTGATTGGTCAATTCAACAAATCCAGTCATTTGATTGGTTGAAATTTAAACTGGTTTAAATAAAGTTGGTTTAATTGTGTCAGTGTGAATGCAGTAACAGTTAAATCAGCTTTACTTAAACTAGCCTATACTTTAACCAATCAAATGCATTGGATTCGTTGGATTGTCCAACTAGAAGGCTCCATTCGCTAACCTGGTTTAGTTTAAACTGGCTTAACTTGCAGTGTGAATAGGGTATTAACCGCTAAATTAATTAAGTTTTGATAAAATATTCAAACCGATAGTTATCTAAGAATGTTGCTTGAGAAGTTAGCAATATTTTGATGAGTAGTTTTGCATGTTTGGACAAATACTGATGGAAGAAAACAGTTGTTGCTGATCTATTTGGAAATAGCTTGCGTTCCTTGTCTTAAGACAATACATAGGTACAACAGTGCAGCAGTAACACAAATCATAATCAAGGCATTTCATCAACGAATATTTCAACAATAGGTGTTAATTTCATTTGATGTCAAATTGCATTATACTCACCATATTCATCCGTAAGGGTATACGCTGGAGTACCACGGGGTCCAATGCCCTTTGAAGTAGACGCAGCGATTTCAATGCTATGATTCAAGAACGGCAGAAGCCCGCTGATGTCTCCTGACGTCACAGTGGGTGTAACCGCTTTTGTTACTTCTACGCCTGTCTTCAAGTTCTTTATGAATATTGTATATTGGGTTAATATACCAAGCCGGTAAGGAATTTCCAATGATGTCCATTCTGCCACGATGCTGAATGAGCTTGAGTTATGAGCACTCGTGACGGCAGGCCCTCTTGAAGGAACTGTAAAATGAAGGTCATTATTACCGTAAACACCATTTTAAGCCCCCCTCTCTAGTAAGCCGCTCCCCTCAGAGTCAAAATTTGAAATAAGCCTCCTCTCTATTAAGCCCCCCCCCCCACTTAAACAAAGTTCTACAATTTACCAAATACTTTCCATTTATTTAGCCACACAACATTGCATGCCAATTTTAGTAAGGTTTGGGGAAAAATTGTGTCGAATCTATGTATGTGAGTCGTAAAATTGTATGTTGATTCCACAAAATATGGGATAAAAGAACTGAAAAGCTACCAAATATATCCTTGTCACTTCATTTTGTGAACAAGCCTCCCCCTCTCTTATAAGCCCCCCCCCCCTCTGGAAAATACGAAATGAAATGAACCCACGGGGCTTAAAAGAGCCTCTACAGTAAATGGCGCTCGAAAATACGGCTTGCCGAACCGGCAAAAGAGTAATTTGATTGGTTATTCATCGGCCCTTGAAAGCCGCGTTCTCCGATCAATATTCGATTGGCATTGCCTCAAAAATCGACAGCAAGGAGGAGCTTTTTTGCATGCTTAAATCGCTAAAATAGACAAGCATGGTCTAGCGTAGTTTTCGGGGACCACTTCACTGTAGATGTTCTTTCTTAATAGACAAATACCCCAAAGATGGCGGCGAGGAATTTTTTTACCAAGATGCATTGCGTTTTCTAATCAAATTCCTATGGAATCACCGAAGGATTGCCGCTCGAACACAATGCATCTTAGTAAAAAATTGCTCGCCGCCATCTTTAGTGCAATCGTCTATGATTACGTGCGCGGCCTATTTCGAGTAGTGAGGTAATTCTTACTGTCTTCATCTGTCATCTGTTTAACTGCACTGCTGTTCATTGAGCCATGTCCTACAACAGTATAAGCAGCCATCCATATCACGTATTCTCTATACTTCTCCAAACCAATTAGCTCCACTTCCAGGTCAGTGTGTGCGACACTAACTGATGAGACATTATACCTAGTTCCTGTTTTCTTATAAATGTCATCCAAGATGTAATAAGCTGTATAGCCCAATGGAATTCCACGCCAATCAAGTTGCTGGAGGGCTTGCCATGTTATTTTGATGGATGTCGAGCTTGTGTGTCCCTTTGTTATGACTGAGGGTGCCTTTGAAGGGACTGAAAATGAAATAAATAAATGGTATGAGAAAAATGGGAAAGTTTTCATTCCACCTTGCTGTGATCCTAGATTTATTATACACGATTTATACCGGGTAAGTCAAAAAAGTTTACACGTTTGCCGGTCTGCAAGCTGATATTAATTAAACTTGCTTTACCAAATAAATATGTTATGTATGTCTATGGAATAAATGTATGGGACCGACATTCAAAACTAAAATGTAAATCTATCAGTCACAGGCTAACTTAGATGAGAAAATTTTGTTTGGTAAAATCACATTTCTTTATAGCCCAACAATTAGAGGAATACCTGTATGGTATTTGCAAGGGAATCGAGAATTCCACGTTCCAGTCCGGTCCGTGATTTGCCAGTTTGAGATACAGATTCGAATTTCAATGGAAGGTAAATCATAGACCGGAATGGAATGGGGAATTTTCGTTCCCAAACATGACCTTTACCAGCATTTTCCTAGTTTCTGGGTCTGTAAAATGAGGTCCATACAACGAAACAGAATTTTCTAATCAAAGTGGACCTTTCAGTGATAGATTAACATGTCAGTATTGAGTATCGGCCTCACACTTTTTATTCCATAGCCCGCCACACACGTAAACTTTTTTTGTCTCACCCGGTAAGCTATTTGCTATGCCAAGCTGCAGCAGTCCTACGACTGTAACCTTTCAAAGATGAACTAAGCTATGTTTCCATAAATTTTCTTGGTCATAGAACTTTTCACTTCTTAAAAAAGAGGTTTGGATTGAGCGTAGACTTATGACGATGAGAAAGATAGGAATCAAATGTTTTGGCCCATTTTTGCTCGCAGACTATGGCAGGAAACCTTCAAAAGCCTCATTTTTGCGGACCAATCAGACGGCGAATTAGCGAAGAGACAGAAGAAACGTGCGAAGCTTTTTCTAAGTTTTACCTACCTTCATAAAACGCAACCAGGACAAAAACTGCTAGAAATTTCTCGAATTTTTTTTAAGATATCTGCTCGCCAGATGTTTGGGTATCCAAGTTTGGATGCCGGTTAAAAAATTCACGCTTTCGTAAACCTTGCTCAATCCCTGCGGTCAAACTTACTCAAGAGGGACTCATAATGAAAACAGCGAAAAATTGGCCCCATTTTCTTCAATCATCAATGGAATTATGATGGAATCGCGGCTTCGAATCTCAATCCCGTGGGAGTATTTTCAATTCTTCAATCGAATCGAAAATTCTATCACATTTACACCGTAACAATAGTAATTCACAAATCTTGCAATTTGATTGGTACAACAGGAATCGCGAAGTTTGGGCCTAAATAGGGCCAGGTTTTTGAGAGAAATATTCTGAGTCTCTGTTGACTGAGGCGCCATCATCATCAAGTCAAAGAGCACAGGGAAACAAGAGATTCATCGTCATAGGTCTAGATTGAGCGTCCAAATCTTGTATACTTGTGAAGGAAAACAAAAGCGTGACCTCCGTTCTCGGTATAACGATGCTACGGTTGGTCTCAGAGAGTTAAATTTCCACAAATCCAAACATAATTTCAGGGATACCATAAACCCCAAGTGCCCACCAAGTGAAGGAATTGACGATACGGAGCATTCTTTGTTGCTCTGCTCTTCTTTTGATCTTCCACGAAGAGATCTTTTCGCTGGAATTGTATAACTATTACGACCATTTGAACAAATTGCTAATCTTTTAAATGACGCTATGACGTAGCTTTTACTATATGGCGATCAAGACCTTAATTATGATTTGAACAAAAATATTCTCAAGTTGACTTTACGTTTCATCCACGAAACTTGTCGGTTTGATTTAGATCTTTAGAAACTTCAGCAATGTTTCAAATTCCAACCAACAAGTCCCTTTATGGTTGTTCCTTTTTTCTTTGTATATTCTGTTTCACATTAGGTTTCGGACTTTTTATGCAGCTCACTACAAGAAGGAGCTGTGATCGTGGCTTTCTTTGATTTTATGCCAACCCTGCACCGCCATCTAATGTCAGACAGAATCTGGTGAATTATACATTAGCATTTGTTCCTTACTCGTTGGCAGTGTACAGTAGTTGTATGTAATTCAAAGTTGCTTGTCTTTGTGTTTTGTCCTTGGGGTAATCATTGTCTTTCACTCCCCTTGGAATCATCCCTGATCGTTCCGTGATTGATTATTCGTTGTATTTAGTATCAACTAGAATGAGATTTTGGATGTGTATGATGACCTTCGTCTCTACTCCTAATACGTGCCTTTTCTTGTGTCAATTCTCGAAAAATAAAAAGGTAAATACGTTATTTTCGGTTCCATCATGAAGTGATGGATAAGAAAATAACGATCGCAAGGATTGAATTACTTTGGAAGTCATATTTTGTTTGCTCTGATATCGACGAGTGGTATGACATTTGACAAGCCTCTTTTACCTCGGTCTTCGAGGTTTTTTGCATTACAATTAATCTAGAGGTCTCTGGTTTCAGCGATCGCATATTTTCTATCTTTAAAAGCTCGCCATACTCAGTGAATTTTCAACCGATTTGCAAGATTCTGGTCTCTAAAATCATTTCATAATCTTAAGAACAGGGTCATCTTTCCATGAGTCTGTTCATGTTATCGTTATTTTTCAATATTCAATAAAACGTCCAACAATTTTTTTTTTGAGACACCATGTATGTATGAAAAGAAGTTAGTGATAAAAAAGATGAACTTACTGTATTCTCCTGTGCGTACTGGCAACGAATACTCTGATGATTCCCCTTCTCCTTTGCTTGTAAAACCAGACATTTGTACTTTATATTCAGTATACGGTAACAACCCACAAAGCTGATAAGAACTGTTGGACGTTGTAGATTGATAAAATTCACCGCCACCACTAGCAAGCTTGTAGTAAATGTGGTATTTAATAATAACACCTCGAGCTTTAGGAGTTGGTATCGCCGTCCAGTTGACAAGAAGACATTCCCAAGTGTATGCACTGATATCTATTGAAGCTGGTGGTGCCATAGGCACTATAAGAAAATAAATAGCATCAATAAAAATGATCCCCGTTTGGGAGAAAGGGCCTGAACTAGAATCTTTGTAAACTTTAAGATTCTATGCGTAAGATTTTATTGCCTAATTCTTTCAACTGAATAAAACAAAGGGAACTGTAGGTCGTTCGTCATAGTCCCGGGGGAGGGGGTACTATACATATATTGGGTACGGGGACGTGCCATCGAGAAGGGTATCGATTTTCACGCTTTTGGTGTAAAGAGCGGTATCGATTTTCCCAATTTTGGTATAAGGAACGGTATTGATTTTCGCAATTTTGGTATAAGGAACGGCAGCCACTGGTTTTTATGAGTTTATGTAAGGAACGGTATAGATGCATTTTCGGAAAATTGCTATAAGGTTGGGTATATATTTTTGGAAAATTGGTGTAAAGTCGGATATACATTTTTGAAGAATTGCTATAAGGTCGGGTATATATTTTTGGAAAATTGGTGTAAAGTCGGATATACATTTTTGAAGAATTGGTATAAGGTTGCGTATATATTTTCGAAGTCGGGTATACATTTTGGAAAAATTGGTATAGGAACGGGTATGTTTTTGAAGCTTCGATGGCACGTCCTCGCCCAAAATCTGGTCTTCGGATTTTGTGTCCCCCCCCCCATCCATTATTCTTGGAATTACAGCGTTTATAGCTTTGTGAAAGAATGTACGAGAGGGATTGTCGGAAACTAGACTTATTATGTGGCCGTAGTTTGGTGTATTAGTCTCATTTTGAATAACAATTACTGGGACTCATTGTAATCAGTCTAATCGGAAACTTTGACAAATGTGAGAAGCACCATGAATTGTAACTTCAGTTACATGGTGATCATGACCTTTCTAATGACTTGAAAAGAAGTATACTCGCATTGACTTTACGCTTTATTCACGAAACTGGTCGGTTCGATTGAGTTAGGAAAACAACATGGCATAAATTGCCTCAGTTAAAGCTAGGCCCCATAATATACGCGATTGGGCCTCCTGTGGAACAGCTTTTGAATTTCGTTCCGCCATTCTTTGGAATGCCTTACCAGAATCCTTAAAAAATACAGAGAGATACGAATCCTTCAAGAAAAGCCTATCAAAGAACAGCAGACTATTAGAATCTGTAACTTTTGACAACTCATTAATTATTTCAATGAAGAATTTGGACCATTTTATATATCTTTAAACTAATTGAATGTCTTTAAAGAGCTTGTCAAACAATTTTTACTTTGATTTTCGCATTTTTAAAACTTTTCAGTTGCAGGTCCACACCAGCTTTACAGCAGCCAGGCTTATGACCTGCTTTATCAAATAAAAAATGTATGTATGTATGTATGTAAGCATGTATGTATGTATGTATGTATGTAATGTATGTATGTATGTATGTATGTGTGTATGTATGTATGTATGTGCGTATGTATGTATGTATGTATGTATGTATGTATGTATGTATGTATGTATGTATGTATGTATGTATGTATGTATGTATGTATGTATGTATGTATGTATGTATGTATGTATGTATGTATGTATGTATGTATGTATGTATGTATGTATGTATGTATGTATGTATGTAACCAATTTACCGATAACTACTGGAATAGAAAGAAAGAAACCTGTTTCGCAGTGTATACTGATTGAGGAAAGTAAAAAATTACAAATGCGCGGAATATTCTGTTATTGATGATCTACAAGATGGTAGGAAGCAAAAGTCTGCAGGTTTTATGGCTTACGATTTAGCAACTTGATGACGTCATAATTTCAAAACTAGCAGAAATATAAAAAGGTGCTGTAATTTTGAAAATGATGACGATGTCAAAATAGCTCTTTCTAGAATTATGCCGAACTATCTACAGCTCCTTTTGATCTATTCTGTTGAAAATTTTGGCAATAACATTCTACATAACTGATGAGTCAAAAAAAGTTTAAGCGTTTGAAGGGCTGTGGAATAAAAAAGTATGTGACCGATATTCAAAACTGAAATGTTCATCTATCAGTCAAAGTTCAACTCAGATGAAAAAATTTTGTTTGGTAGTATCCCTCATCTTACAGACCCAGAAATTAGGAAAATGCTGGTAAAGGGCATGGGAACAATAATTCCACATTCCATTCTGGTCCATGATTTACCTTCTATTGAAATTCGAATTCAGCATCTCAAATTGGCAATGTAAACTTCAATGCTACATAAATCATGGACCAGAATGGAATGTGGAATTCTTGATTCCTATACAAACCCCTTACAAGCATTTTGATTATTGTTGGGTCTCAAAGATGTTTGATTTTACCAAACAAAATTTTGTCATCTAAGTTAGCCTTTGAGTGATAGATCAACACTTTAACTTTGAATATCGGTCGCATACTTTTTATTCCACAGCCCTCCAAACGCCTAAAATCTTTTTGACTCACCCGGTACAGTAAATCCCAGGATAAAAGAATCTACAGATAGTATCGACTCATTCAAGCATAGGATAAAGGAAAACTTTTTCCAAAATATACAGAGAGAGGAAAGAGACATATACATATTCTACTAAAACTGTGCATCCTCTCTCGCATTCATGACTCGGCCTTACCATAATTATGCTGTATCCAAAAGCACGTAAATCTAATGTTTACTACTAGAAATAACGATTGTCGGTGAGTACTGCACAGCTGCACAGTGTATTGGTCGCACAGGTCCATTCCTGGTTCCGCAGTTTACACTCGTTGAATTGTAATGCATGACAAATCAGTATATTGGCTTTGGGTCAATTAACAACAGGAGAACAAAGATGTGACGTAAATATTCTTTTGTTGCCAATAAAAGTGAATTCCAACCAAACCATTCCGATGCCATTTCAAAAGCCGCTGACCGAAGTCACTGCAAAATTGTTGAAAACAGACAGAAAAGCATAACAGCATCGAGAATCGATCACGCCAAGCGAAGCCACTGCACAGGAATAAATGGCTGCTTCGCAGCAATTATCATTTTTGCAACCACCTCTAAGGGGAAAATTATGGAAATAAGGTCAACTCGATCCTTTAATGCTATCCCTGCCACTTTAATTAGGGGTGTTTTTAACTTGTAAATTGTACTGAAAATATCCCATTTATTCATTTAACTACATTTCTTTTTTGACTATTGTAAATTATTTTTTCAATGGCAAATTTTTACGTACTTACTTCCTTTACTATTTTGACAGCCAGGCTGAATATTTTTATATTTCAGAGGACTAAGACTAATTTCAAGGTCTAGAGGTTCTTATTTGAAGCATGTCTTTTCTAGGCCTTTAGGGAACGGTCATTTTTTAATCATGGGTATCAGGACAGAGGATGACTTCGCACAATTAGAGAAAATTTCATAACCCACATTCAACAAAAAAAAGTTTTCGTAGCCCCATCATCTTACTCTCGAGTACCGAATAATCGTCCCCCCCCCGCTTATTAATGTTTGATAAATTTTCCAACCCCCCCGCTCTTATTCCAAACCCCCCTTTTATCAATTTTTGGAAAAATGAAATGATATTAGACATAATTTCTGAATAAACGCAAGAAAAAGTCTCAAGAAGTGCATTCAACAGAACCAGAGTTCAAAAGTAAATGTATCTGTAACATCACTGTTCACATAAATATATAACAGATACGTGTGTACCTAAGAAATGGGCTATTTGCTATTTGCGGTTGCTACTGTATCAGTCTGTCATTTTAGGCCCACTCCAGGTTTGCGACTTTTCGTTTACATTTAGCTCATGTATTTGAATTCATAACAACAATCAAACTGCAAACAGGTTACTTGGCATGTGCATACAGAATTTCTTGCCTTTCTGTTGGGATTTTGTTTACAGTTGTTTAGTCTTGAATTCAGTGGTTCTGGTTTTGGTTTGACGAATGGAATTACCTAGTAGTCTTAAAAAAGGATTTGCATAAAATTTCATTGTATTTTGTGAACATTACCAAAAATGGTCCACATTTATAAGTGACTGAATCAAACATTTTATTTCACATTATTGCCTTGGTGTGTAAAGTTATGTTTTGTCTGGTGTTGGGTTCACAAAGAAAAACAAAAGGTGATTAAATTTTTGATTAAATTTTTATTTGTGATTTTGATAGTACCCTTTACTTTACATTGATATTAATGTTTTTAATCCACAGGGACTTAATGTTTTTAATCCACAGGGATCCACAGGGGTCTAATGCAAGATAGCTGCTTCATTATTATCAGATCTCATGTCAGTATGCATTTAGATGGCACTCATCTTGGGGAGAGATTGTCTTTCTGATGAAACAAAGCACTGGAACAAAATATAAAGAGCATTTCCCTTGAAAATTCCTTTTTTTCAGATGCTACTTAACTGATTGCTGGTAGTGACAATGTATAATGCTAATATTATTTCTAATCTTGTTGACTCTTTGGTTCCTGATCTGTGGTCATTCTGAACTTCTCTGAAATTTCTTTTATTTTGTGTTCACTATACATGCTCCAATTTTGTGAGATTCACAATATGTTTGCAATTGTTTCCAAGAATATTCTTGTTTGATGACTACTTATCACAGCAACAACAACCGCAAAAACATCAGTTTCGTGGTCCGAATTTCAAGCATGCAATGATTATGAAAACGAGGCTATCAAATCAATCCGGTTTCAGATGCTGTTTGGCAACAAGTCTCTGCATTAGCGACAAATCAGTTCTAAGGAGCGTACAGAGATTGTGGAACTAGTCTAGTTACTGATTACAGTAGCAACGCGAGCAAAGTCGCCTCGTTTTCAGAGTTCAGCAAATGAAATCGAGAATCTCTCTAAAGTCTGCCAAACCTTCCGCCTTTTGAAGCAGAAGGTTTAGCAGGCCTGCCAAACCTGCCCAACTTGCCAAACCTGCCGTTTTCGGAATTGGGGAGTCAATCAAGCACAAATTCCGGGTCTTCCAAGTCTACCGTTTTCAGAATTGGTACCAATCAAACAAACCCAAAGTATCTGCATAACCATGCAAAGGCAGTATCATTGAATGGTTGTGTAGTGACTTACCATCTTCATCAGTGTAGGCACAAACAGGATCACTTTTGTTGCCGATTCTACCAGGGAGGCTTCCTTGCAAGATGACATTAACTTGAAAGCAGTACTCTGTATATGTTTCTAAAGCATATATGTTAGTGTTGACGGTGCTTCCTGTAACATAGGAGGATTGTGTTGTAATGCTTGCCGGATCTGAGGCTTTCCATCTATGGTATTCATAATGGTCAAGAGTATTTGACAGCTCTGCTGGAGGTACAGCATCCCACTGTATTTTTAGTTGATTTTTTGCAATCGTTGTTACAATTACGTTGCCAGGAGCACGAGCTGAAACAAGGAACAAAGTATTCGATTACAAATCATGATAATGATGATGATCTTTTATCTCACTCTTTACCACGCGCATACTGACCGGTTTTATGTTGTGGAGGAATATAAAAACCCGAGTTCCTAACAGTAAAGACCAAGCTTTCGAGGTCCAAGCAATAGGACCGAGGGCAATTTGGTGGAAAACGCAGTTTAATTATGAAACGAAGGATGAGGCAAGCGACAACAATTATTGTTTTGAACTTCATATTAATAGACATTCCATGTTATTTTGACAAATCCAGTATAAGACAAATCCAGTTGTTAAGACAGTTCCAGTTGAGATATAAAAAATTAGTTAATTAGACGTAAACATGTTTTATTAGTTAATCGAACGTTTCGAACCAACTTGGTTCATCATCAGCGAATCTGATTAACGTGAGTGGCAATTGATACCAAGAAACAAACAAACTAAAAGGCGAAGTAAACAAGCGTGAGTTACATTTCCTAAGCACAGGGGACCTGGGGCCTAAGCCTCAGGTGAATAAAGTGGGGAATAAAATCAGAGGAGAACCAGGAGAATAGACGACTGTTGGGAATTAAGTTCTGGTCGATCACGTAGAATTAAAAGGCCTTCGTGAATTAGTAAATCAAACTCATTGTTGGCTCTGTCCAAAATAGAGAAATTTTTAACCGACGCGGCGTGTTCTGATTGGTTAATATGATCACGGATAATATAATATAATGTTAATATGATCACGGATGGCAATAGAACTCCCTTTTATCTGAAGACCAACTTTGTTAATTCCCAAGCGCTCTCTGCATCGAGTAATCAAATTACGTGATGTTTTCCATAGTACGAGGCATGGCAGCCAGGACACTGAAACTTGTAAATGACAGATGTGCGCATAAGAGTAGGAAAGCGGTCTTTAAATGGAAAAAGTGATCCAATGCGTTTGGGGGACCGAAAAATAACTTTCAATTGGATATTAGGATAGCACTGTTTGATAATTCTATTTAGCCTAGTTTTGATTTGTAAGCTATACTGCCCCAAGTAAGGTATACAGAACAGAAGGGGGATTTTGTTATCCGGTTTAATTAGAGAA
The DNA here is from genome assembly GCA_964019985.1 of Aurelia sp. 4 Dawson et al 2005. Classification (NCBI taxonomy): domain Eukaryota; kingdom Metazoa; phylum Cnidaria; class Scyphozoa; order Semaeostomeae; family Ulmaridae; genus Aurelia; species Aurelia sp. 4 Dawson et al 2005. The sequence goes on from OZ026507.1 coordinate 3,791,000, forward strand.
CCGGGTACAAATTGGCGATCCAAAAAGTTCTTAATGATACGGTCGATTAGGCTCTTGGGAAAGCAATTGTCGGACAGGATCTTCTTAATGCGAACAATTTCTTCATGAAAATTATGATAAGATGAGCAAATATGGAAAGCGCGATATATTAACACCCTAACTAGATTGATCTTATACTTAGTAGGGGCAAGGCTAGAAAAGTCCGTATGAAGACCGGTGAAAGCCTTTTTTCTGTATAGGCTAGTGGAGAAAACATCTTTATCATTATCAACAAGCACATCCAAGAATGGTAAAGCATTATCCGTCTCTAATTCATAAGTAAATTTAATATTAGGATGTTGACGATTTATATATTCTAGGAAACTGTACACATGATCTCTATTTCTAAATAAACAAAAAGTATCATCAACATACCTACGATAAAGTACAGGTTTAAATTCAGAAGGACAGTTATTCAAGTATCCCTTTTCAAGTATACTCATGAAAATATTAGCAAGGGTTGGACCAAGTGGAGAACCCATAGCGACGCCATCAATTTGGTCATAAAGCTGTCCGTTGAAGACAAAATGATTTTCTTCTAGAGCAAAGCTCAGTAATTTGCGAAACTGTGGGCGACTAAGAGAGTAATCTCTATATTCCAAGCTATCGTTGTCACTAAATAGTAGTTCAATGCATAAGTCAAGGACCGAGGGCTTTATATTTTCCTGTACAACGACCAAACCGGATTTCTAATTTTGACTCGTATAATTTAGTTAAACAAACCACCTGAAAGAAACCATCTAAAGAAACTTTGAGGCTACTGAACAATAATAAGCCCCGTACCTATAAGAAACTCTTAAAGTAAATGAACGGAGATATAATGACACAATCTCAATATAGCACAAAGGAACGGCAGGCGCCACTTATCTTCCTATCTTTTTTATCGATCAAAAACATCAAATACAATAGGTTATATTTAGATGGGCCCAGTCCCCCTAGCTAAGCTGCTTTTAACCCCGTTGATTTACTTCAAGTCTCACACCCAGAATAAAGTTTCTTCCATTTTGAGTGACACCAACTACTGGTCTGATGATCTGGGAGCAGTTCAGAGCATACATGGTTCATAAGAAATTGTTAGGAATGTATTTGGATTCAACAGATTTTAAACCTAACTTAAGTGATGTTCCGGACAATCATTGATACCATACCTATGGTTAAATATGGCTAATATATCTATTGATAACCGGGAGATAACCCCCCCCCCCATTTTCTTGTAATGTATTTTTCTAGGACTCTGCAGAGAAGAAATCAGAAACTTAAGAAACTTGAACCTAAAACATGAGAAGTATCATAGATATAAGAACTATTTTAGGCTAAAATGTGAAAAAGAGGCGTCAGAAAATGTGAAGCCTTACTGTATACAAAACATGGAAAGATGATATCGCAGTTTTAGCGTGCTTTAGAGGTAGTTTTTCGGTTCTTCAGAAATCTTTTTGGCAGATTTAAGGTTCCTACGATCCCTGCATTTAGACTGATGAAAATCGTCGTAATTTCGCTCCTTGATAGGCTGGTAATCGCTACATTTATCCGTGGTTAACGAGCCATATTTTCAAATTGTTGCCCTGGTTAAGGGTCCATCCGACGTTACACCAAGCTTACAAAAATTGGCCTGCCAATCATTCGTCTTTAATACCAGGATAGTGAAAATGAACACCATCCCTTCTACCAAAGTTGTCAAAATTGATTCCATTCCTCGTACCAAGATCATGAAAATCAATACCCTTCCCGATGACACGTTCCGGTGGACCTAAAATATACGAAGTGCGCTACCCCACCCCCCCACCCCGCCCCGACCATACAAATAATACCAAAACAAAGAAATTTAGCCATTATGTAAAATTCGATCTTTTGTCGAATTGAAACATCCCAAGGAGGCCTATTTGTCAAGATTAGCAGTGAGCTTGTGCTATTTTGAAGGCAGGGCCTAATCAAGGATTTACGGTTTAGGGTACGTTTGGAGCAAAGCAGCCAGTGAAGAGGTTTACTCAGGTTATGTTTCCATTACTCCAATTTCAAAAGTTTCCGTTTTCAAATCACCCCGTTTACGCATGATCTTGCTTAAACCGTTTCCATACACCGTTTTCACAAAAAAGACCTGACATGGAAACAGAGGTGTTTTCACCACTCCGTTCTCATTCGTGTCCATTTCTCTTGTTCAGACATTTCCTTTGCGTAGTATTCGCTGCCAGGTTAGGTATTGTTGTTTTAGCGTCTACGAATGACTCCGTTTTCGATGTTCCATAAAATGATGCATCTTCAAATGTCTCAAATAGCGTTTCTACATGTCTGTTTTCGATCGTTTTAAGTTGAAACAGAAGCCCAAAACGGATGAATTCCGCTCTGCTTTCATATGAAAACGAAGTAAGGTAAGGCCTAGAGTGACTTCGGGTGTTATGGGACATTCTTCATAAAATGAAGCCTAGAGGCCTGAAAAAGAAAAAAAGCTCACTAATTTCATTCGATGTTACTCTTCAAACATTCGCCCCATGTCTTCGTTGAGATTAGGCTACTTCAGCATTTTTGGTACTTTCTGTATCACTTACAACGAAGGACATCCGTCGAACGTGACTTCTGGCCGCCATCTTCTTGAGACGTTTCAAATAGACGCTCGTACGCGAGCAATAGAAATAGCTCACTCAGTCATACCCGGGCAGGGTTCCATAATGCCCGACTCAACCAGCGTTCATGTTCTGTTGTTGTTGTCATCTTATTTTACATCGATTAAATTGAAAGCTAGCTTACTAACTACAAGTGTACAAAGTAAACTAATCCAAATCGATGAATATATTAACATAAATGAATAAGATCGTTTATCAATAACCAACGTTTCAGAAACAGATGTATTGAGGAAAAATTAGGGCATGCTTAGGCCTTAATTGCTAATACCAAGTGTGGCCAAATTTGTCTTGAATTAAGCTGACAACCTAAACTTTTCTGTTAAGTATTGCATTGCAATCACGAGCATAAATTTCAAATCTTTAAAAAACTGGGTGTAAAATTCAATGACCCACTTGTTTGAACTGAACAGCTTCAAAGAAACTTGAACTGTTTTACAGTATATTTGCCGTTGGACTTTTCTGAAATCTTCATTATTTTCAGAATTAAAGTGTTTTTCTTCTTTTTTAAAATTCAAGAATATTTTCCAAAAAAACTTAAAACTATCGTATTTCTATGGTATTTTCTAAACCTGTTGACAAAAGATCAAATGATTTCAAGAAAACCATAGTTTATGGATGCCTATAAAAGGGTATCAAGCAAAAATCTTCCACTCCTCTGGTTTGTGATTTAGAAATTTGATGACGTCACATCATAAAATGAGCTGAAATATAATAAAGGCTGTAATTTCGACAAATAATTAAGATTTCTGAAAAGTCCAACGGTAGAATCATAGAAAAGTGGCTAAAGTTTTTTTCAAGCTGTTCAGTTTAAAGAGATAGGTCATTGAAGTTTACATCCGCCTTTTTTTCGTAGATTTAAAGATTTGGAAGCTTTGCTGCAAATGAGGCTGTTCATCTAGTGGATTGGCAATGTTTACGCCCTGTTTACATTGTCAATGAAGGACTTCAGGGTCAAAAATGGAAACTTACGGATACATTCTGCAATTTTACAGCTTGTGGTATCGACAGCAGTTGCCGGCAGCTGCGTTCCCTCGCCAATGGCTCTTGTAGAATTCCTGTTTCTCGTTTTCGTGGCTGTTCCGCAAGTCTTGGAACATGTATTCCAAGGAGACCATGGCAGCCACTCTGAGTCCACATACCAAGGCACTGTAAACAATGTAAAATTACTCTAACAACAAGTTTTCCACCCTGATACACTTCGGTCAAATGCGCCCACGAGCTGACATTCTTTAACGGAATTATGGATTTCACGGTTTGCTAGGCAACGCTAATCGAAAGAAAATGGTTGTTGCTCTAGCGCTAATTCTGCAGAAGATAAATTGATAAACAAAAAACAAACACTTTGAGGACCTTATTTCAACCATTTAGAAGGTATCTGAACAATAATCTGGGGTTGGAGCGAAAATGGGCCTAGGTTGCAAATTCGAGAAACTTTCACCGCAACTTCGAAAATGAAATGGCTCGTTATTCTCCGAATTTCGGAGATAAGTACCAAGTTATGGTTGAAATGGGTAAAGAATGTTGTTTTCCGTCGAATTTTGAGATGCCACGACTGTTTATCTCGTGCAAAACGGAGTTACCGCGCGAAATAGCGAACAGCCAATCAGATTGCCGAACGGCCTCTTGTATTCCAGAGTAGATGAAGAGCAACGAACTCACTCTGCAGACGAGGTTGCAAGTTTTCATGTTCCTGGTGGCCATACACAGGGAGCCCTCTAAAAAGTAGCAAAAACAAGACAAAAATGCATCCTTTGCCAGTGAGACAAGTCGAGCACGGCATCTGCGAAAGAGCAATGAGGAATGAATGGAACGCGTTAGCGTTTGCGGTGGAGGAAGGAAAGAACGGAGGAGAAAAATGCGGAGGAGGAGAAGAAAGGGGGAAAAGAAAGAACACCGATAAGCTGAGGGAGCAGTTATGAATCCTACGGGAAGCTATTTCCGAGCTTTGTCATTCGTCCCTGATAACAGCACGTGTACCTTTAACTTTGGTGAAGCTAAAATCCTGAAGGGGCTTGGTTAAAAATTTCAACAGTTTGCAAGACTGCTCTACAATGTCTCACGACGAAAGATCTTTTTTAACTAATGCATCAAGCGACCGATTCAATCGGGAACAGTTTATGACCTAAGTTGGGCTTTCGAATGCACGGAAAATTTTAGTCCACGACGATCAGGTGACTAAAAGCGACGTTACAGCCAGCAAAACATCCCATTTTTTCTGACTCAACCTGTACAACTTTTAAAATTCCGAAAAATTCTTTGGCGCATCCGGTATTGCCACCAAATCAGTCCTTGTTACTCTAAGGGAAAAAACTTTCAGGGGAAGAGCTTTTGCGAGTTGAAAATCGATATTCAACTTTCGTGAATCGGCCAAATTGGAAAGTTCGCGGAATAAGCTTTCACGTTTTGCGAAAATAATATTAATTGCGGTAATGAAAACTCGCAAATTTGATATCCTAGAGCACTTTGCGGGGTGAGTGGCCGAGTAGCTTAAACAGTCTTCGTCAGGTGACTGAAGTTAAGCTTGGCCGAGTGAGGTCAGATTTCGGATGGGTGACCACTGAGGCCTGACCTCACAACTCACCTCGCCGTCCTTCGGAAGGGACATTAAACTAGGGGTCCTGTGCCTGGATGCGGCATGCACAGTGGGCCTAAATTGGCTTTCAGTAGCTAGAAATCCTGACAAGCCCACTCAAAATAAATTGAAAACAAAAAAACTTTGCGGGAATAACATTTCATGAATTGTATATTTTAGGAAATCTCGCAAACATCACATTTTTGGAAACTTGGCGTGTGTGTGTGTGATCTTCTTTAATTCGAATAACAAATATTTCTAGTTTCTGATACAATATAAAAAGAAACTAACCTAATCCGAATAGAAAAAAACTTAACACACGGAATAAAGCTTCATGGATTTCGGCGAAGAATGTGAAAAACGCAAAAGTTTCTTCTCACGAAAGCTCCGTCATTTGAAAGAGTAGTAAACAGGTTTTAAACATTAAAAGATTAACCATGAACGATAGGACAACCAATGTGTAGCAATTTGAAATTTATATTAATGGCAAGTCACCTTGTATCATTTTATTTTTGTGTTTTGAATTCATTTTTACTTGGCATTCAAGGAGCTTTCACTGTTTCGTAATTCTGAAATTTTCGGTAGTGAGCTACCTTAAGTGCAGATCCACCTTAATCGCCAGAGGTGGATCACTACCGAAAATCTCAAAATTACGAAACAGTGAAAGGATCCTGAAAAAACAAGTAAAAATAAATTCGAAATAAGGTGGCTCGCCACTGATATGAATTTCAAATTGCTACACACTGGGTGTCCTATCGCTCATGGATTAACTTAGACTGATGCATTTTCGTCCCTTGTTTCCCTGCGTTCCTTGGTCAAGAGGGACTAATAACATTACTCTTAAATAGTGGGCCCACTTTAGGCCCGGGTAGGGTGATTCCATATTCACCAATCAAATCGCTAGAATGTAGTTTTTAACCAATCAGGGGGCGCTATTCACAATGTTGTTGTTGTTGCTCTTAAAGAACGGTTGATGAAGCCTGGAGTTCTCGCAGCTTCGATGGATCCATTTGTTTGTTTGTTTTCAATTTATTTTGAGTGGGCTTGTCAGGATTTCTAGCTACTGAAAGCTAATTTAGGCCCACTGTGCATGCCGCATCCAGGCATGGGACCCCTAGTTTAACGTCCCTTCCAAAGGACGGCGAGGTGAGTTGCGAGGTCAGGCCTCAGTGGTCACCCATGCGAAATCTGACCTCACTCGACCAAGCTTAACTTCAGTCACCTGACGAAGACTGTATAAGCCACTCGGCCACTCACCCCACTCGGCCACTCACTCGGCCATTTGGCTTCTACAGAGGAAGGTTACTGCCTGAAAGGTATGCATTTTGCGATTTGTAGGTCAAGACAACATCATTCTTTGTATTAAAAGTTTCCTTTTCAATGTTCGAGCTCTTTAAACCAGATTTTGAAGCGATTTTGTTGAGTGTACGAAAACTCCCACCTGTTTAGGCCATTTTGAAAAAGTGGGCCCATTATGTAAGCGTAATATCATGAGTCCCTATTGACCAAGTGATATCAGCAAATCAAAGAACGCAAGGAAAAAAGGGACGAAAAGGCATAAGTCTAGGATTAACTCACCTAGAATATAACCAAAACCGCCTGTCTTCACTGTTTGCCCATTGTTATCTATATGGTATGTACCAGCAGAGAGATAGTTACCACCCGAAAATTTCAGACCATATCCAACTAGGGTTTTGCTTTTCATGATAATACCGAATTGTGCTCTAGCGCCGTCATAGTCGAGGTGAAACGCTTCTCTGTTCTCTTCAGAAGGTGACAGGACTCCTACAGAAAAGAGAAAACATCATAGGAGCATTCCTCGAAAAATAAGTGCATGGAAACATTAATTTCAGTCCAGTTTCGGTGTCAGTTTCATATATTTAAAATTCACTACATACGATTTACAATTAGCATTCCCATCAAACAATTGTAATAGCATCCCCATCAGTATCAGAGAACTGCCAACCTTCCCGCAGTTGAAAAGAAATTTAAAAAACTCAACTAAAGAACTGAATTAACATGAAATACGACTCCCTGGAAGAGCAGCAAATAGGCCCTAATAGTTCCCAAACTTATACATTATGTTATAGATTGTAAAAATTTTTATGACTTTCTTTTTCTTATGCTGAAGGGATTTTGTGTAAAAATAATTTAATATGAATATGAATATGAATTCCAACAACACAACTAATAACTTAACTGCAAAGACAAAATATATAAAATGTTACAGAAAATTAATACGATGATACAAAAATTAATACAATATTAGGAAAAGATACAAAGAGGAGCTAAATAAATTGTAAGCAAGGAATTACTTAATAAATGGTAAACTAATCGAGGAGAGAGCCCCCCCCCCTATCCTAAGAAATAATCAGATAAATTTGTGTGCGTTTACTATAATGGCTCAGATTCAACGGCCTTCTTTGTTCAACAAATGAATTTTCAGTTTTGTTCTGAACAATATTTTTGATGGAGCTGTCGCAGTGCCAAGGGTAATATATTCCAAAGTTCAGGACCAAGAGAAAAGACTTTAGACCATACTGAAGGCTGTTTTTTTAGACATATATCGATCAACCTTGACAACCTCATCTTGATTAATATCACCATCCCGATCGCAGGGTAGATTTCAACAGCTCTCAGAAACTGCTTCCCTTTGTCGATCAGCATAGGTTTCCAATCTTTAGAAAGCTGGGTGTACAATTCTTTGACCTATTTCTTTGATTTGAACGGTCTCAAAGAAAGTTGAGCTATTTTAATACATCTGCAGTTGGACTTTATTGAAAGCTTCAATATTTGCAGAATCACAGTATTTTTTTTCTGTTTTAAGAATTCAAGAAAAATTTCGAAAAAAACTTAAAACAATCGTAATTTCTAAACCTGTCAACGAAAGATCAAATAATTTTCAAGAAAACGATAGTTTATGGATGGCTACAATATGGTATCAAGCAAAATTCTTTCGCTCTTCTGGTTTGTAATTTAGAAATTTGATTACACCACATCAAGAAATGAGCTGAAGTATAAAATAAGCTGTAATTTCGACAAATACTGAAGATTTCTGAAAAGTCCAACGGTAGAATCATGGAAAAGTGGCTACAGTTTCATTGAAAATCATTTAGTTGAAAGAAATAAGTCATTGAATTTTACACCCGCCTTCTTACACCGATTTGAAGCCTATGGTTGCTCGATCGTGCTTCTGAAACATGAGAAAACATTCAGGCCAACTTCAGTTTCAATCCCCTACCAATACCAGACGTCCATTTTTTAGAGGAGCGGCCAAACAAATTTTGAGCCAAACTGTTGAGATCGTTATAACACCATCGACTAAATACCACTGAGAAATGCTCTGCAATTTTTTAGCAATGACCTTCAGTGCATGCTGAGAGCGTTTAAGGCGGTCGAAAGGAGGCTAATCAGAGTGTATTGCAGAGTCACCTTAATCAGCGTTACTTCCCTTCTGATTCCAATCACCAAATGATTCAAGTAGGGTTTGTAGTGGCGTTTTAGTAAAATTACATGGATTTGCGGCCAGGTCTGAGAGACGTAAGGATACAGGTAATCGGTCTAAAACTTACCATGATTGAAAAGAGCAGTCCAAGCAGATGGACCTGCTTTTACGTCATCGGCGTTAGTGCCCAGCTCGTGCCTATTATCAAATGATTGAAGTAGTGTCTGTGGTGGTGTTTGAGTAAACTTGAATTGATTTTCAGTCAGGTCTCAGGGACATAGGGCAACAGGTAATTAGTCTAAAACTAACCATGATTGAAAAGAGCTGTCCAAGCAGATGGACCTACTATGTAATCAGCGTTAGTGCCCAGCTGACTCCAATCATCAAATGAAGTAGCATCTGTAGTGGTGTTTTAGTAAAATTACATGGAGTTGCAGCTAGGTCTCAGGTACATAGGGCTACAGGTAATTAATCTAAAACTTACCATGATTGAAAAGAGCTGTCCAAGCAGATGGACCTGCTATGTAATCAGCGTTAGTGCCCAGCTGACTCCAATCATCAAATGAAGTAGCATCTGTAGTGGTGCTTTAGTAAAATTACATGGAGTTACAGCTAGGTCTCAGGTACATAGGGCTACAGGTAATTAATCTAAAACTTACCATGATTGAAAAGAGCTGTCCAAGCAGACGGACCTGCTTTTATGTAATCAGCGTTGATGTCCTTCTGACTCCAACTATCAAATGATTGAAGTAGTGTCTGTGGTGGTGTTTGAGTAAACTTGAATTGATTTGCAGTCAGGTCTCAGGGACATAGGGCAACAGGTAATTAGTCTAAAACTAACCATGATTGAAAAGAGCTGTCCAAGCAGATGGACCTGCTATGTAATCAGCGTTAGTGCCCAGCTGACTCCAATCATCAAATGAAGTAGCATCTGTAGTGGTGTTTTAGTAGAATTACATGGATTTGCAGTCAGGTCTCAGGGACATAGGGCTACAGGTAATTAATCTAAAACTTACCATGATTGAAAAGAGCTGTCCAAGCAGACGGACCTGCTTTTATGTAATTAGCGTTGATGTCCTTCTGACTCCAACTATCAAATGATTGAAGTAGTGTCTGTGGTGGTGTTTGAGTAAAATTGAATTGATTTGTAGTCAGGTCTCAGGGACATAGGGCAACAGGTAATTAGTCTAAAACTTACCATGATTGAAAAGAGCTGTCCAAGCAGATGGACCTGCTATGTAATCAGCGTTAGTGCCCAGCTGACTCCAATCATCAAATGAAGTAGCATCTGTAGTGGTGTTTTAGTAAAATTACATGGATTTACAGCTAGGTCTCAGGGACATAGGGCTACAGGTAATTAATCTAAAACTTACCATGATTGAAAAGAGCTGTCCAAGCAGACGGACCTGCTTTTATGTAATTAGCGTTGATGTCCTTCTGACTCCAACTATCAAATGATTGAAGTAGTGTCTGTGGTGGTGTTTGAGTAAAATTGAATTGATTTGTAGTCAGGTCTCTCATTCCAGCACAAATCCATTTGCATTTGAAACGGTAGTACAATGCCGGTTTTGCTTCCACATCGTCGAATCCAGTTAAAGCATTTGCCTCTGGGAGCAGAATCCCATTGTTTGTCCATATCGACTCACGATTTTTCCAAGTATCCTATTGCAAGATCAGAATGAACGTGCATGAAAGGTTATGGGTATTATAAAACATGAAATGTGCTAAATGGGATTTTATATTATTGTAAAAAATCAAAACTATCAGGTGTCCCACAAAAGTATAAGCGTTTGAACGGATCTTGCGAAGGAGCCTTGGTTTCAAAAATTTTCACTTACAGTTTGTGGCATAGATTAAACCTCAATTTAGATTCTGAGATCTCACATGTTCAGATCGGATTTGTATTCGCAGAGTAATGCGCCGCTTTTGATGCTCAACGGCAAGATCTTCTCGCTGAAATTGTTGAATTATTACGACCATTTGTGTAAATCACCGATCTTTCAAATGATGCTTTGACACAGCTTGTATTATATGGTGATCAAGACCCTTCCCATGACCTGAAAAAATATGCTCAAACTGACCTTAACGTTTCATTGCCCCACGAAGTGGGGCCTCCTAGCCTTCCGCAACTGCGTTGTTGTTGCTGCTGCTGCCGTGAGATCAGACCAAAAAAATTTTGTTCCACACTTTATCACGTAATTAAATGGCAAGCCTTTCTGTGTCTTATTGTCAACAGTAATTGGCAAATATTTCGTGACGTATGAATTTACACAAATAGGAATTCCTTGCGAGAAAAGTAAGGAAGATCAAATCTGGAAAGTTTTGTCTGCAGAAACTGAATCAGTCAAAACAAAACCAATTTCTAAACACAACTATCTAGGGTAACTTAGGCCTGACTTTCATTGTCGCATGTTTACTGTCATTTCAATCACTAAAAATGGCCAATGCATCTGCACAATAGGCCAAGCAATAAACAATTTTTTTAAGTTAAGAAAAACTGTAACATGGTTGCAGCTAGTGGGGCACTTAGTTGATACTATTGCTAGTTCACGAAACTGGTCGCTTTGACTAAGATCTTCCAAACTTCAGCTATGCACAAAACAACCAAAGTTCTTTTCCTTTGTAAATGCTGTCACATCAGATGTCAGGCATTTGAATGACTTTACAGTAAATCGCAACTCATTACAATGTAATGAGTTGTGCACGTAAACTTATCGCAACCATCTGTCCGTAGTGTTTGCTGTATTTAGTTTAACATTGCGTGTCTTTTTATAATTGCAATGGGGTAGTCATTGTCTTTCGCTCCCCATGGTATCGTACCAGTAGTGCTATATAGTAATTAGAAGGTGTTGTGGGGCAGTGGTGTAATCATCTGACTTTGGAGTTAGAACAGTCAAGCGGAGTGGGTTCGAGACGCGGTAGGGCCTCACCACTTGATCGTCATGACAAGGGGTCGCGGACTCGATTAAGACTTAGCTACTGCTGCGATCCTAGAGCTTGGTGCAAAAACCACAACTTCACCTTCAGAGCCGCATAGTAGAATGTAGGACTTGTTGTAATATTTGTAATGAATAAAAAAGTATTTCACCTATGCGGGCGAAATTTCTTAGGCAGCCTGAGACAGATGTTATTGCATTCCGTTGCTGCTATGGTTTATGCGTAATTTGAGGAAAGTTTTGAGTCCTCTCAGCAATTAAAATTTCTCTTCTTAAAACTTCCGCATAAATTACACTACCGTATCGACTAGAGAAAATGTTAAGAAAAGAGGCATTTACACTTAAACAGTTCACAGCGTTTTGTTACTTTCTAGGACTGAAGGAGCAGGAATGGTGTATTCACACTGCTCCGTTTTTGTACAAAAACGGAGAGAAAAACCTCCGTTTTTGATGAAAGTTTTCACACTGATCTGCGCAAAAATGCCACAAAAACGGAGGTTTTCGAGAACGCATCTGATCAACGTGAACGCACAAAAACGGAGGTTTTTAAAAACGCTGTAATATCCAATAATGAGCTTTACAAACCCGGAGCAATGTGAACGCACAAAAACAGATATCTTTGGCTCCGTATTTGTTATCAGGCAGTTCAATGTGAACGCACGAAAACGGATTTTTTTCTCTTTGATTTTGTACAAAAATGGAGTAATGTGAACGGGTAGCTTTGATGCAACAAAAACGCATCATAACAAAAACGGAGCAGTGTAAACGGGGCCTAAGACGAAAGGATCTTTCTCATCCAAGTTTCATTGCAGTTTTGATTGTTCAGTCACATTGGGCTTTGACATAATGAGGAGTAAATTACACTTTCATTTGCATAATTCAAAAACCATCTGTCTTAGGCTCCCTCAGAAATTTAACCTATTTAGGTGAATTGCTCTGCGAATTCGAATCCGATATGGAGACGCAAGGTAGCAAAATCTAAGTCGAGATCTCGTCTATCCCATACACTGTAAATACAGTAAAAACCCGCATAAAAGAACCTATTTTTATAACAACCTTGAAGCTGCAATTTGATATTTCAAGCCTCCTAAATAAGAACCTCTCAAAGGCTGACACTGAGGGAGGTTTTTATATGACAGGTTCCATTTAGAATTCTTCAGAAATTTCAAGAATCCTTGATTTTCTGATCAGAATTCTTCAGTGGCACAGAAGTCTATCAGATCTTTAACAATAATTCTGACCTAAGAATGTTCTCAAGAATTCTCAAGGAATTCTCGGAAAGTTCTTCAGATTGCTTGTGCTGGAAACAGTTCTAATGTGTGCAAGGCATATACTGTATATAAGAACCCTTTCAAGAACCTTGAGGCTGAAATTCGATATTTTAAACCCCTTAAATAAGAACCTCTCAGATGATGAAACTTAGGGAGGTTCTTATATAACAGGTCTTCTGTGGTACAAAAGACTATCAGATTTTTGACAATGACTCTATCCTAAAAATGCTCTCTAGAATTCTCAAGGAATTATAAAAAAATCTCTGGATTTCTTGTGTTGAAAACAGTATTATTGTGTGCAAGGCATATACTGTATATAAGAACCCTTTCAAGAACCTTGCAGGCTGGAATTTAGAATAACGGCCACTTAATTAAGAACCTATTCAGGCTGCCAAAGAAAAACCTAGGTCCTTTCATGAAGGGTTTCTACTGTAAACAATTTTGAATACAAGGCTCCTTCGCAGGAACTGCCCAAACGCTTAAAGGTGCGTGATCTGTAGCGAAAATTTTTATTGATTCAAATTAATGGCACTGTCGAATGATACGGACTCCTGTTTAAATTTCTTTGATATCTCTTTTCGTTTTCAAGTTATCCGCTGATATTAAGTTTCAATTGATGACGTCATTTTGTTTGCAAATTGCTAGGATGCTATGCTGAAATATAGCTGCATCCACGCTTTGAAAGGTTACAGTTGTCGGGGACACTTAAGTTGAGGTGAATAGATGTAATAGAAATTGTTTCATGGACTGATATGATGTTTAGAAAGGTATGACAATTTAGGAAATGTTCTTGGAATCAATTTCCTTTAGGAAACATAGCCAGCCTCGTATATTTTCATTACTTTTTGCAAACAAAATGACGTCATCAGCCAATCATACAAAATAGTGTATAATTCGAAAATGAAACATGGTATCACAAAATGATAAACGACATTCTTTATCATTCAAAAGTGCTATCCATTTGCATCGATAAAAATTTTTGCTTCAGATCACCTTTAAAGTGAATAACCTGAGTTAAAAGATGAGATCGCATAGGTTTATAAATAGCCCATTGTATTTGATAATCCAGTTCGTGGTGAAAGAAAGCAGAGCCGAAGAAAACAATGGAAGGATTAGGTGTTTCTTTGTCCTATTTATAGACAAGCGCTATATATCTCAGGTCATTCACTTTAAACATTTTTTGAGACACCGGGGATACGAATTACCATTTTGCATTATCAGTGTATCGATGATATGTGCTGTCCTCTCGATTTTGGATGTCCGCTAAGCTGCATCCCCCTTTTGACTCCATCGCTCAAAGTGCCATTTTATTCAAAATTGCTATTTATGGTTCAATAAATGTCTGTCAAAGGGGAGAGCGCGCTGCGACAGACTCAGTTCTCACTTTATTATCATTATTATTATCAATTTATTTGAAGTAGGCATATAGACTCATTCCAAAATTCTCTTGTTTCGCTCCCCCTGCAAACTTGTCGCTAGCGATAACAACAACAACAACAACAACAACAACAAGCGAAAGTTAGAAGGACTTACGTCATGAGTCTAGTAGGCGTATACAAAACGTTGCTCTAAAATAAATGCTAATTCAAGCCTACCACAAAGAAAAAATTTGTTAAAAATAGAAAAACATCTATGATACAGAATGACCAGGTACAAATACATATATAGAGATTTTTGCAATGTTTTTACAACATTTGCAGAATGTACAATCATAGTCACATGGTACAATGTTTCCTTTTTTCTTCGCATTTATCCGTTCAAGAATGCAACCTGGTCCACGAAAGGTCTTCACAGTCTACAGTTGCATTCCTCTCCTTTCCAGGTTTTTATTCTCCTTTTAAAGCTGGAGAGGGTATCAGATTGTTTCATGTCATTGGGAAGTGCCTGCCATAATTTGCCCCCCCCCCCAGAAACGTTGTCGTCTCTAAGCCACAATAGCAGGGGCGGATCCAGGGGGTGCAACGGGTGCGCAAGCACCCGTCAAAGTTGCAAGGAAATCACTGAAGGCAAGCTTCCTATAATCTTCTGTTGTAAAATATTTTAATTTGATATCATTTGTTCAAATAAATGAATGATAAATTTCATGAAACCACCATATTTTAACTGCCCCAGTGCCCCCTCCTTCAGCCCCACCTTCCGTCGACGGAAAAATTTACTAGACGCTGGGCATCCTCCCGCAGCTTGGCCAACACAAACAAACAGTCTTTTTCCAGGAGGGGAATCTCCTCATTTCCTTTCCGAAATCCTTATGCGGAGGCAAGCACAGTGCAAGTCACGCAATGAAGGCGCCTTGGTGCAAACCAATCAGAGAGGTGCATTGAGGGTGCTGGAAATTGGCGGGAGCACCCGTAGTTTGAAACTGAGGAGTGCAAACCAATAGGAAAGAACCTTGAGAGGTGCAAGCCAATAGGAGAACGTTTGATAGAAATGACAAGACCATTAGCCAATCACCAGATGAGGAAGAAACTTCTTTCAAACCAGAGAACCGCGGAAAAACATAGCGACCAAATCATGCTCAGCCTGTCAAATTTCGACGCAAGATATGAGATTTATCCTTTTTACGAGGAAAGGAAGTTTCGAGTTGGAAGTATCAAGATATACCAACGAATCCGAGGATGTTTTGAACCACTTTTGAACCTTCATCAGACACCAGAAGTTCTCAAGCAAAGGCTCAGTCAGGGACAGTGAGGCAACGTCTGTGGTAGGCCCTATATATTTTATGTAGCGCTCCTTGGCGAAGCTAAATTACCAGGAATTAAATCTAAATCATTTAATTTAATGAGTATGTGACTAGGACAAGATTTTTTATTTACTTTTGTATTGGAAACGTTACAAGTTTAGTTGTTTGCAATTTGGCAGTTGCTGCGAATTAGTTTGGCGTTTGGCAGGATGGTTGATCACTATTCTATAGAATATCAGGTAGGACAAAAGGGGCTTTGTAGCTGTTGATTGTCTTACAAAATATTATGGCTCGAATCACTATTCTCAAACGTATTGGTTTCAATGAATTTCTGAGCCCTCCTTGTACTGTAAAGGATGCACAATTACTATACCAATCAAAACGAAATCCCACACCACCTTTCTTCAAATAGAAAGTTTTTTGAGTTTTGTGCTTATTTGCAGTTTGTCCTAAAATTTCATTCAAATAGATAGTTTACACTGTCCTTCGGTTCCTGTGCTGTCCAAATTCTGAAAAGTCTGAGAGAAATTGCTATTAATTGTCTAACTGAAATTAATAATTTGAAGAAAAATAAAGGGCGTCGTCATGTTTTCAGCAAATTTAAAGGGCGTAGACCCCAAAGAATTTTCCGTACCCCGTTCCGTTTTCCGTTCCGGACCCCCGTACCTTTCGGGGCCTTCGCCCCCCCCCCCACAGTCCTGCAGCGGCTTCGCCGCCACATGCCCTTGGCACTCGTCAGATTTACACCTGGATCCGCCCCTGAATAGTATGTACCTGGTAGCAACCCAGGAGTGGCAAGGGTAGGAATAGGAACTGAACGAATCTGCCGTGTCTAAAAATTTGATTTAAACGTCGTTTTTGTTGTGTCGGAATGAAATTGAAATGGTTAAAATGGCCATTTTACAAAATGCACTTAAGCGCAGTGGTTGGTCCACACAGAAGTCGCAAAACATGGTTTAGAACTGATTTATTAACATTGGCAGAGATATGATGTTTGATGACAGAGCTCCTGCCGTTTCATATATTAAAAAAAACGACGGACGATGTAAATATTGTTTTCATGTCGAATTTGATTAATATTTCTAAGTTCAATCAAATGTATAGTAGCATCTATACACCACTCTAATTAACAGCAACGATTTGAAAATTATTCAAAATGCTTTCATATGAAATTTTTTAGGCCAAACTCGGATTTAGGACCCAAACTTTAGTCTAAGGTTGAATTTCATGTTTTAGCGGTCGTAGTCAGTCTCAAAGCGATGTAAAATTTGAAAATCAAGAAGGGATTAGACTGTGATAAATCACTGAAGTGTAAAATTTCACCCAAAACGATTTTTCACGGTCAAATCCTTACAAATCTTTGAACTTTACATTATCATAAAATTAACATCACAACTGTCGGCAGATTAAAAACACGTAAACCAGACTAAAAGCTTGGGTGCTAGATCCAAATCTGGGCTCAAAATTTGCAGATGATAAGTGGGAAGAAACTTTAACAAATTCTAAGAAAAGGCTGCTTAACTGAAGTAATGTTTTCGACACGGCATATATTCAGCATATATTGCCATACATTCGACACGGCAAATAAATGACGTTTAAAGCTTTACTATCGCTATAATTACATTCCCAGCCTCGCTTTATCAGTTGTCTTCTAACGCCATGAGAGACGGTTGTCAGATCCCTTTGTTTCCATGCAATAGGAAGATTCACCTTGTTGATCTTCAAAGAGTTTCAAAAGGAAACCGCGCTAATTGCCATGACCGAAAGATACATGCGAGGCTGTCAACTGAATTATTGGCTGCCGATAATTGAGGCGCGCTTTATATAGCGATAATAAAGCTTTAAACTAGGCCAAAGAGTAAAAAATGTATTGTCTTACCTTTCTCCCATCAATCTTTGCAACAAATTTATAAATTCCTTTTGAGCAACCTTGAAAAAAGAATAAAACAATTCGTTTGAACAATGAACAATGAGGTTAGGACAATGACTTCAGTTCTGTATTTTAAAAGCCAAGCAAACAATGAAAGATTTTGTAACACAATGGCATCGATTCCTTTTGATCGACACAGCAATTCAAAGGATTGCAGCGCGATTGCAAGGAAAGCGAAAGGAAATTCTCTCAACCAGTTATTCAAAACAAACAAAGCAGCAAAAATTTGCCAGTAAGGCAAATTGTCTCATTGTGTACGTAAAGGTGGTTCTTAACAGAAGCCATGAGTTTATAGCGAAGAAGAAGGAAAAATCTAAAGATAAGACTGGCAGATTTTGCTTATTTGATTCAGGACACTCTCTTTCACAGAGGCATTATTCCGCGCCGAAGGCGTAACAAGCGCACAGCGTGAGGAATGACGTTTGCCTCTGCCAAATAACATGCGCAAATCGACATTTTCTGAGCGAATCGACAACAACATTAAAACAAGACAAGGAAAAGACAGCCGACAAATTTGTCAAAGCCGAGAGAGTGATTCGCAATCGGCAAACGTTTGTTCTGCTAATCTCTCTTAGTGTGTCGTTCGAATATGTTGCTTCAACCCAAAACCCAACATTTCTTGCAAATGTTTTGAAATTGCTTAATTTTTCCTTGTATAAGCATAAGCTGTACACTACCTTGTTTTCCAAGAAGGCCAAATGGACTACTCTATCCGCTATTTTGAGCCGCGAAATGGACAACTGCAACAACATCTTTCAAGTATTTGGCAGATGCTTCTTTCCCTCCTCCTCGCGCTGCGCGGTGTTGCCATACATGAACTAGTTTCAAGAAACGCTTCCAGGTTACCAAACTTTCAGATAAAAGAATTAAAGAAATTTAAGCACCACTGTCAAAACATTGATTAATTAACATTTCATGCTACGTTTCGATGTTTGACACCGCAGTTATGTTTGATTCAGTGTATATGCTGTTGTGGAGGAAAATTTATATGCTTCTGCGGAGGAGATTTGCAGTTTTTAAAGGTCTTTAACGCTAGCTGCTCCGTTGAAGCCAATAATTTCATCCTCCGAAGAGGAACTGCGGTGTCTAACCACTCATGATCCAACTAAAACATGACAGCAAAGTCAGACTGTTCACATATATTCATGTCCTTGCGGGGGGACTGCAGACATTTTCTGTCACATTGGAGGGGGCACCAAACAACTTTTCAGGCAAATCGGAAAAGGTTTACGAAAATTCTATCAACTATTTTGTAAATGTCTTCTATCCCTTCCCTAGCGAGAATCAAAGATCCGTCCCTAATGCCTCATTCAATTAATACCCTTATAACCCCCCCCCCCCGGAAGCCATGGGTCAACAAAAACTTTTTGCACAAATGCTCGGGGGCCAAGCAAATTCTTTGGGCAAATGCCCCGGGGCAAGAAATAAAAAAATTTCACACTCCCAGTGGCTTTAGAAGCAAATGCTTCTAGTATTCTTAAATGCCCTGGGGCTGGGGAAAATTGCCAATCAATGCCCAGGAACCGGGAATATTTATGTCCTAATACCCAGTAGTGTCCAGGTGGGAGGATGACCAGGATAAGAATTGAATGAGACCTCATCCACACGTATCCGTATATTTCTGAAAACGCATGTTCTACATCTGTTTTGGGTTAGCGTCTACACCTAGACGGCGTTTTAAGCCTAGTTTTCATTAAATCATAATTCATCGCCGATGATTGTCTTAGAGTATCGCCGATCATCGCCGATGCTGCAAGACAATGATCGGCGATAAATTAAGATTTAATCAAAACCAGGCTTTAGGTCACCAAAAACGTGGCTATTCAAAAACGATCTCCAGGATATTGTTGAAAACGCAGTTTCCCCGTCGTTGTGTGGACGGGTGAAAACGGAGCTTTTCGAAAACGCTGACGTCACAGCGTCGATTTACTTCTTATGAGAGCATGCGCTTGGATCTTTGGGGATCACGCGAGGGCAAATGTTTGTCTGTTTTCGAATTGTGAACATATCAGCGTTTTCGTTAGTGTAATTTCGAAAATTCTCTTCGTGTGGACGCAGAGCTTTTTTCGTACGGATGAAAAAGGATGCGTTTTCAAAAATATCCGGATACGTGTGGACAGGGCCTAAGAATTGAATGAGACATAAATTTCTTTCCTTACCTGTGCTTCCATGCACGATGATAAAGTACGGGTCAGATTGAGCAATAACTTGATCGCTATCACTATCCAGAGCTACTTGCATTGTGACGGTATACCACGTATTCCCTCGCAGTGGCCCAATAACGGCTCTTTCATCGGCTGCATTCACAATTTGCTTGTAATCACCAACTCCAGTACCTAAACTATTGTTTGCATGAATAACATAGTTTGTAAAAACCGTTCCAAACTGTTTCCACGTGATTTCAAGTGATGTTCCTTGTATGAAAGGCTCAATCTTCGGAGGTGGTATAACTAATAGAAAAAGTGACAAACTCATAATAATCTCAAGTACAATTGATAGTTTACAATAGTAACATAAAGGGTGTCCCAAAATAATTGTGTGCCGCTTGTGTCTACTGTGGAGGAGCCGCAGAGTCAGCTATCTCGATTTTTACGCAGTTGCATCAAGCGCGATATAAAATGCGCGGTTCCGTTGAAATTAGGGCCTGTTTATATGAGGCAGGCTGGCCCGTTAGCAAGCTGGCCCGCCAACAAGCCAGCCCGGTTTTATATGAGAGATTCGAAAGTGAGCTAGCCTCGAGCCAGCCCGGCTACTAGTAGCCACGTGCCGTCATTCTTTTGTGTAAAATTGAAAGAACAAGGAAATATTTTCTGACTCACGGCGCCAAATGTAATACTGCACGTGCGTAACAGGCGGGCTAGCCCGTTTCTTCTGTTTATATGAGAAAATTCAGCCCGCTTGAGGCGGGATCCCGGTAGTCGATAACCGAGATCTCGGCAAGGCGGGCCAGCCCGGCATGCATATAAACGTAAACTGATGTTTACAAAGTTGTGACCAGGTAAGCAGGATCTCACCTGAAGGTGAGCCAGCTCGCTAACGGGCCAGCCCGCCTCATATAAACAAGCCCTAAATCTGAGAAGGAAAAAGATAGCTAGGCCATTAACAAATTAACAGGGGAGAAAGATGATTCAAATGAGGCTTCAAATTAGACTTTGAGACCTGGGACATAAAAACGAAAGAAAGATTGCAAAATACTTCAATATCTCAGTTGTCAAGAACTTGAAGAATTTCAATCTACCAAGTACCCTTGGTGCTATATTTTTCAAAAGTGAGAACTTTTTTCAGGCTCATCTAGTAGACTCGATTGCATGTCGTAATTGGCTTTTTTCCTGAACTGATATCGCTAAAATTATGATTCGTTTTCCTAAGCTGGTAGAAACGGTCTAGCTCCATACGGAAACCCTTTTTAACTATTCTACAAAAGGTTCGATTAAGTGGAAATGAAGCTTCTATCACTAATGTGTATATTCAAACTGTATCAACCTATCGCTCGATTCGGATTCTATTTTGGAAATTAGCTATTGGGCCTAAATCATCTGCAACTTGTTTCTCGGGCACCGCGTCTAAAATGCCTCAAAATTAGTTTTCTAGAACTGCTGTACCATAAAATGAGGTATCAGTACTTCGGTAAAGGATCATTCTTGCCATGATCACAAAACCGCCTTCCTCTAAGCCACATTCTGACCAGCAGACGAAGGGGCGACAGAACCTCGTCGCCGATTGACATTTTTTTGCCGTTTTTACAGCTCTAGGGAAATAAGGCCCTCAGTGGAGCAACAACAACAACAATTCAACTCAACGATATGAGCGTAACTTGAGGGTCCTTATGGAGTGAAGCTACTCATCCAGTACAAGTTTTGAAAATAGATCCTTTTTTCTGTTCTTCGGGAAGGATGGGCCTAGAACTGCCATTATCAGAGCAGAGATTTTGTGGTAGGAACCAGAAGCACTGAAAGTCAATTAAACAACAAAGTTGAAAGTGTTTGTACTATGTTGTCGTTTTACCATTTATGCATTTTGAGAGTTTTCTCAATTCAGACTCACATTACCCCCACCCCCACATTACCCTCTTGGTATGGAAGATTCCTAACTAATTCGCGAAACATTCCTTGAAATTTCCCGCACTGGCCAATTCATAAAAGATAATTCCAAAGATTTCGCATTTTTCCAACTTGCAAAAGTTTCTTCTACCAAAGCTTCTATATGTACCTGGGGGGAGGGGGGGCGCACTCCTATACTTTAATTGTCTGGATGTGCTGAGCGACAGGGTGTCGGTGTTCTCTAGAGGTAAAATCATACGATAGGGTTTCCTTTTCCTAACAAAAAATATGAGACAAGGGTATCATAAAAATTGTGCGACAGGGAATCATAATTCATTAGAGCTCTCTTTGAGCCATTGATGGCGTTCACTTTTGGAAAAATCTTTATGCGACAGGCTATACTTTTGCGGCATTTTTTATGCGACAGGATACAGGATGGAGACCCCATCATTTCCCTAGAAATACTTCACTATAAACTAGAAATAACAGAAGTCAGTGAGTGCGGCAATTCTGACATTAAAAACAAATCGTACCAACATACGGCATAGTTGATGATGGATATCTAGCTTTAGTGCCTGTCTGCATCCGTCTCAAAACTTATTCAGCCGTTGCTTTTATGATTGTTTATCTGGAATCACTCGAGAAAACCGTTTGTGACGACAACTGAAGTCAAACTAATATACATCACACAAAACAAGAGGCAGATTAAAGGCTTTTTTAACCCCCCCCCCTCCCTCTTACCCGATAAGCCTTGAAGAGGTAATACTCCTTTTGAGACAAAGCCAAATGAAACAACGAAGCTACCTGGCGGCAGCAGTAGATTCCTTTTGGAATGGAGATTAGCCACATTGCCACATAGCCACATTTTTACACTTCGAATTTGGACAGAAATCGCAAATTTTTCATTCATCTCGATTAGATTGCGGCAAGCTTTACGGGGTGAGTGGCTGAGTGGCTTACACAGTCTTCGTCAGGTAACTGAAATTAAGCTTGGTCGGGTGAGGTCAAACTCCAGATGGGTGACCTCGGAGGCCTGATCTCATAGCTCACCTCGTCGACCTTCGGAAGGGACGCTAAACTAGGGGTCCCATGCCTTGATGCGGCATGCACAGTGGGCATAAATTAGCTTTCAGTAGCTATAAATCCTGACAAGCCCACTCAAAACAAATTGAAAAACAAAAAAAGCCGCAATTAACTTACCGTATGTATAACGTACTTCAACTTTTCCTGTCAATTCAGACTTGAATTTTGTCATCATTTTAGGCCACTTTCCTTTGTAACCAATCAATGCATGAGAAGATCTGTATACCTTCTTCGGGTCCACCATACCAATCGACTTCTGTAAAAAGTAACATGATAAGACAATGGTCTTAAAGTCCCTAAACGCCATGCTCCCTTACAGTAGTTTCGGTTGATAACCAGCGCACTCACGTTGTGCGCATACTTTGTTGCTAAAGAGCATGCACACTAGGCAAGCGCGAACGCCGCCGACCGAAAGTACTGCAATGGAGGTCGGCCTTTAATGAGCTGGCTCCACAATGGCCATGTGATCTCTTCGCCTGAAATTAATTTTTCTTATCTTACAGTCTTTGTAATATACGAACCGACCTTAGGTTACCGCAGAAAACGTCTTGAAAGGTTACCCAAGAAAATGTCAAGTAATGGCCAGAGATCTTTCTCTTATGAAGGTGCAAAATTGTTGAATAGCCTCTCAGCCGAGTGGAGGTAGGCATCTTATCTATAAAGTATTTTTGGTAGACTGTAACTTTGACATTTTTGTACGTATATTTTAAATACTGCAAACAAAATTGTTAGAAAGAGTTCGCTTTCTATCTAACAGAACGCCAGCAGTATAGCAACCATAAAGGCTAGAATTCAGAGAAACGAATGGTTGCTTGTGGCATTCCTCAAGGGTCATGTTTAGGGCCTCTTCTATTTATACTGTATACCAACGATTTTGAGGAATCCTTTGCAAAATTCGCACCCGATATGTATGCCGATGACACAAGTACTTTAGGTGGAGTGGACGTTTACCAACGTTTACCAAATGTAACGACATCCGAATATATGTTCTTTGGAAACAGTTAGCAGTTACGTAAGATCTCCAAAATCGGTGATCTTAAGGTTGGAGAAGATGAAATCAAGCGGGTTAGAAAGACAAAGTATTTAGGGCTAACTATTGATGAAAATGAAAGTCTGTCATGGAATCAAAGGTATAAGACAGTAAAAGGAAAATTGAAGGGAAGTCTCGATTCCATCAGAAAACTTAGACAAATGCTCCCCCAACCAAAACTTTTGCGAGTGTACCGGACATTGGTGGAAAGTCACCTCAGAAAGTCACCCGCAATCTTCTATGGGATCACCTTTCTGCAACTAAAGTCTATAACTTGCAAACAAAGAACAACAATTTCCATTAATAATTTTCATTTTTCAATGAAAATGCAACACAACATAGGCAATGCCGTTAGTCTTCCAGACCTTTTTAAAGAAATCAGTGATAGTGCTTTGCATCTTTCGGCCTAGTATTTTATGAAATGGCTTAAATAACAACAAAAAATTACAACAACATACATTTTAGGAAAATTTGATGAAATGAAGTACTTATACCACTGGCTTATTTCCTAAAAGTCGAAGAAAGTTCGAACTAGAGAAGTTGTTTTCCTCAAGGGGCTGATGACAAAATTGGTCGAATTACGGAAAGTTCAAATTATTGAGATTCGAATTATGGAAGTTTCGTGCGAGGGCTTGTAAGGAAATCTTCAAGGGACCTGTCAATTTCGTTCGAATTAGTAAAAGTTCGAAATACACGACTTCGAATTTGACAGAGCTGACTGTAGTATAGGTTTCAAAAAGCTTTAAAAAGGTGGGTGTAAGATTCTATGACCTTTTCCTCTGAACTGGATGGCTTCAAAGAAACGTTAGCTATATTACTGTAAATCTACAAATCTACAGTTAGACTTTCGTAAAATGTTCAATATTTTCCAATTTACAGTGTTTTTCTTCTTTTTTGAGAATTCAAGAAAATTCTCGAAAAATCTTAAAACTATGGCAATTTCAAAAACGGTTCACATAAGATCAAATGATTTTCAAGAAAACCATAATCTACGGATGTCTACAATACGGTATCAAGCAAAACTCTGCCATTTTTCTGGTTTATGATTTAGAAATTTGATGACGTCACATCATAAAATGAGCTGTAACTGCGACAAATATTCAAGATTTTTGAAAAGCCCAAAGGTAGAATTATTGAAAAGTAGTTAAAAGTTCTTTCAAGCCATTAAATTACAAGAAATAGATTACATAATTTTATACCCGCCTTTCTACACAGATTTAAAGATTTGGAGCCTATGCTGCTGATTGTATATTGAATTGAATAGAAATATACTCGAATTGACTTTGCGCTTCATTCACGAAACTGGTCGGTTTGATTAAATCACTTGCAACGTCCGTACCAAGCAGCCACCTAATCCTTTAAAGTAAATGTTCTTTTTCTATGTAATTCTGTTTCACATTAGATGTCAGGCAGTTTTACCATCTTTCAACTTCACGAACGACTCGAGCTCGTGA